>JACDOX010000101.1:347865-865362 GCA_014549065.1 Cardinalis cardinalis | reverse complement strand
CACCGCCGCCTCCCGCATCCCCCTCAGGCCCCGCCTGACTGTCACCCCTTTCCCCTTCGCTCTCAGCCCAGCCATGTCCCCTCAGCGGTAGCCATGTCCCATCAGTCCGGCCATGCTCCCTCAGTTCCCGGCCATGTCCCCTCAGTCCGGCCGTGACGCTTCAGCTCCCGGCCATGTCCTTTTGGTCCGGCCATGCTCCTCCTGCTCCCGGCCGTGTGCCGTCAGCGGCGGCTACGTCCCCTCAGTCCACACSGGACCCCCCACTTCCCGGCCACGTTCCCTCACTGCCCCGCCCTGCCCCTCAGCTCGCCGCCCGCCCCAGCCGCCCTGCGCTCCGCCTACCCCAGCGCCATCTCCGCCTCCGCTGCTCGGGGCGCTGCTCCCGCCCATCTCCGCGCCGCCGGCTCCGCCCCTTCCCGCGATAGCGCCGGGCCCGCTGTCATGGCGGCGGCGGAGGAGCCCGAGGTGGACATCGAGGGGGAYCCTGCGGCCGCGCCGGGGTGAGTGAGGGCCGCGGGGAGCTCGCTGCGGCTCGGCCAGCGCGCCCCGTGCCCCGCGGCGGGCGGGGAGCGTGAGGGGAGAGCGGCTGCTGAGGGGGAGGCCCGGGCCGGGCGCTTCCCGCCGCTCCGGGAGAGACCTTGGAGTGTCACGGAGTGCCCGTGGAGAGGGGGCAGCGCCGGTGCGGGGCATCGTCGGGAAGGGCACTGAGAACGGGGCTGTGATAGCGCTGGCGTGAGGAGAACCGCCGTGATGGGATCCCGCAGAGCCCGGAACGGCGCTGCGAGGCTGCTGGGAGAATCCTTAAAATACCCATGGAGAAGGTGCTGCTGGGTTGTGTAACTGTGTTAGCGAGGGAGGCTCAGGAAGCTGAAYACCCGGAGGGAGGTGCAAAAAACGGGTTCATAGAATGTTAGGGACTGTAAAAGCCATTGAAGATCTTCTAATCCCAACCCCCATGCCACGAACAGGGATATCTACCGCTAGAGCAGGTTGCTCAGGGTTTTATTCTGGCTTTGAATGCTGCCAGGGCTGGGGCATCCACAGTCTCCCTGGGTAGCCTGTGCCAGGGCATCACCATTCCCAAGTAAAGAATTTCTTCCTAGTATSTAACCAAAKTTTTCCCTCTTTCRGTTCRTGCCCATTAGTCCTTGTCCTATCACTACAGTTCCTGCAAAGAGTTCCTCTCCAGCTTCCCTGTAGCGCTTCCAGACAGTGGAAGTTTGCTCTCAGGTCTCCACACAACCTTTTCCTCTCCAGGCTGAGCAGCCCCCCTCTCCCAGCCTGTCTTTGTAGGGGAGGTGCTSCAGTGCTCTTATCAACATCRTGGGCTTGCTCCAACACTTCCATGGCCTCCTTATGTTGGGGACCCCAGAGCTGGATGCAGCACCTCACTCCAGGTGAGGTCTCACCGGAGCAAAGCCCTGCTGGCCGTGCTGTTTTGATGCAGCCCAACATTCCACTGGCCTTCTGGACTTCAGCAAATTCACRGATAAGGGATGCTGAAGTGACTGCAATGCCTCAAATCCAGCACTTGCAGGTGCTGGAGGGAAGAGAGGTTTGTAGTGGAGACACTGCCCTCAAGTAGCCCCTGCCACTGCTGCAGACATGCTGCGGGCAAAGGGGGCTCTTGATCCCACCCTCTCCTGGGTGTGCTCAAAAAGAAGCAGGAGTTGTATTGATCTCTGGGCGTGGAGACTCATCCTGATCCTTTATCCTATGAAGAGGTGTTTGAAGTGCTGCATGAAGCAGTTCAGAGCAGTAGGTGAGTTTAATTTAGTAGCACTGCAGGGAATACAGGGCTAATTAGTCTTCAGACAAGACAATGTTCTGGAAGTAARGATTTTTGAAAACAAGTACTTACAMAAATTCCTAAGGAGATMTTATGCTGCATAAAAATAAAAGGAAGTTGATCAATGACATTAATCAGTGACAGATCTCTAATTAGTAGTTATTAACAGAAAAGATTAAATATAAACTGGATGAAGTCTGTAKGAGCATGAGATTAAATATTGGGAAGAAACTCTGCCCTGTAAGGGTGGTGAGCCCTGGCYAGGTTGGACAGGGCTTGGAGCAACCTGGTCTGGTGGGAGTTGTCCCTGTCCATGGTAGAGGGTTGGAATGAAATGRTCTTCTAACCAAACCATTCCCAGATTTTACTCTATGGTTCTAACAACCCTGTGTGACAGGATTCTATTAAACCTTGTGCAAGCAGGAGCTCTCCTCAGCAGGAAAAGCAGTTTGCCTTTACAAGAAAATGCTTTTACCATTGGGGGTAAGATGCAGAAGTGTTAAGTGGAGATAATACAACTCAATGGCATTCAATATTAAAAATACAATGGTTCTGAACACTGGAATCTCTTTCAGAGATCATGAAAACACAGCATCAAGCCTGCTGCAGGATCACTATCTTGATTCATCTTGGAGAACTGGCAACAGTCTTGTAAGCATTTTTTTAATCAATGCTGCTTGTAGCAAGGTTATCAGAGCTTCTGAGTGCTCTTTTCCCTCCATGTACATGCTTTTTTAGGTTTTTAACCACTGCTTCTTCCTTACTTTTACAAACTGTTTCTTGTCAGTACTCAAGTACAGTGTGACAGAATYGAGATATTAAAATATGGTTTTGTTGTTTGCAGCCCTGGACGTTGGACAGCAGCATTAGTGAAGAAAACAGGGCTGTAATTGAGAAGATGTTGCTGGAAGAAGAGTATCCTTTTGCTGATTTGGTTTTGTGTTTTCCTGTAGAATGCTAAAAAACCTCTTCTTTCCAAAAGAACTGGACAAATCTTTGCCTGTTAAGGTGACTGAAGCCCTGTCAACTTCTAAATAGATTGCAGAAACCCTGCTGTAGAAACTGCAGTATTTGTTTCTACASCTGGGTAATTCTGAAGCAGTGTAATTTACCTGGTTATTAAAATTCTCACATGTACAAATATCTCTGATGCTTTGGAAACTTACTTAATGACTATTTCAGATATTATTTATCTAATAAATCACTTTCTGAAAAAATATGGCTCAGCCAAAAGGAAGTGGAGAAAAGATCTACAAAAAGGTAAGGTCTGGGAAAAATTCTTAGTTAGCAGAGTAGAAATGAAAAATCCTTCTAAAATCCTTCTTRTTTGCTGGATATGCACCAGCAGCACAATTACTAATTTTTATTTTCACTCTTGCATTTGCAGCCCACATAAGAAAACTGGAAAAGTCATGTATGTACATTTTAACAATTAAATTGTATTTTTAAGTGTGRTGTCTGATTTTGTTAAGTTACCAGATACTATTTTAAAAAAATTAAAGTTTGTTTTGTTTGGCTGTAAAAAATTATTTGAGAGACCTTTCAACAGAAAGAAATATTGCTGTGTGTAACAAGAAGCTAGAGCAAACCAGGTTTTGAGGAGTTTTTTGGTAGCACAGTGGTCTTTATGATAAAATTTGTTAATTCTAGTTGCCTTTTCACCTGAACTTTTCTGTTGCCTGCTTTGATGTATTTCTGTGCYTTTTGTCACTGATAAATGTTGAGTTGCCTTGAATCTTCCATCATGATGGAGCAGTTCATGTGATTCTCAGTATTTTATTTRTGAGTCACATTCATGTTTAGAGCAATACTTTGAGTTTTGCTAAAGATGAGGAGTAGTCCTTTTGTCAGAGGGTGCCTTGAGTGACTGCATTGTAGAATATCTGGATTTGGGAAAGCACTGATTTCTGCTTCCTGCATTCCCAGGGTGCGTTCRCCTACAAAATCACCTGGCTGTTCCTTGAAGTGGACATCAGAGGAAAAAGAGCTGTTTGAACAAGGACTGGTGAGTTTGTTTRTATATATAAAATATTTTAAATTCAATTAATGAGTTTATCTTGAACAGTAAAGTAGTTGACATGAATAAGCACGTTGTATTATCACAATGCTGCATTAAATATGAGTAGTATAGTGTGTTCTGAAGGCAAATCAGGTAATAAAGTAAAATCCTTTACTGTTGTAAGGTTTGCAGAGATTATATGGTTGTGCCAATTGTAAAAGGGTTTGCTTTGGCAACTACAAGGATTCCTTGGGATAACAGGCAGCAGAGTGCCTGAAATGGGTAAAGAAGATCCTTCAGTTAAGAATAACAATAATTCTTACTACTGGATGCAGTTTCCTTCTTTGTAGAACATAAATAGTGAGGTTCTCTACCATGGGTTTGCTGTAGTGTTTGTGTATTTTAATGGATAATGAGGTTTTGAACTCATTTGACACATGCAGTGCCATGTCTGGGATGTCACAGTTGGGGTCACTTCCATGTGCTTTGTTGCTTCAGGTGAAATTTGGCCGCAGGTGGACGAAAATTGCCAAACTGATCGGCACTCGAACGGTGCTGCAAGTCAAGAGCTATGCTCGGCAGTACTTCAGGAACAAGGTARATGGAGCATCCCTGGGCTGGCAAAAAGGTGTTTGCCAATGGGTAGCTTGGTTTTAATCTGTCTTTTCAGGGCACTGCTGTCAAAGCAGGTGCTTTAATCATTCCCATATTCAGAGAAGTGGAATATCGTTATAACAGATTTAAATGTGAAGTCAGRCCTGATTTCAAATTCCTAGAGTGACCACTGGTTTTATTGCTGGTATAACTAAACAATAAATGTAGTATAAGTGTGGTCCCTTGCAGTGTTTGTTGTTAGTCTGAAAATGCTGGTTTTTCTACTACACAGCTCTTTGTGCTGTGTGTTGTAGTTTTAGCTTCAGCCTTATTTGAGATTTCATGGGCTTTAAGAAGAAATAACAATTTTCTAGGGCTTTTTGACTGGAAATACATGCAAATTTATACTTGGCCTAAAGTATATTTATAATACTGTGTGAAAGTCAGTTGCAATGGATTAAATTAAATTGAAATGATAAATTGAAGAAGAAACACTTCAGAATATCTGCTGTTCAAATAAAACAGTCCTGATTATTTGGGAGGCAGATGATTTTGGCTTGTTTTTCCCTCCTRAAAGTGATTTATATTTTCCTAAGGCAAAAAATGGTGATTCAGAAAAAGAAGAGCAAAGTCAGTGTGGGAGCAGCCTTCCCATGGAAGATGGGGCAGGAATGGAAGCTGGAAACTTGAGAGGCCGTGCAGACCCCAACCTGAACGCAGTGAAAATCGAGAAGCTGTCAGATGATGAGGAAGTGGACATAACTGATGACATGGATGAACTACTCACTCCTGCCTTCCAGCAAGAAACAGGAAAATCTGAATTATCTGTTATGCCAAAAAGTCCAGTTGAAGAAACAAAAGCAGTGGAACAAGGAGGTTTTTCATCTGCTGGCCACAGTTCTGCAACTGCTTTGCCTAAAGAAGATCCTCAGCACACCAGGCCAGAGACAGTGGATGCTTTAGTATTTCCTGCTGTGGCAGCAACGTGTTCCCAGCACCTGAATGGGGATAAATCTGTGAATTTGGATTACCAGCAGTACAACAATCTTGTTGAGAAAGCTGAGCAAAGTGGACCAGTCACATGTCCTGCGCAAGGAACCGATCAGGAGCTCAGTGAGGAGCAAAGAGACCTGGCTGATAATGGATTGCTTTTTCCTTCTTCCTGCCAAGGGGATGAAGATCATCAAGAGGAAGCAGAGGAGCTGAAGCCACCTGATCAAGAAGTAGAGGTTGACAGAAGCATCATTCTGGAAGAAGAGAAGCAGGCTATTCCCGAATTCTTTGAAGGGCGCCAGGCCAAAACACCAGAGCGTTATTTGAAAATCMGGAATTATATTTTGGATCAGTGGTGAGATGCATTAATTTCTTTTACTGAAATAAGTGATTAAGATGTCCTGGTCTGATGTAGTTAAAACACTACTTAGCACTAATAGCTTMCTTCTGAATAGAGTGAAATTAATTGTATGGTAGCTTGCCAGTGAAGAGCATTCATTATTAATACTTCTTTTGCATYTTCCTGATTTTTTTTCTCTGGCATTCTGGAAGCTGAGCAATGAAAATACTTTGAAGCATTAAGAAAATGAATGTTCTGTACCAGAACRGGCTGCATTTATTTTGGCTGTGCTATTTCCTTGCCATTTTTGCCATCCTTTGCATAAGAATGGTTTTAACAAATGGYTCCTTAAAATAACCAATGGCATTCATTCCATAGCCCTGCCTTTACAGAAAGGCAGCAAGAAGCAAATAGTGCTAGAGCAAATAGTGTTGACCAAAGGAATGCCTCAAATTAAGAATCAATTTGGAGTGGTGCTTGTGCACTTAAATATTTTATATTCCATCTGCACAGGAGTGGTGTAAGGAAACATAGTGACTTGTAGTAGAAGGCTCARGATAATTTGGTTGCCAGTTTTGGTTTGTGCTTGCTTTGAAGCAGAAAGAATTACTGAGTTTAACTCTGTCCTTATTCAGTTGTCTTGTGCTCTGACAGCTTCTAGTTGCAAAGAGAGACTAAAATTCCATTTGACACCAGAGAAGCGTTGAACTGAGAAGATTCRTTATCAGCTTAAAGGAAGGAATTAATGCACAGAGAGTGAAAACAGGACCTCAGTTAAAGTCCCCCAATTCCTTCATCCCCCTGTGGTTTGTTTGCTCTTTGACCAGGTGCTGTGCTTTGTTTTAGGGAGAGATGCAAACCCAAATACCTGAACAAGACCTCGGTGCGGCCCGGCCTGAAGAACTGCGGGGACGTCAACTGCATCGGGCGGATCCACACCTACCTGGAGCTGATAGGAGCCATCAACTTCGGCTGTGGTAAAGATATTTCTGTTAGAACAGTCAATAAAGAGCCTCCTCTGGTGCAGGGCTGAGGGACTGCCTAGTGCTCGGGTGTGCTGCTCACACAGAGCATGCACATTCATCCTTGCTAGGAAGGACCTTCTGACAGATCTTCCCCTCATAACTTCCAAAAATCTAGAAGAGCTTGTAACCTATTAACAGGATTAGAAATTTTAGGCTTACATGAAACCTTATATTTTTTCTTTTTATTTCCCTTTCCTCATGTTTAACCACACACCAGTTGGTGGGATGTCTGTTTTGTTTCATGTTTTTCCTGTGTGTCCTGTGCTGGTAAGCAATATCTGAAATTCTGCCCTTCTTCTTATTAGGCAGAATTCAAGTAATTGTTTCTTTTCCCACACTAAATTATAACTATTTTCTAGATAAACACAGATGCCTTCATCCTCAGGGCTAGTTTTTAAACAATTCAAGTGTTAAAATTATGTGAACTGTTTAAAGTGAATATGCACTTGTAACTTGATGTTGCTTTAGAGGCTCTGAATGAATTTTGGTCCAAAGCTGAATGACAGTCACCTAGGAGAGGAGCAATAGCCTGCAATTACGTTTTGTCCAAAGTTATTAAAAATTATTTAGAAAGAAGAAGGAGGAGAAGAGGAGGTTTTGTTGTTTTAAAAGTGTGGTGGGAGAGGGCTACGTCACCACTCAGAATTATGACTACCAAGAGATGTCTTTGCCGTGAGGGTTTTGTTTTCTTTCTCCCTGTGCCATTTGCTGTTGTCACTTACCCGTGTCATTCCTGTGTGTGTGGCAGTGCTGAGCAGCCCTGAGCTCTGCTGACACGGGAATTGTCCCCTGTGTGTCCTGCAGAACAGGCCGTGTACAACCGGCCCCAGCCCGCCGACAGGAGCCGCTGCAGGGAGGGCAAGGACACGGTGGAAGCCTATCAGCTGGCCCAGCGCCTGCAGTCCATGGTACAGCCTGGGGGCAGCAGGGACAAGGGGAAAACCCTCCCAGCTTGCATTTATTTGCAAGCCAGGGCACCTCGGGGAATGTCTCCTCTCACTCAGGTTGCAGTTTCCTTAGGGTGCCCTGCGATCCAGGGGTCAGCTTGGTACAGGTGTCTCACACCCACYCACATGTACCTGAGTACTTCACTCCAGCTGTCTTGCAGGCCTTCCCCTGCAGCCTGAACCCCCTCTTCCCCATAATTTATTAGCCACAAAATAGTGAAGAGCATTGCAGTSTGTGATTAAGTTGCTTGCATTTCAACTGTTAAATACAGTAGGTATATGTTATGGCTTACTGAGAGCCCTATGCACACAATTAAATGCAGCAGTAACTCATTTATAACTGCATGAATTACCAAGGCTTGCCAGAATTAATTTTTATATTCACATTTAATGTAGCATTTTTAAGTACTTCACAGCAAAGTAAATCAGTTGATGAGAGGAGAACTAAATCAATCCCACTTTAAAAATAATAAATTGAAATGTAAAGAACTGTAGCATACACTAAATGTAAACACAGTGAGTTTATAGCTTTGTGTATTGTCTGAGCATTAATTCAGAGCTGGATATCAGTGCCCTGGTGCTGTCAGGGGTGCTGATACTCCATGGAACACTTACAGGCTTTACAGCCTTAAACCCCAAAAACTTTACTGATGATAATTCCTGACAGACTATGARCTACTTAATTCTACAGAAATCCAGGGTGTTCTTTATTTTCTGAGAACGTGCTGGAGTGTCAGTACYGTTCCTGGGGCAGTGGCCTTTTGGACAATGTCCTTTTGGCTGCCTGGATGAAGGAAGTGCAGTTTTTCCAGGGTAATTTGACTCATGGTGGTTTCTCGCCTCAGCGCACGAGAAGACGGCGAGTGCGGGACCCGTGGGGAAACTGGTGTGATGCAAAGGATTTGGAAGGACAGACATTTGAGGTAACCCTCCTGTGCTTTAAACTTACCTTAAATCATCAGTTCCTGCCAATTGCTGTCAGGGGYTGTTGCATCAAACAGACAAGGGAACAGTTGTGTCACAGGGATTCAGCCTCTCTTGTGGAAGTGCAGCAGCTGGCACATCTTCATGCTGATTAATCAGCTGCATTTGGGGTTTGCACAGGGGTTTAATACCCATAAAATTTGTTGCCTTTTCTTGTAGGAAATTTCATGACCCGTTGCTTTCAGTTAACTGCCTTTAGGGTAACGATAGGGGATGGGAGAATAACATTTAAATGTTATTTTTTCAGTCCTGTATGGTTTCCTTGTGCTCATTATGCAGGTGATAATGAGTTCCTAATATTAATTCTGCTACTAGCAATATCCCCAGTAATACTGTGGTTTATTAAGTGCTTAAAAATTCATGCAAGGTTAAATATTTTATGGCAGAATTGGAAAGAAAATGCATGTCTGTTCCTACAATCAAAWGTGAATAACTATAAACATCCAATTTTCCTGTATGCAAAGCCTTCTTAATTTTCAACCTTTCAATAATTGCCTCTAACAATTACTTCCATAATGGTATCATGCCATACCTATTTTTGAGTAACTGTGGGTTAATAATTCCAACACTTCCTGTAAAATACATATTTGGATGTAAATAAAGGTTGAAAACATCCCTAAGGAGGGGGCATGATAAATTCTGGCCGTGGTTTGTAATGGCAGATGGTCACACCTGGATTTACACCTGGTTTGTGATGTGGGCTGTGATTTTACTGAATTTGAATGATTTGGAGAGTGAGAGAATTYTCTTAYCAGGCACCTTGTGGACCTGRTCTCAGATTGTCATTCCTTCCACACTGCTTGGTTCTGCCATGGCTGTTGCCTCTATCCTGAGTAGTCTTGTAATACACAAATTATATTAAGAGGGCAGGGATATCAATTTATTCTGGGCTGGTTTTGCAATCAGGACTTCAGCCATTGACACATTCAATTTTTTAAAAAATCTTTCCAGCATCTCTCAGCTGAAGAATTAGCAAGAAGGAGAGAAGAAGAAAAACTGAAACCTGCAAAATCTTCTAAAGGTTCGAGACAGATCAAAAGGTATTTGATCACATCATGTTCAAACATAGATCTGCCAGAAGTGGAACAAATGTCCTGTATAGTGTCAGGCTGGAACCCTGCACAGCATTAATATGTGTCCTRGTCTGAAATAGCAGGGATGCTTTTCAGGTGTTCTGTGTTGGAATTCAGGAGCGTGGGAAGTGGTATTTTGGTATTTGGTGGAAGCCATCCTAATGTGGGATGAGAAAATCCAGTGAAGACAACAAAGTTATTCCTCMTCTGCCAAGGAGACAGTGGGAAACTTGAAAAGTTTCCTGACTGTCCTACATCTTTAGAGAAATTTTCTTTCATTTTATAGTTCCTTTGATCCCTTTCAGCTGATACCATGCTGTTTGTTCACGGAAGAAAAGCAGGTATGTACCTCTGAGTGAATTACCATGAAGGGTCCATTGCTTGGGTTACTTTTCTTATCATTGTSTTTATCATTTCAGGAACCCTTTCAGGTGAAAGTGTCTTCTGAAGCACTTCTAATAATGGATTTGGTGAGCATTAAGTTTTATCTTTCCAAAAGCTGTGATGTGTGTGCTGTGGGTTTGTRTTTCTTTTTAATGAGCAACATAACAAGACCAAGAAAATAAAACAGAGAAGCTGTGGCTGCCCCATCCCTGGAAGTGTTCAAGACCAGGTTGGGTGGAGCTCYRAACAGCCTATTCTAATGGAAGGTGTCCCTGCCCATGACAGGGGGGATAATGAGATACTCGTTAAGGTTCCTTTCAACCCAAACCATTCTGTGATTTTTTTTTTCCAGTCACACCTAGAAGTGTGAGAATCTAGTATTAAATAAAGCCCCTAAAATGAATGGTTTTTGTATGGTGCTTAATACACAACTATCGACCTTCTAGAGAAACGAATAAGAGCTTTGCTACTTTACTGAGAGCTTTACTACTTACTACTCTCTGTYATACTTTAAATCCAATTTGCTTAAAGCTACTTTCTGAAACAGACTGCCCTTCTGAAATCTGTGGCTTCATTTTCTCCCAGTCTGGGAATTGATTTTGTGTTTGCAGAGCAATGTGTGGGTTTTTTCAAGAATAACAGGCTGTACCAAAATGTGTGCAGTTGTTCAGCACTGCCCAGGCTGCAGTTTTTGAACTTCCATGCACATTGCCTTGTGTATGGAAGTGTTGCACCCTTGCACTACATCTGTGGTGTGTATATAATAAGGAAATWTAATCTTTTCTGTTTGCTTTAAATGGAAGTACTGGGTATTTCAGAGTCTTGAATTGTCTTGAGTTTTCCTTCTACATATCCTTGAGAAGTCACTGCCTTGTGAGAAATCCCACTTTGGACTTTCCTACTTGTTTGATCTCATTCCAGCACTCTCACGTGTCTCTGGCAGAAGTGATTGGACTGCTCGGTGGAAAGTACTCTGAAGCTGATAAAATTGTGGAAGTAAGTGTTTGTCTTTTCACATTTTCTCTATTATATTGAAACTGAAATGATCATAGTTACAATTTGAATAGATGTAACTTATTTCTAAAAGGCAATTAATTAAATATATTAAAGTTGAAGTTCATTACTGCAGTCTTGAAATATGAGAGCTAAGCTTACATTCAAGTGTCAACTGCATCATGAGAAAGATCTGGTAAATGCCTCTTCAAACTCTCTAAGTTTTCTGTAACTGATTCACAGAATTCACAGGATCACTGGGTTGGAAGAGACCTTCAAGATCATCAAGTCCAACTCATGCCCTAATACAACTAAACCCTGGCACCCAGTGCCACATCCAGGCTTTTTTCAAACACAGCCAGGGACGGTGATTCCACCACCTTCCCAGGCAGACCATTCCAGTACTTTATCACTCTTTCAGTGAAAAACTTTTTCCTGATATGCAACCTAAATTTCTCTTGGTGCAGCTTGAGACTGTGTCCTCTGGTTCTGTCAGTGCTGCTGGAGAAAGAGACCACCTGACTAGAACCACCTTTCAGGGAATTGTAGAGAGTGATAAGGTCATCCCTGAGTCTCCTTTTCTCCAGGCTGAGCACCCCCAGCTCCCTCAGTTGTTCCTCACAGAGTTTGTGTTCCAAGCCCCTCACCAGCCTCGTTGCCTCCTCTGGACACACTCAAGTGTCTCAATGTCCTTCCCAAACTGAGGGGCCAGAGCTGGGCACAGCACTTGAKGTGTGGCCTCACCAGTGCYGAGTACAGGGGCAGAATGACCTCCCTGCTCCTGCTGGCCACGCCATTCCCGATCCAGGCCAGGATACCATTGACCTTTTTGGCCATGAAGGCACACTGCTGGCTCATGTTCAGCTGGCTGTTGACCAGYACCCCCAGGTCCCTTTCCTCCTGGGCCTGTCTAGCCCCACCATCCCCAGCCTGTACCACTGCAGGGGTTACTGTGGCCAAAATGCAGGACTGTAACCCCCTGCAGCCTGACGGAGGCTCCTTGCACTGGTGCAGCCGGAGGTTCTTTCCCCA
The DNA here is from genome assembly GCA_014549065.1 of Cardinalis cardinalis. Taxonomy (NCBI): domain Eukaryota; kingdom Metazoa; phylum Chordata; class Aves; order Passeriformes; family Cardinalidae; genus Cardinalis; species Cardinalis cardinalis. Next base: position 853,209 of record JACDOX010000101.1, on the reverse strand, counting down.
GGTGCGTGCAGCAGAGCCGTGCAACAGCCTGAGCACGGGCCTGCAGTGCGAGATGGACCCGGTGTCCCAGACGCAGGCCTCGGAGTCGCTGGCAGCCAGGGGCTTCCAGGTGATCGGCTGGTACCACTCCCACCCCGCCTTCGAGCCCAGCCCCTCCATCCGCGACATCGACACGCAGGCCAAGTACCAGGTACGGCAGAGACACACCAGACACCCAGCAGCCCAAAGCCTCCCTGGGCTTTGCACTGTTGCACCTATGTATTTACACCAGCTCAGCATGAATTGGCATAAAAGCTGTTCTTTAGGTTTCAGCTTTGCTGCTCTGAATAAGAGTGGATTTTTGTATGTGGTGTTTTTGGCGTTTTTTAGAGCTATTTCTCCAGGGGTGGTGCCATGTTCATCGGGATGATCATAAGCCCTTACAACAGGAACAATCCTCTTCCCTACTCCCAGATCACCTGTCTGGTCATTAGTGATGAGATCAGTTCTGATGGTTCCTATCGTAAGTACCCCTGTTCAATCCAGTGTCTTAATTCTTTGRGTGTTAAGGGGAAGATGTCTGGTTTTGAACCTGAGAAATCAGTATTTATGTATTTATATTGGTAATATGATGGCATTATATAAATGGTGTCATTTATAATGGTAACATGTGCTGGATAAACCCAGRAATTTCACTGAGAGAATAAACCTGTGGGTTGTCTGTGCTGTCARGACAGGAATATACAACTATAAATACATACAAGATTGATCTTCTGTGTTAGTAGTTCCCACAATTCCTCAAAGGGAAAGGGTTGGGACGCAGGTCCCTGTTATTTACATACAGAATCCATGTGAACAGCTTAGAAACTGTTTCCTATGTCTTACTTGRCCTGCATTACAACATTCTGAACAGATTCTCTGCTCAAGGAGACAGAAGGAAATAGTAATAGTTTTGGCTGCTACAGTGGCCAAAACCCCCTAATTTTTGAGTAACATGGCRTTCAGCAGGTCTGAGGATCAAATAAATGTGCCAGCTGTCCAGGGGAGCACAAGGCATGAAAGCTGAGATGGTGCTGGCATGAACCCCCCACCTAGAGGGCTCATTAATTCCTGATTAAAAATATCATTGGCATTTCATGAAAACAGGGTCTTTTCCTTTCTTGAGCAGTTAAGGACATAGCACATAAAATTTGCTGTACTGCAAGTGATGATCAGATCTTCTGCTCTTTTCCTGACACAGATTTGAGGAAAATTCCCCTGATAACAGTAGATGGTTCTGGTACCTGCCTGTTCTCTCTCTTCCTCCTTCTATTTATAAAGTCCTGGTTTTTGCATCCACACTCCAAGGYTTCCAGTTCTCTGGGCACAGCTGTAGCTGAGGCCTTGTGAGCCCACAGTTTTTTTCTGTTTTTTCCAGTGAAAGCAGGCAAGGGAGCCTCACTGCAGTCCTGGGGCAGGGGCAGCAGTGGCCACATCTGTGCCCCAGTTCCTGTTTAGCACCCTGAGACTCCTGAACTTTCATCCTCTTCTCCCACACATCCCATCCTTATCAGGGGGAGTTAAAATACTGACAAACTCTATTGCCCTGAGAAGTAACATTTTTGTAGTCAAGTGCATTTTCTGTCAGAGGATTTCAGATTTCTGTTTAGCTCCTGAAATCAAGGTTTTACAAAATGCCATCTCCTCTGGCTCTTTGGAAAAGGTTTACTGAAATGTACAGTCCCTTTCCTCCCTGATTTTTGGTAAACTAATTGTGTCCTGCAAATAACTTTCKGATGATTCTTTCCAAATATTTATTAGAATTCTCTTCCTCCATCTGCAGTAAACTAGAAGAATTTCTTCATTTCTGTGCAGAGTTCCTTTGAAATTGAAAACAAGAGTCAGCACTTCACCATCAGCTCATTCATACTGAATAACCAAACCTTTTTTATTAATTTAATAACCATATAACTCTTAGACTACAAAAGTGCAACTAAGTTAGAAACACTCAAGTCTTTTTTTCATTTCTGGATTTGCTGTAGATTTCTGTCCTTCCTTATGGAATGAGAATAGGCAAGGGCAGGGAGCAGAACAGATTTGTTCCTACTCCCACCAGAATTAAATTTGGAATCCAAAACACGTCATCCTTTAACCTCCTTAATGTTGTCAAGTAACAGAACTACAGGCTTCTGCAGGCAGTAATAAATGAGGAACAGATATGGGGAGGGAAGGGATTGCACCTAAACTGAACAGGAAMAGAAACAGTGGAGTGTAGCAGAAACACTGAATAATGATCTTCAATTGGTTACAGGCCTGCCCTACAAATTTGAAATGGAACAGATGTTGGAGGAGCCTCAGTGGGAATTAGTATTTGAAAAAACAAGGTGGATAATTGAGAAATACAGATTTTGCCACAGGTTTGTGTCCACTTCTGTTACAAACAGCCAGGTTGGAATTTTTATACRTTTATTGTTATGTTTCAGTCAAGACCCATGGCTGCTTTCTCCAGCACTCCTGTTTGTTTTTCTTCCAACAGTAGCGTCCCCATGGATAAAATTTTTCATAGAGATTCTCACCTGACTTGTTTGCAGAAAGTAAGTTTTCTTCTCTTAACTTTTTTATGGTAAATGCTTTTTAAATCCAAATCTGTTTCATGTCAGAAGTCACCTGGAGTTACACTTTTACAAATCAGAGATGTAAATTAATGATAATAAATTATTTCTGTGGCACAGCTTATTTACTTAGAGTGAAAATAAAGATCCTCCTCTCAGAGAGGTTGGGGGTGTGGTTGTGTGCAGACACCAAGTTTGACCCTAAACTTGGAGAGGAGTTAATGGCAATTAATTACTCAGGTCTCTCTTCAGCCTTTTGTGTGCTTTCAGTGTCAAGACCTGCACATGTCTCAAGAGCAGATTTGGCCTTTCTGGTCCTTTGTTCCATCAGTAAAATGATGCTGGGCCATGTTTGTCATGGATAATAGGAAYTAATTTTCCAGTGTGGTCACTGCTCTGGAGCTCTGACTAGTGGCAGCTGTACCATTATGGCACAAACAAGACAGAAACTCTGCCCAAAGCAAAAGACATAAACAGAAAACTTGCACTTTGCACACATTGATTTTTTTTTTTTCCTCTCAATACATCTTTGCTTATAAAGTGTAAATCTAAACTTGAGTTGGTAGAATGCTCTGAAATGTAGTTGTTGGGTAATTGGTTTTAAAGACTTGGGTTTAGATCACCCTGTTCCTTTTAAATTTATAATGTACAAACACTTTTTGTAGTGTTTATCCTAAATAAATAAATAAAAATCTCTTTGYAATACTTACCACATAAAAGAGGGGGGAAATGACAATTTAAAACAGATTTCCTTTTCTTTTGCCTAGCTTTTGGAGTGCATGAGGAAGACTTTGGGCAAGGTAGCAAACTGCCTCATTGCTGAAGAGTTCTTGACTCAGATAGAAAACTTATTCCTTTCCTCATACAAGAGTGAAAAAGATGCTGAAGGAAGTGAGAATGAACATTCACAAGAATTACCAGTTTGATGGCTTTGGAATTTTGATTTCATTTTTTAATTTCTTCCCCTCCTCTTCATTATGTCAACTCTTTCAGAATTGTTATCCCTTTTAGTAGTGACTGTTAAGAATCCAGTGTCATCTCATTGTTGTGGTTTGAAAACACTTTGAAAGCTCCCARTGTGTGACCTGTGTGCCTGAGGATTGCTTAATGCTGATGAGTGCCMTGGAGTTAATGATTGACCAGCCTGGTGTTTGGGAAGGAGGACACCCTGTCAGGAATGCTGTGCATCAGTCTGCAAGGAGAGCTTGTCCTCTCTCAAGTCTTTCAGTTTGGGAATTTTCTATAATGTTTTTATCYACAAGTGCACCTCTAACTCAGAATGGATTTGTTCCTTTGCTTTAGTGAGTGTGAGTTTGAATGAGTTCACAGAAGGGTAACTTAACTGAAATGAGAGTTTTGTAGCTCAAACTTCCCTGGTGTCCAGTAAGAAGTTTCATCCAGTTGTAGCAAAATACATCACYCAATTTCTTTTTCTACTATTATTTTTCATATTACATTTCCCCACTGATTCTGATGGTCAAGTAGCTTTTTTGGCACATTCTTTGCCATCCTGCTTCTGTATTGGGCAGAAAAAGCTGATGAGTTTCATGACTTCTCAGTAGTGGCTGTGCTTGTTTCCAGTGGAAATGATAACTCCTGTCTTACTACAGGTTACCTCTTTCTGACCTTCCATTCTAGAGGGAGGTTTTATGTTGTTCTCCAGATCATTGTGGTTTGTCCACTTCTAATTGCCACTGTTTCCTGTGGAAACCAGAGCTCCTGATTGATGGCAAACTGAGTGTAACAAGCAGAAAAGGATTTGTGKTTTTGAAGAAAAATAATCCCCACTTTTATATTGAGAGTCTTCTCTATAATGTACAGTTCAATAGAAAAACACTTGTTTAAATCAGTACTTCAGTTATGATTTCATACAGGTATRTATATTTAGATAAATCAGTCACAGATTGATCTTGATTGAGAAGTTTCCTGATTGCAACTYGGAAATGTTTCATGAGCTGTATCACTGTGAATCTTTTTAGAAAAAATGTGCTTTAAATGTTGCTTTCTAAATACTAAGGAAACTTGACTTGTCTACAGGTATTACTATTTCTACATGTTTATCTTGGGCAGAGTTTCTCAGAGAGGCCTAAAATATATTTGAAAGTTTCAAGCAAGACTTGGAGTTTATATCTAGAGGGGAGACAACGGACCCAATTTTTATTTTAAGAAAATATGTACGTGTATATATATATATATATATATATAGTTCTACATAACATAAATGGAATTTTGAGATTTTATATGTTTCAACTTTTTGTTTGTATAAAGAGTTTGAAAAGCTTTAAAATCATAGAGTTGCATCCCAAGGAGGGAACTACTTCATGRGAAGTTAATGTTGTATTTTTATCAGGCCTCATGAGTCTCTCTGTCACTAAGGGGAAGGAGCAGAACCTGAGCAGATGGAAATGTGAGCCCTTGAAACTCAGTGATTTTCCCACATTTAAGAGCTGTGGACTCAAAAGTACTGGTGGGTGTTGTGTGCTCTATGTTCAGATATGCTGGTACACAGCTGGAGGTCCCACTACTGTGTGTAATTTACCACTTGGTGTATGCATCTCTCTCTGGCCTGTTGGCTCAGTCTGCATTTACTCTAAACTCTCATCTCTGGGGCTTCCTGACCACCACTATTGCAAGGATTCCTGGCTGAGCTGCACTCCGGGTGGGAGAGCATTCCTCCTCCTCAGTCATGAGGTGTTGTGTTGCAGTTTTGCAGTTTTCTGGAAAATCTCCCAATGTCCTGGCAGTTCCAATTAGAGCTGCTGGGAGGAGAATTTTGAATCTCTGCTGTCAGAGCACCATGAAGTAGATACTGCTCATGTTCCACACCCTATTCCCAGCCCTTTAGGGATGAGTCAGGATTACCCAGGTAGTGCTGACAATGTCCTGGCTGCTTCCCTCTTTAGTGATCACTGAGGTAAAGTCACAGAATTTTATTGTTGTATTCAACAGTGGTGTCATGTAAGGAAATTTTTGAGGAACCYAGACTTTTGAAGTGATTTTTTGGAGGACATGGGGCAGGATTGAGCCCTTGCTATACACATAAAAGCTCCAGAATTCCAAGTGTTTGTTGCAGGGTGGTGTGGGRGAAAATACAATGCTTGTACTATCATGATCCAGTCTAGCACACAGAATTCTGTAGGAATTGGAAAGAGCACAGTTGTGATGCTGAGTAATGATTTTGTTGACAGGAGGCAGGGTAAGAAAATAAACAAACCTACTTTTCATCATTTAGTTTCACTGAGTGGTTAATGATACGAGTTTGGAAGTTGCATGCTTCCCAGGMAATAAAAACCTGTTTAACTCATGTACCAGTTCTACCAAACACATTGTAGGCATGACAATTTTGTATTAAAAGGCTTTGTTTCAGTGGACCTGTGCAGACTGATCTGCAGTTCCTTTCCATAAGACCAGTGTTACACCTTACCAAGTTGTTGCTCAGGACGTGAGAAATTGTTGAGTAGGGGGTAGAATGATAGATACATTTAAAACTGGAATTCAACAGGTTAGGAAATGAAAAAAGAAATTAACAAAAAACCCACAAAATAAACCCAAACAACCCCTCCCAAGATGTCACTTCTGGCAAATATCCCTATGGGCATTTGTTGGCTGAATCATGTTTTACTCTCCCAGTTACCAGCAGTGCTGCTTCACAGGGACACAGATCTTGTATGCAAGGGGAGGGAACATCCCTAATTTTATTTTTTTTAAACTAACCAACTTGCTAAAACCCATTCCATTGAAAAAACCAAAATCCACAACCAAGTAAAAAGTTCATGCTGTTCCATTGATATTCACTCAGGACTTTTTTCCTTTGCTTGCTTCTCTGTTACTTCTGCCTGATGACAGACAAGGGTCTACTAATAAAGGCTGCACATGCAATACCCAGAACGATGTGTCTGTATTTGTAACATCTGGTCTCCGAGCCGGGCTCTGGAATGTCTTCGTGCCGTGTCGGTGGCACTGACCGAGTGCCAGAGCAAAGCTGGGTTCCAGCAGAGGGAGCTTTGTCACAGCTGCTGCGGGAGAGGTCCGGAACTCGGAGCGAAACTCCTCTCGCCAGTGTGTCGAGTAAACTCGCGCCAGGGAGCGCATCCGGGCAGGAGCGCCTCGCCAGGGCGGTGTTTCCCTCCTTGTTTTACGGCCGCTGTGCTTTAGTCTCCCTCAGGAGATGATCCAGGGATGCTGGGGCAGGGATGCTGGGAGGGTACCCCAGTGTTCGGCACACACGCCACAGTCCCGAATCAGCAGTGTGAGGGGTTGGCAGGGGCACATCCTGGAGGAAAGATCCCTTTCCATCAGCCACATTCCCGATCCGATCCAGGTGTGCTGGCTCCAGCTCTGTCACCAGATTCCTTCTGCTGTGCTGCAGAGAATCCACTCTGTTGGGTTCCAGTCAAGCTCTCCCGGATTCAGTATTACAATACTATTGTTAATTTTTGCTTTAGCATATTAGGTACTGAAATAAAGGGTTTGGTTACATTTGCAGTAAGATGTGAGGAAGTACAGTGTTAAAATTTAAAAGAAAATTTTAAGAAAGTATTCAGAAAAGCATGCAGTGCAGAAGGGAGAGGGCAGATCACTTTTGATTGGGTGATTATGATATCAGGAATGACTTCAGAAAAAAAAAATCATGGGGGATTCTGGATCACAGAACATTGAGGGCAGAGTGGCTGTAGGGGCAAGAGAGGCTGTGGAGGAGGACAGTGCACCCCAAAAGGAGGGTGTGGCACAGCTGAGCACCCCAAGTGTCTGCACAGGAGGGAGAGGTGCTGTGCACCCCCAAGGAAGGGAGGGATAAGGGCTTCATCCATCCCCACGGGAAGCAGCCGGTGGTTTAACATCCCAGTGAGCACTGTAATCACATGTGATGCTGGACAAAGTATTTAATGGCCTAGATAAAAGTATTCGGGTTGTTTAATTGCTGCTTTACATAGACCTACTGCCCTACTTTTACAAGGTTTAGAATTGTGCTGAGAAATTGTTTCCATGGAAGCAGAGATCACTAAAGAAATAATGCACTCCACATTTCCTACAGGATTATTCCTTTTACAGCCTGCTGTTCTAAATAATTAACTCTTGTAGTACTGTTGCAGCTTAGCGTGGATTAAAAGACATAATACTTTTTTTGGTGTCATAGAAGCATTACATTTTTTAATATATATAATATATATAAGTAGTTGGATACACACACACACACACACACACATATATATATATATATATTTGGAAAAACTTGTCTTTAAAGTAAGTCCATTCCTTCCTTATTTACAGAGGGGAAAATCCACCAGTAAAAGAAAAAGTCAATGAAGAAGTGCACTTTTATTTTGAACTATATTTCACATTTGGCATTTAAATAATGTGAAATAAAATATAGACAAGATATGAGGAGGTAGGTGATAGTTAAATGGATTTTGACTTTGAAGGAGGGATGTGAAAATTAAAAGRAAAAAGGACATTATTGTAGTGTGGGTAAATGAATGACTTAGAAATGGGAAAAGAGTTGCTAAACTATTACAGAATCATCAACATGACAAATTGACTTACCTGGCAGTTTTAATAATACTTTTAGCTGTAGATCTCAATTATTTTCCAAGAAAGCTAACTGCAGTTATTATTACCTGAAGGAATATCCAGATTGTGTCCTGCTTTGGCAGAGGGTATTTACATCCCATTTCCACGTGGAGCTCTGATTTTACTCCCCATCTCTGGCAGGCAGGGTCCTTCCCAGTGTGCACAGAGCCACGAGTGCAGGAGCTGGCAGGCCCTGGAAGTGGGGCAGTGCTCAGGTGAGCAGCACACAGGTAGGGGCTGACTGCAAGGCACGTGGCTGGGAGTGCAGTGCACACACTGCTCTGTGGTCATTACTGGTCTCAAAATAATGATTTATGAAGAGTCTGGCAGGGTTTGACAAATCAGATGAATGGGACTGACTGAATGCAAAATCTTTGTCAGCTGCTGCCAAAGCACATGGAAATGGTAAGACAGGTTTGTAGATCACTGGGAGARCTGAGACCCACTGGAATGTTCTGTGAAAGGCATTATTAAAGTTCAGATTGAACAATTTCTTAAGAAATAACAAACAAGTTTGTAAGGGCAACATAAGCATGAAAATCAGTATTCCTAGTGCTGCCTTGGGATGAGCATGTGCCAAAGGGAAGGCGGGAGAGAAGCTTTCCATGCTGGAAAATGAGGGTGATTTCTGCAGGAGAGCAGCCATCAGCCTGGTCAGCTGTGGTTCCTCTTGCAACAGCAGTTGCCCCAGGCAGCAACYATCAAACTCCCCAAGGCTTTATTTAATAAAGCTATGAAAGTAGAAAGTCCATAACTGATAAGAATCTAAATAGTGGAATGATAAGAGATGCTGTGCAGTGAAAGACACAGGAACAACCATGATGGACGTGGAGGAGTAGGATTTCCTGCAGAAAAGGAAGAACCTCTTTAAACAGCCATTTGCATACRGTCCATACAAAGTCTAAATAAGGAAAAGGGCCAGCTGCTTGTCTTTAATCCATAACGGAAGCCCATGGCAGGAGCTTGGCTGCTGTCTCTTTTCTTCCCTGTTGTTTCCTCATCAAGCAGGAGCGAGGGAGGCAGCTGGAGGCAGGTGCCACTCCCTGAGAAGTGACAGAGAGCTGGGAAGATGTTGACTGGGATTTGGGAAGGAGATGGCAGTTGTTTTGGAAGAAGAACCTGTTTGGTGGGTCTGATTTGAATCAATAAAGGGAGCAGCACGCCAGTGTGTAGGAATGAGCAGCCTCCATCAGTGGATTAAAGCTTTGGATGCTGCCTGCTGTCGCTCAGGACTTTATCTGTGCTTTTCTCCTGCATTATGGAGCCTCTGTTTGGGGTTGTGCTGGGTTTGATTCTGGCAGTCGCTTCACCAGCCCACGACAGCTGCACSTGTGCGACCAACAAGTGGGCAGTGTGTGCCCAGGACGGCCCAGGGAACTGCACCTGCAGGCTGGCAGGTTCAGATCACCCTGTAGACTGCTCAACCCTGACTTCTAAATGCTTCCTGATGAAGGCAGAAATGATCCCCCAGAAGGAGAAGCGCCTCTGGAGACCTCCCCAGGGGGTGTCAGACAGCGACGGCATGTACAACCCCGACTGCGAGGACAGCGGCGTGTTTAAGGCCAGGCAGTGCAACCAGTCCAGCACCTGCTGGTGCGTGAACACGGCRGGCGTGCGCAGGACCGAGAAGGGAGGCAGCAGCCTGAGCTGCAGCGAGCTGGTCCGGACCAGGTGGATCTACATCGAGCTGACACACAAGAGGAGCTCCAGCGCCTTCGCTGTTCCCGACGTGGCCAAGGCCCTGACGCAGCTGTTTGAGAGCAGGTACAAGCTGCACCCCARGTACATCGCGGCCATCAAGTACGACCCCCCCCTCATCCAAATCCGCCTGGACCAGAACAAGAAACCCAGGTGGGATGTAGATATAGCTGACGTGGCCTATTACTTTGAAAAGGACGTGAACAATGACTCCTTGTTTCCGTCCAACAGTAAATTAACTGTCTCGGTCAATGGAGATGCTCTGGCTATTGAGAAGCTCGGGATTTACTATGTGGATGAAAAGCCCCCCGAGTTCTCCATGAGGCAGCTGGCTGCTGGCATTGGTGCCGTGGTCACCGTGGTGCTCCTCACTGCTGGCATCGGTGTTGCCCTGCTGCTCATCCTCAGGTGGCTGCGCACAAGGACATATAAAAAATTTGAGTCTAAAGAAATGAGGGAAATTAAAGCTCCAAGCTTAGAGCTGCCCTAAGCTGAAAGAAGAATGGCAACTACAGGAAGAAAAGGAAAAAAAGGCACAAAATACAAAGAACAGACTCAGTGTATGTGATGGGTTTGGAGTTTTTTCCTTCCTAYAGGAATTTGTACAGTGAATGTTCTAAATTATTCTTGTTTAGTAAGAATAAATTTTTGGGGTATAAATGAATTTGGGAGTCAGTTACCTAAATATTTTAAATGACTCCTGCTTTGGAGGGTAAGGAAACTGTTACAGCTGTCTAACACAACACAGAAGGCTTTCACTCCTGCGGCAGGCCTGGCTCAGATTGCTTAAACACTTAAATACTCTGTGGGGTTCTTGGTGTATCTATTTACTGAAATTAAAACACTTGCCTCAGCATATTTGGGCTATATTGCTGCTTTTCTCATGGTAGACTTTTTWAAAATCCAGTTTGTTTTTAGTTCATGGGGGCTTTGAAAAACAAAAGTTTCTGGAACTTTTTTTATCAGCAAATAATTTCATAAATATTACYAAATAATCATATAAGATAATGCTAAGATACTCTGCAACATCAGAGGCTTTTACAGAGTGATTTGTTAGGAAACATTCCAGGTGTTGGGTCGCTTCCAGGGGCGGAGATCCCAAGTTCCTGGGTTTGTATTCAGGCAGCACAGCGAGCTATTCCCACTTGTGCTCTTTAATAAGGGTCTGACACTCCTCGTCAGCAAAGATCTCTTGATCCCCATGCAAGTGTAAGTTAACCTTGGTGTTCTGCCCACATTCCAACTCTGGTAATAGCTTTCTGTCTACCTAAATTCCCTGGGCAGTTTTAATGGGAGGAGATATTTTTCAGTGTTGTACAGCTTCACAGAAACACTGCACAATGCTCCAGGACAGGCAGAAAAAGAGCTTTATTCCAACTGAGCTGGGGGGGGAATTTAAGAGCAGAGTGCAATTACTGAACCTGGAATTTGCCCAACACACAACTGGACTGCTTTGCTACCTACTCATCTGCTGCATTCCTGGTTTGGAGAGTCATACCCACCATGAAGGACATTTTAAAGAAAATAATGCTGCTTGTTGAATGTTGGGACATTGTCAGTTCCATTCTCTGTGCTGCATGTGGATGTCTAAGTCCATCACTCTCCTCTGCTTACTGCAGCAGCACCCGCTCCACCCGGGCACTGCCACAGGCCCAGCAGCTCTTTTCTTCTCTGAGTTAGTTTCAGTGTTGCTCATTTGTAATTCTAACAACAGTCAGGAATGTGCTGCTTCCACGKCAAACCACCAAAATGCAGCTCTAGYTCTACTGAATGGAAAGGATATCAGGGAAAAAAGGGAGGAGGCTTTGGTTCTGATTCTGCCTTTGTTTATAGACACTTGGGTAATAACATTTGGTTCAACRTGCAGCATTTCCATTTGACCTCACGCTTGTTCACTTACCTGCTGGGAAATTCTGGGTACATACTTTGGGGCAGATGCATCACATTTTCCCAAAATAAGATTTGTATGCAATTGCAGCAGCAGCATTATACAGTCACAGTTTTGGAGCAGGGTCTATAATTCATTGTGTGCCTTACAGCAACACGTTGAAGCTGGTTGTTTGTCAGTCAGGAATACACACTTGTCTGAGAGAAGATGAAGTGGGAATTTGAGATCTAGGCTGGATCTTTCCATGTCATAGGAAAACCCAGAACTTAGCCTAACTCCACACAATTTCACAAGTAGCCATTTATAATTAAAAATCTAAAGCTGAGAGAGCTGAGCAGCCCTCAGCTGAAGAAATGTAGGATGAGAATAAAAATTTTCCAAGTACACTGCTTAACCAATTTGTTAACTTATGCAGAGCAGATCAAAGCCATGTGCTTGAGAGGCTTGTGCTGTCCCTTGATCAGGGATCATAAGATGTACAGATTTTTCTGGACATCTACGGTGGCTTTCACCAGTCTTTTAAAATCCCTGCATTTTTCTCTTTTCCATCATAGGAAAAAAATATTATTTTCAAGGTGAATTATGAGATTTTATATTATAATATAAACATTTAGGCATAACATTCAGTAGGAGAGGCTAAAGTGACTAATTGTTGAAAAAAATCTTAACAGGTAACAGTGTCAACACCTTTCCTTGGCTCCTGCTTTTCTTCTTAGTAGCTGAGACTGAGAAGAGAGGCTGTTGTGGTGCCATTCAAATTTCTCTTTTTCATTAAAGGACTGCCCCATGAAAGCCCTGAGCTGTGGCTGGTTATCTGCTAGTCCTTCAGCACAGTGGACTGCACACTGGTCAGGGACTGGAAATGCACTAGGGTTGCTTAATAGGAGGGATAAGGTATCTGCAGTTAATCAACGAGATTAATTAAAGCGCAGGAACCTCTTCTTGGATTAGATCATTCTACTTGAATAAAACTGTGCAGAGCCACTGTAGCATGTGGACTTGAATAAACCAAACAGACCCATTGCTCCTGCTGAGTGAGTACTCATTTCTCTCCTGCCACCTCTCACACCAAATCTTTTTTCCACATGGCAGATCTCGTATTTTACTGTAGCAGCCCATCACATTCTGCCTGTTTGACTTTTTTACCACTCCTGATATTCTCACTGAAAAGGAGACAATGAGAGAGACCATGAGCCCCTTTTCAGCTTTAAACTTTGCAAAATGAAAATGCTTTTTACTATTCAGATTTTGAGGCTGTTAACTCTAAAACTTCTAGCCATTCTTTTCCCAATTACACCATCCTGTTTTAATGGAATGTTTGCTCATTTTATTTAAGTAATTATGCCCTGTGCTCTCTGCAGTGGGTTCTGGGTTCTGTGGGTGATAGCAGAGAGTGCCTTTTTGCTGCTGCCTATTTAGGTTATAAAGGAGGGTGTTTGCTTTAACAATGCCAGAGCTGGCTGTTGCCTAAATTATGTTCTGCAGTTCCAACTGGCTGCCCTGGAAAGCTCAAATTTAACACATGCAGAGAAAAAAAATCCCCACTCTGCACTCCAACTCTGAAGAGGCCAGTGCTGCCCTTTGCACACAGTGCCACTACCCCTGGGCAGCTGCACCAAGTGAGCTTTGGCCTTTGCTTTCRACTAAAACTTTTGTACCACTCACGATGTGAGGACAGTGCCAGAAGCAATGGCAGCACTACAGCAAGGAAATGAAAGATAAGGATTAAAACCCTCTTTACCTCTGTTCTCTCTACTCCCCCTGGTAAAATCCGTGTCTGCCTATATCTCTGAGTATGTGCCCTGGAATTCTCTGACACGAAATGCCCGTGTTGGTTGGTAGGTGTTGCCGTGTGCACACACCTGTGTGCTCCACACCTGCATTAAAAACACACACATCACTGTCTGTCAGAGRGGGAAGCCCTCGGGAAAACTCCTGGCAGCAGATCCTCCTCTGCACTCACCTCTCTGCAGCCTCTGGCTCTCAGCAGTGGCAAAACAGTCCAACCTGCTGCTGCTGTTGTGGAACAGCAAAGAATCCTCTTTTTGTCCCATCTTCCCTCACTTAAGAATTATCTTTTAGGGATGTTTAGACTGGGATTATGCCAGATGAGGTTACTGATGAGAATCTTAATGACTGCCATGTAAATACACCAAGGCCCCTCTAGAAACACCTCTGGGATGTTATGGCCAACTGGAGACAAGATCCCTTCAATGCTTCTTAAAAGGTTTAAACCTTGGGGAATCATCCTGGAAAAAGCCAAACCAATATTTACTGCTCAAATATCGAAACTACTTTTTCAGTGAACAGTTAAAGTAACAGATTGGCACTTCCTCCACTTCTCCTTAATTGGGCCAGTTAATGCTATTAAACAGATCTTCCTTATACAGGTATAATTATCCTTTCCAAAGCATTTCCACTGATTGGCCTCAGGGTTTTAAATACTGCAATTACTTTTTTTTTTTTTTTGTCAATGCTAAAATTAATCTTTAGTCATTGCTATTGCTATCAAAGCAGGAAAAAAGAGCTCCCAGAACTTTTACTATTATTTTTCAGCAGTTCTAACCAAATCTCTTGTACCAGGCTTCACTTAGTTAAAATTTCCTCCATGCCAGGCAGCCTGACAAGATCCAGATCTCATTTGCATGATGATCCCTGCTCCCTGAGGGATGACACTCCTACAGCCCCACTCCAGCTCCAATCAAGCGCCACAGAAACAATTAGGGAGACTTTGCATTATCTAAATGAAAGACTGAATTATAAAAATGTGCACTGCTAATTTTCCACTGAGGTTTTTACATGTGGGCCCAGCAGTACTGGTGGTACATGCACCCAACTTTTTTCAAGTGGTTCTTTTGAGACAAATTTATCTTTTGAGATAAATGCCTGTCCTTGTAAGGTTTGAAGTGAGAAATCTCAGCATTTTTGCTGCTCTGGTTGTTCCCATAAAAGCTGCTTAGAACAATTAGAAGGCAATGAAAAGAGCATTCCTTATTCCCAGCCTCTTCACACTTGTTTTGGAATTAAATTTGGCATTGAATTTTATGACAACTTTTAAAGGAACAGTTTTACAGTAAATTTCTGTAAATTTCTTGGTTCAGTAACTTAATTTTCTGGATTTTAAAGCTACTTCTTAAAAAACATCAACAACAGATTATATGCAGCAATAGTTAATACCTACTAAATTATTAAAGAGTATCTTCTAACTGGTATCTCAGTGGGGAAGGGGAGGGCAAAGGACAGTTAGTGCATAACATAACACACTCAGTGAATCAAGGCAGAATATTCTAATGCACAACATTTGGGAAAACCCCTGACATTAATGAAAAGCATTGTCTGATCTTTTAAATGACCGTGAACTCCTGATATTTCAACTGGCCAAATAGACTAAATGGAATTAAATCCAATTTCTGACTTGCAGAAGATGATAGAGTGCATTTTTTCAGCCAGGATTTTAGCCCAGCATTCATGAACAGAAATGAAT
The DNA here is from genome assembly GCA_014549065.1 of Cardinalis cardinalis. Lineage (NCBI taxonomy): Eukaryota > Metazoa > Chordata > Aves > Passeriformes > Cardinalidae > Cardinalis > Cardinalis cardinalis. Next base: position 837,998 of record JACDOX010000101.1, on the reverse strand, counting down.
TACACTGAAAGTTGAATCACAATACTATCAATTTATAATTAGTTTTTCTTTGGATTAACATAAAACCTAAATATTTTAATATTTTATAGTGAGTTTTTTCATTTGAAGCTGAAGACTGTATATTTTAACTGACAACTTTTTAATTGTCATGATCAAAATTGGTAGCAGAGARACTTTAGTACCAAACACTGAAGTATTTGTATACCAAGCACAGAAGATACTTTTTATAATCAATGTTAAACTACTTTTCATTACTTTTATTAGATTTGGCATTTGTTTGTGTGAGTAATTTCATACATATGCAAAACCTCATTTAATTCAGAACAACTACTTATATAAAGAGATGCACAAATACTAATGGACACACCCACACAGGAAAATTGTACCTGTTAAGGTGTTAATTGTTTAATTGGACTTAGGAAATCACTTATGACCTCTAAATAGCTCTTCTGCAGTCCTAAAAATTTTAAATTTGCTTTCTGGTCTTCTTCTGAATTGACAATTATAGGTTTTTTTGTAGATAAGATGAGGCTTGTAAGCAAAAAGCTACAAAACTGTCTTAATCTACCTTTCTTTACCAGAGAATATTCTGTTTTCTTTCCTCAAGAAAAAAAAGTTGTATGCACATGTCTTCATTAAAATTCAAGAGAAGCAATAATACAAATTACAAGTTAGAATGTTTTTTCCACTACACATCTATTTAAAGGRAAAAAAMCCCAAACACYCTACAACTTTCCAATTGCTCAACTGTTTACCASATTTTCATCTAGAGATATATTTAGTGCTGGTATTTGATAGATCCTATAATTACCTGTGCTGTATTTGCTGCTTGTCTGCTTTGGAGTTTTAATTGCAAGCAATGATGCATGGGGAAACTTTGGAAGTGCAGAATGTAGAACACAACTTTGAGCCCCATCCTTCCACACTCAAAACATCCATTGATTTTAAGAAGAATTTAGCCAAGGATAYAGAAATAGGTCCTATATGCTCAGTGCAGAGTTAAATAATGCATTGGAGAAACAAATAATTGTGAAAAGAAATGTGCAAAGAAAAAAGTCCAAACCAGTGTGCTATCAGCAGACTCAATAAAAATATTGAGGTGGAAAAAATATAGAAAAAATGGTAGAAGGCTTGAATGGCTTAGGAATGGAGAATTCTAGATAGAGAAAACAATAAAAGTAAGAAAATATCAAGTCTAGTAAGGCCATTAATGGGARCTTTCACCTCAGTTCTTCATTTCCTGACAGCTGGGACACACACAAGCCCTGGGTTAGACAAAGTGCTTTTTAGCTGCTACAGCTCAGCTGGTTTTGTGACTGGAGCAGACAGTCACAAAAATTAATGCTGTGTTGCTGATTGACAGATTTTACTCTTCGTGCTTCTTATGATAATGGAGCCTGGGCAGGTCTTAAAGGAATTGTGTCAGAGGAAATCATAAGATTATCACTACACAAAGTTCCTTCTTGGCATGGACTGCAACAATGAGTCACTACGTATCTCCTTGGCAATCACCATCAATGCTTAAGAACTGTCACAGGAGGGCTCTGGTAATAAAATAAGGTGGAATAAGGAATATCTCAACAAACACTGAACTGAGCTGTGCTCTTACACAGAGGATGTGGCTCTAGAAGGCAAAGATTTGTATTTCTTTACCCCCCACAACAACAGGGCCTCTGTTTACACTCAAGGCACAAGGGCTTATGTGCAGCCTGGGCTGCCCTGTCATTACCACACATCCCAGCCTCACCCTCCCTCAGCAAGTAACTTGTTTTTCACATCACATCGCTCAAGATGTATTTGTCAGCCCAAGGAGTAGGACAAGAGCCACACATTAAGTTAGCAGCTTGCTATTTTCTAGGGAAAAACATCACCTCWGCTCCTGCCATGGCAGCAGATCTGACTGCTCCCTGCCCTTTGGCAGCAGGAGCCACTTCTCATTTCAGGTCCCAAAAACCAGAATTGCAGAGTCAATCAGGTTGGAAAAGATCTCTGAAATCAAGTTTAACCTGTGACAGACCCTCACCTTGGGGATCAACCAGCCCAGAGCAGAGTCCCACTTCCAGTCCTCCCTTGAACCTCTCTTAGGCAGCCCACTCCAATGTTTAGCCMCCTTTTCTGTGAAGAAATTGATCTCCATGTCCAATCTGAACTTCCTCTGGCACAACCTGAGGCCWTTTTGTCTTGTCCTGACACTTTTACYTGTGAGAAGGACTGACCTCCACCTGGCTCCAAAGTGAGAAGGTCCCGACTCAGGGCTGCTCTCAGCCATGAGCTTGTTGCCCACAAAATGGGATTTTTACCTGGTGTGCAACAAGGCAATAATTACACACTTGAGACAGGTTTTATTTCAGAGCTGCACTCCGGTTCTTGGAGTCCACAAATCGAGCAGGACCACCAAACTTTTCCCGCCATTATTTATAGGCAGGAATTCAGAGCTAGTAACTTTCCAAGCACAGCCCTTCTATTATGATTGATTACTAATTTACATACACGTTACTCTGACGAGTTAACAGATATACATCAACATCTTGATTTGCTACATCCTTAAACCTTCTCAGCTCCCGGATTGATTAGGGGAAGCTGAYTTAGGCTTGAAAGCATACAAAGATCCTACATCAAAGAACACCCTGATTTAAAATAATCCTGACATATTCCACATTTTGCAGCCAGGTGACACGGAAACACCGCGGGCAAAGCCAGAGTTACGGCACGCAGGAGAACGAGCTCTGTGCCTGAAGAGGGGCGCCCCTGCTTCCCGCGCTGCCACAAAATGGCGGGCGCCGCCTGAAGGCAGCGGCGGCGGCGGCGGGAACGGCGGCGGCTCGGCCTGAGGGAAGGGACGCGGGGCCTCGGTGGCCGCTGCAGCGGCGCGGTGCTGTCCCGCCTCCCGCTCTCCACCCGGGCTCTGTATCGACACCGGCTCCGCGGTCCGGCCCCCCCGCCGCCGCCTCCCGCGGTGGTGAGTAGGGGAGCTCGGTGGAGGAGGTCGGGCCCTGGGACGCGCAGCTGCGAGGCGGCCGGAGCTGTCCCCCGCCTCCCCGCCCGCCATTGCMCAGGCGGGCGCCTCAGAGTGACTCGTCTCAGTCGCTCCCCAYTCCCGGCTCCTCGCATCAGCCCATGTCACGATAATCGCGGTTACCCCTCAGGGYGGCGGGGCTGGGGGAGAAGGAGAGGCCGGGATCAGAGGGTGAAAGTGAGGGCGGCGGGGCCCCTCAGGCGGGAGGGCCTGGGTCAGTTCCGTGCCAAGGCATTTCCATGTCCGTGAGCTAGAGGCTCCCGGCTGGCCGACACTTGGTTTCGCCGTGTTTTGTTTCTAGGCCAGGAGTAAAGTACGAGCAATATGCTCACAGATCCTGTGACACAAAATCAAGATCCTGGTTTTCCTCATGTATAGGAATGGCAGTGGGGTGGCAGGAGCCCCGCGCGGAAAAGGTGGTGACCCACAAGGGACACCTGCAGTCGCTCTGATCTGGTGGTAATGAAAGTGAAAGGAAAAAAATAAATCGCACCTTGTTTTATTCTCAATGATGCAAGATACTGATATCTTTCACAGTCGGAAGCAGATGGATGTTTTACAACTGTAACCGGATGCAATTGTGACTGTGACCTTTTTTTGTGCAATGTGGGTGTTGACAAACTAATACATAGTATCCATTCAGGGGAAAATGAAAAAACGATGCAGACTTTCTTGTTTGGGTGGGCTTCTTAATACCAGTCTACTCTTTTTTTTTTCTTTCCTTTTTTTCAGGGTAATCAACCAAAGAAGTTATGAATATCATCTGTGGTCTAAAGCTGTCGGGCAGAAGCTGTATTTTGTCTCATTTGGCTTCTTTTTGCAAGCAGGGGAAGTGCAATAATCTCTCTAGGTCTTACACGGGATGGTGCCAAAGTCAGGGTGGCAGAAATAGATGCCAGAGCTTGGATTTGAGTAGAAATACTAGAAACTGCTTTTTGACTGGAAACCCTGACTGCTGTAGAGACTTGATTGGTAAAGGATTGAGATGTCTTTTGGATGTCCCACATCCAAGTGGACAGGAAGTGTACAGGAATGCAAACCATAGTTCGGGAAGGTTTTTCTCCCAGTCTTCTCAGCCACTGGGGGAGAAGATCCCATCCCTCCTGATCAGTTCTGTAGAACAACCCTCATGTCACTTTGCTGCTTGGAACATTCAGATCAACAGGTCTTTTCACACATCACCATCACTTCAGGCTGCACCAGTTCCTCTTTTCTGGATTATTGTGAAGCCAGCTCAGAAATTATTTGCCATCATTCTTGGCAGGTAAAATACTGTCTTACTTTCCTTTCAGTGCAAGACCCATCGTGCAAAGTGTGAGTGTGGGGAGGGATGGCAGATGTGTTTGTGGTCTTGCTTGACTGACAGTTTGGTCAACAAGAGGTCTTTTTTTTCCATTATCAGAGGTGTTAGATGTATTTTTTTCCTCTTTTCCTTCTCATTTACATGTGGTAGAGGGAGATGAACCAAGACACTAAGGGGCATTCCTCCTTCTCCTGTGGGAGGGAAGAAGTGCAGTGGAGTGGAAGCCAATTAAAGTGTAACCCCCCGTGAGCTCCTGCATGAGATGAGGCTGTAATACGGAATACAATAACAAATTCCTTTTCAAATATGTCCTAAGTGAACAATGTTCATATCTTACAGGAGCATAAGAAATTGGTGGAAGTCACTTCCTCCTAATAAACGGGAACTCTTCAAAGAAAGTGCAAGAGAAAACAAATGGAAGATCCTGCTGGGTGTCAGCAGCTTGGGAGTTGTGTTTATCATGTTTTATTTTACCCACTTGGAGGAGACACCCATCACTGGGCGTGCTCGACTGTTGGTGTTTGGCAAAGAGCATTTTAGGGAGCTGTCACAGATGGAATATGATATGGTAAGATTTTAGACAAGAAATTGAAAGTACTCAAAAATTGTTGCTTTTTTGCTGATGAGATAGTCCTGTTAATGAAATGGGCAAACAAGCCTTGCMGTGTCCTTGATGAGTTTTGAACTTCATGCTCAGAACCCTGAGGAGTCCCTTCATCTGTTACCTCCTCATCTTGTCCTCATCCTTTTTTAGAATTCCCTTTCCACAAGAAGCACACAATGGTTACAAAGCATATAACATGCTTGTAGCAAACATTCTTAACTATTTCTTGTCCATTGTAATTTTTATAAGTTCTCRTCCTATCATTTTGAGTTCTGTGATTTCCTGTTGTAAAGTGAAGCTTGATAAGCCATATCCAATTGTATCCATATTCCCGTCTGTCAGAGACAAGAGGTAAGAACAGAACAAATACAGGATATTTTCAAATTACATGTTTTGTATACTTTTTTCCACCTTAAAAATTAGGACCAATGAATTTTTTTTTCAGTGGATGGAGCAGTTCAAAAGTCAGATGTTACCTGAGACAGATGCACGCTACCAGGTTGTGGAGAGAGTGGTTGGRCATTTGTCTGAAAGCAACAAGGACATCCCCCAAGTCTCAGCTCTCAAGTGGGTTATCCACGTGGTGGATGAACCAGGTGTAAATGCTTTTGTGCTTCCAGTAAGTTGTACACCACACAAAAAATAATAATATTGAAGCAGCACTTGWTATGTCTCCCACATAATTTTTATTCTCTTTGTTTACAGAATGGTCAGGTGTTTGTTTTTACTGGGTTACTGGATGCAGTTTCTGATATTCATCAGCTGTCATTTATTTTAGGACATGAAATAGCTCATGCTGTGCTGGAACATGCAGTAAGTCTTTAAAGAAAGCTGTCTAATATTCTTAAATTATTAATTCTAATTACTGTAGTTATGCTTTTCCCTATCATTACCAACCAAGTTTTCAGTGTGACTCTATCTAATTAATGCAAAATTGAGTTTGAAATGAGTAGCCTGCTACAGTAGATCTTTATTATTTGTGTAGCACTCAATAACTGTCAGCAGACCTGTGGTGGTCCCTGTTAACACAAAGGCTGCCAGGGCTTTATTCACAGTTGTACAGGTAGATTATGGCTCAATTTCAAGAGTCATTTAGAGCTTGGTCTGCAGATCCCTCTTTTACAGCACAGACATAGAGAACTGGAGGTACTCAGCATCTCTGTTACTCCTATAATTGTTAACACCTTCAAAAAGTATCTTAAAATTCTTGCTACTGTTATTATTGGAGCACACAGTTTTACAGTGTCAAATTCTGGAATACCCAAAGCTTGGTTCTTGTATGATTTTGGGTGAGCAACAGKTCACATCATGGTTTCTTGGGCTCGATTCAGCCAACCAACCCTCTAAACTTCTAAAAATATTTCTGATAATGAAAAAGAACTTATTTGTATGGCATCTGGTGTCACCCAGCTGGCACAGAGAGAGGTATTGCATGATCCTGTTTGTAAATGCTCTGATCAATTTGTTGCAATGTCAAATAGAGCTCTGGAAAACAGAATAATCKCACAGATTCTGAATTTAAATGAAAGCAGCAGAAAATAAAAGATACATTATGTGTACTGTTCCCTTATCCCATTGATGATCCYGTCTCAGTGATGTGTTATCTCTTCTCAAATTAATGTAAAGAACAGYCTTTGAGGTATTTTTATAGATTTTTCATTCACACTGAGGTGTTTCCTGGCCTTTTTACTGAAGAATTGTTTCTGCTTGTTGCCTCCATCCTACCTCAAGCTTTGAGTCTCTCAGAGAGTCTGATAGACAGAATGTGTTTGTTCCAGCTGTTTACAGCTTATGTGAATTTTGGCCTGAAAGTACCTTGTATCCAACTGGATTGTTTGTTTGTTTTGATACAATCAGGGAATATTGTGCTTGCCCTCTTCCTGTGGCTCCACAGGAAAAAAAAATCAGTGACTTTTAAAGTGTTTCCAAATTCTGTTAATGTTCTAAAGAAACGTCAGACAGTAAGGAATGAAAATGGGACAATTTYTGTTTGCAGGCAGAGAAAGCCAGCCTGGTTCACTTCTTGGATTTTCTCTCACTCATCTTTCTCACTATGATTTGGGCCATCTGTCCTCGTGATAGTTTGGCAGTTGTTGGCCAGTGGATTCAGAGCAAGTTGCAGGAGGTAAGACTGACATTTTCTATTGTCCTTCCTGATTTCCTTGGATTTCCTTGTTTTATAAATCTGATGCTGCTTTAGTTGATGCTGGTTTTCATTTGTCATGTTGAAGAACTTTAGGTTTCCCTAAATGACTGGACTTAGTTGCACAGGCTGCAGGAACCTGCTGCCAATTAAGACAGATGATTGTCTTTTAAAAAGGTAACTTGCCCTTTAAAGTTTCATGTGGTAAAATGCCATGTTTTTATTTTAGGTAGTTATTAAATTCTTCCTAAACCAAATAAAATGTATGGAATTCTTTAAATATATTGTTCGTGATAAGAATGATTTCCAAGATTAAAAAATTGAGAATTTAAGCACCCATGCTGTAGTRCAAGTTACTAAAATAATCTTTTCAGCCATCCAATATTTCAGCAAGTAAAATTCAGAGGCTTTCTGATGCCAGTTTTCTTCAGCAGTGTAATTTACTCTCTGGACAGTTACTGATCCATTTATTTTTWAAAAAGTGTGGTTTTTTAAATAGAAATTTGCTTAGATCATAAAACTGGAATCTGAATTAAAGTGAAAGATCTTTTTGGTTTCCTTGACTTGGTGCTTCTCCTGAGATTTCCCCCAGTTCCTCAAAAACAAGGAATTAAACATAACCAATCTGTTTTGGTAGTTCTTATGCTAATGAGTCGATGTGTGGATTCTGAACATAAATTATCTCTGAGGGACTTGGATATTTGCAAAGGTAGCTAAGAAACCAATACATTGATGAATGCTAGCCAGCATTCTGAGGAGCTGAATTTGGCAAACACAAAGTGTGAATGAGTCCTGAGACTGCTCATAATTTAGACAGCAAGATTCAACTCCCTGWCAGCATCTCTTCTCCTCTCCACAGAGAATGGGTGTTTTGGCATCATGGGCTGGAGCTGTGCTTTAGGTTGGAAAGGGGATCAGGGTTTAAGATCTGAGTCTTGTGTAAAGGAAACATCATCTAAGGGATACTGTCCTGGTTTAAAAGGCTGATCAAGCTTCAGTAATGTTGAAGTGATAAATACTTGCAAAGCTTTCATCCCATAGACAAAAGCAGCTGAAAAGGAAACTGAGTTTTTTTTCTCACCCAGGAGTGCAGTGTCTGTTTCACTCATTCAGTATTTGCCTGTTGTGCTCACATGTAAGTGAAGCGTTCTGCACATTTTTTCAGGATGTTTCTCTTCCTCTTCTTCCGTAATTGTATTTTGCTTCTTAAAACTTTAGCATCCCATTCTGTGAAAGGGTTATTTGAGCCATGCTGTGGTACTTGCTTCTGTTTCAATATTTGTTTTTCTCTTATGTCCTTAGAGGTTTGACTTTTTGACCTGGTGACTATTGTGTATTTTTTATTATTGACTCTAAGTGTTTCCCAGTGATTCTTTGTAGGCCTTTGGGCATGTGAGCTCCAGTTCTGCCTTTCCCCCAAAGATAATGGATTTTCTTTCCTTAATAAATTGTTAACTTTTCTTATTACATTTATTTGGGGTTGTTCCTTTAAGCTTGTATTTCGGGACTGAAGCATATTGGTTTTGTTATAGAGCAGCAGTTATTTTATATGGGAACTAAAGCCTAGGAATTACTCTTGGAATAACACCAAGCGTGACTCTGAGTTTTACTCATACCCCACACACCAGTATGTACAGATGCAGTACTTCATCCTCCTTTCTTGTCCATCTCACACCATAAGATTTTTATTTCATGTGAAAACTGGTGATTTTGGGCAGTCAACATCCCTGGAACTCCCTTTTCTTCAACATACACAGGCAGCTCTGATAATTAAATTGAAAAATCAATTAAGTCTTTTTTTGTGTCAAATTTCTGACAAGGATTTTAGATCAGAGTTTGAAGTTCTAATTTTTCACTCTAGCACACTCACAAAAGATTTTTTAAACAATTCCATTTTTCAGTAGCTGATGACTACCACTGTATATTAGATACCTCAGGACTCTTTTGTACATTAGAAATTTCATTTCTCTGTCTAAAAAGTGTTTAATAATTAATCAAATTAGCTTATCTGGCTAACTAGGAAATGGTGCTTCAGGAATATATGACAGACTAGCCAGGGGTTTGTTTGCTGTTTAGTGAATATATGTGCACCAACAGACCTGGAGCACTTTTCAAGGCAATAAAAACATGTATTCCACTTCAAGAAATTACTTTATCATCAGAGGATTTAAAAATATATCTTTATAATTGCAATTTTTAAGGTCTGTATGGAAGCTAGGAATTTAGAAAGTGACCTCATTTCTGCTTACTTCTAAACCAGAATGTTTGGCTTTTAAAGCCAGCTTTGGTTGGCTTCTATTTTTGACTTAGGGAAGAAAAACTCTCAGTACTACTTTGGAAAGCAGCAAAAAGTTACAGTTACCTTCATGTACTCAAGGGACTGAGTACATGAAGGTAACCACTTCTTTGGTGCTCTTCATTTCAGATTGGTTTGTGGTTTGTAGTTTTGGTTTTGGTGTTTTTTCCCCTGAAACTTCTAAGGAGGACAAATTTCTATAGGCAGATAAAAAGCTGATAGAACCTTTTTGAGCTGATAGACCTTTCTCTCTTCTCTAACCTTGCACAGTTCACATTTCCTGATGGATGACTAAACCAGGATGTTGTGACAGGTTCCTTATCTCTGCAGGAGCAGGCTGTTTAAACAAGTCCTGATTTGCATTTCCTATAATGTGACAGACTAGGCTAAGGCTGCCCAAATCTACATGAATTACATTTGAGAAAGCCACCACTGCCTCTTAGGGTGTGTTAATGCTCTAGAAWAATGGGAGAGGAGTTTGGTCAGTTTTGTGTCTTCTAGTTTGATTTCTCAAGGGCAATTTGCAGCTTCTGTTAGGGATAGTCACGGCAAAGGAGTGATTTCTGCATGCAAATATTGATGGCTACATTCCTTATTGTGGGCAGTTTGCCATAAGAAATAGATGATACCATGCTTAAAGTTTRGGGAACCACTGGAATTTTTTACATAGGGTTGCTGCAAGAAAAATCTTGATGTCAATAAAAGAGTGAAGTGAAAAAATTCTGGTGAAAAGTTGGCATTTAGCTTTCAGTTGCTGCAAAATGAGATTGGCTGCTGATAGTGCCCATGAAAATATAACTAATTTGAATTAATTTCAACYGAATACAGGATCAATGAGTTACATATAATGGAATTAGAGATTACATTAAGAAAATTACCTGATCACATGCAATGTGAGCATTAGATAGATAGATAAACCCCACTTCTTATGAGAAGGTTAAAACACAGCTATGAGGCTCTATCTTTGTACACATTCCAGACCCAGGAACAGAACTTTGATGTGTTTCTTTGCAGTTCATGTTTGATAGACCCTACAGCAGAACCCTGGAGGCTGAAGCTGATAAAGTGGGACTTCAGTTTGCTGCAAAGGTAACTACAACTGATTGGTTTTATTAGCAATAAAAATAAAATTAGCAAAAAAATAAGTACCAGACATTTTTCAGTTTCTGTTACAGTCAGAGGGAGTTTCATTCTTCATATGGAGGTAAAATGTAAGTTTTTGAAGATATGTAGTTTTATGAAGTGGTGGGAAATAAAAGAGTTTTTAGGGAAAGACAAAGTCATTGTGGCTAATTGGATGTAATAACATTGAAGTGTGTGAAGTTGTGCATTACCTACACAGTCTCCTTTCTGTGTAGTTTGTTGCTATTAAAAGAAAACCCCATGTATTTGTAAAGAGGAGAGCTGTAAATAGGGATCTTGCATAAGTAGGATTTAATTATGTGTAAAGATTTAAAGATTTAAGTGAAATASAACCATAACAACAATAGAGCTTTGCTGAAGCAAGACAATAATTTGGTCAGAAGCTACTCAGCATTTTTTCATAGTTTATTTTTTCAATTACTTTTTTTTCCCCTGGGGAATTTAATTCTATATTAAAGAAACTRAACCAACTCTTTGATTTCTGGCTAAGTGCAATGAACTTATATGTGAGATACTAGTGAGAGCAGCACCATCTAGTGTTAATATTTCATTAGCAAAATTTTCTTTTAATAGTTATTAATGCTACTTTAAGGAAGGGTTCTAGAAATTAACTTTGATTCTGGGATTAAAACTGCATTTGTAATTTGAAGTTGTCTAAGGGAATAATATAATCAGTTAGAAAAATGTAATTGCTGTGTTTGTGCTCCCTGCTTTCTAATACTGAAAAAGAAGGGCCGTACCAGAAAGAAATTAGTCCAGTGACATATGAGCATTTCTCTGCTTGTGCAGATAACCTTTTTATAATAGAAATTTAAATAAATTCAAAGGATAAAACACCACATCTATTCCTGGGTGAGGGAATGGGAACAAATAATTTTCTTATCGTCTGTCTAGTCCCTCTTTTTTACTTAGCAAATAAAGGTCAGTGTAAGAAATCTTGTTTATTTTTCATCTCTACTTAAATGTAAGAATAGAGGAGTCTGTGGTGATACACGAAAACAATTCTAAAAGTTATTGTTCTATGACTTTTTATGGTTAAATATATACTTCTTTAAGAGAGTCAGGAATTCTGCAGAATTCCTGTTTTATTGTGTCATGGATTCCACAGATCACCCATGGAAGGCCSTGTAATCAATCATAGAAAGCATTTCCAGTTACTTTTTAGGTATTTTTAAGTATGAATTATTATCAGCTTGTATTTTGACTCTCAACTTCTTCCTGTAAATTTGCCTAGGTCTGTGGAGATGATTAATTTGTTCTAGTAAGTATARCTTTGAATTTGTAGCTGAGCTTTTTTTTAAAGAATAAGTATATGGCAAAAATTGTAAACCTTTCCTTCCTTCTGAATTTTCATAATTCAGATGTAGAATTTTTAGGGCACAGGTGTTAAAAGGAATAGATCCAGTGTCTGCCTGAGTTTTTTATTGCTTTTAGATATTTTGGAGTAGCTTTTTCCTGTCAGGTATAAGGACCATCTAAACATTCTTTAGAAACTTAAAATTTAAGATGTCTTTTGTAATTCAGTATCAGTTAGACTGTGTATTTATTACTTTAAACAGCCAGTGGTGTTTCCCTTTCCTTTCTGTTCCCAGGCTTGTGTGGATGTCAGAGCCAGCAGCGTCTTCTGGCAGCAGATGGAGCTGGCAGAAGCCATCCAGGGGCAGCCCAAGCTGCCAGAGTGGCTCTCCACACACCCTTCCCATGAGAACAGAGCTGAGCACTTGGACCGCCTCATCCCAGAGGTGAGCAAGGCTCAGGGAAGTGTCTTTTCCTCTTAGGAAACTTGCCAGAAGTAGTTTGGTATTAATTGATTAATTAGCTGCTTTGGTATTGATTCACAATTTACTCTGATAGCACTGTGCTTACCTTTCTCTTTATCCTTACAGAAATTCTCCATTGCAAAGCTTTCAACCTCAAAGGTTTTATTAAATGAGGAAAAAGTAAGATAGCACAGATAAAATGTAATTGTATTCCATGTGGTTTGGAGTTTTTTTCTGATTTCTGATCAAAGTGTAAAATTTTTTCTTTTGAATGGCCTTTTGATATAGATGTAACAGTGCCACAGGTCTCATCCACTCTTTCTATTTTTTTGCCATTTTAGAAAGGCAGTTTTTGGGTTGGATTCCTAAATTGTCTTGACTTCTCTTGCTTTTGTAGCAAAAAAAAAATTTAAAAAATGGAGTGTTAAAGCACTCCAGTGCGACACTGTTTTTCAGCAAGCTAAACTGTGTTTGGAAATACTCTTTTTTATAACCAACTATTCTTCTCCTTTTTTTTTWAAACTCTCTGTCACTTTAAGTCTTTCTCAGTACCAAACTGTAAAGACACTTGAAGATTTATTGGCAGAGGGAGCACTAAAATGTTGAGGTGTTTGCTGACTTCAAAGGAGAAAAAAAAGAGTTTCATGAATCCTTTGATGAGAATGAATACAGTAAATATTCTAAATGATRGCATAAATCAAAGTCAGCATTAGGGATAGGAAGCTGGAGAGTGGCTAGACTGGATATTTCAAATTAATATACACAAAGTTTGTACTTTGCAAAAGCAGACTGGGAGGATGTTTTTGATGGATTTTCTAACACATCTGAGCAGCTGAATAGAAAATTATTTTTGTTGTGGAGCCTCCATTTTAGCTAGATTGAACATAAAGGGTTCAGGATCATTTATTTTCATGCAGCTGTTGACTGGCTTATAAAGAGGTAATGAAATAAATTACTTCTTATGTTCTACCCCAGGCCTGAGCAAATAAGTTAAATAACTGAGCAACTGTGTAGAACTGTTATTTCTGTCTCATCTCTCATAGTTTAGCAGGTGGAGCAACCCCCATCTTTTTACAGCTACTCTCACTTCCAAGATCTTCCAAAAGATAATTGAGGGGAGATGTTTTTGTTTGCCTTTTACCTTAAACATTCTTTGGAGTAGGATGAGAAAACAGGGACTGAATGCTTCCTGTTTTTAGCAGTTCACAAGAGAAGTGAGGTTGGCACTACAGAACTGGAATAAAGATGAAAGAAAATGTGTAGAGGAGGCTTCTTGTCTGCAACATTGACTCCCCTTCTTGTGGGAGCTGCTGCCTTCAGGCTGGATTTCAGGCATGGAAAGGGAATCCCAGGCTTTTATTGTTGCTCGATACCAGCTTTTTGTTTCATTGTTCATGTACTTTGAGCTTTCTAGAACAGAATGTTTACCATATATTAATTGCCATTAGATATTCAGAGCCCAGGAGARAAGCCAGATTATCAAAAAAGGCCTTTTTATCTCTAGTGTCTCTCTGTGAACAAACTGGTTCTTCTTAAGACTCAGTGCCRGATCCATCACGAATATTATTGAGTTTCATGTGCTGCTCTTTTTGGAGCTGAAATGGTTTTCAGGACAATACATCTCTTATTAGACCAGCTACTGTAGCTGGGACAAATAGGGACAAGATTTTGGACTTCTCTAATCTTTCTCTACAGACTTTTAAGCAGGTTCACAATAAGATGCAATCGTATAAAGTGAGAATTTTTCTTCAGGTAATGAAATGTCACATCTGAATGAGGTGACTGAACGGTCTCAGGATGTGTAAATTAAGGGGAACTATCACAGGGATCCCTTTCAAGTCATTAAAAGACTGAGAGCAAATCAGATGAGTGTTAAAGATGTTACATCTGTTTTTCTGAGCAAGCTGGAAGCTACAGCCATGCTGAGGAATCAGTACACAAGAGAGCTATAAGCAGTTAAAACGTGATGCTGTCCTGGAAATGAAATAAAACAAATAAAAAAGATTTGCTGTGTTTTGAAAGTATTTTCCCCTCAGACAGGGAGGTGTTAGGATAGTGAATCAGGAAAACACAGTATAGTCTTAAATAGGAAACTGAAATCTCTTAGAATTCCTGCACGAAGGCTGGAGAGATGTGTTTTGTTTTCAGAAAAAGAAATAATAAAATAATATTGTATAAGGGTGAGAAGATGATCATTGTTCTGGAGACAGAGAAACTGTGGGAGTGTAGTGCCAGAGAGAAGCTACATAATCTTCTAGCTGATCTCAGTGTTTTATTTTCACGTTCTCTGACTTGGGGCAGTGTCTGTTTCCAAGTGAGCTGTTCAAATGCAGCACTGTACATCAGTGGAAGCCTCAGCTAAACTGAATAAAGCAGAAGGTTATCTGCTGAGCCTTGYCTGTGATACAAAAATTCATCTTGATGTGACATTTGCTTTTTTAGCATCATGTTGTTGGCTCAGATTCCATTTTTGATTCACTCTAAGTCCTGTTTCCACTTTCTTGTGGAAATGCCATGGTGAGGTCATTTAGAGACGAATAATAAGTTGGGATATATCAATTGCACCGCTTGCCTTGTTTGCTAGGTCAGTTAACTTGTCAAAAGAAGTTAATTAATTTACTTTGGCAACACTTGTTTTTGTCAAATCCACATTGGCTCTTATTATTTTTATTAATTTTTGTGTAGTTAATACTTTTTCCTCTGCTGCCTTTTGATATGGGAGATACTTTTTTTTTCCTTCCTTTTCAAAAGCAGGTTGCTATATTTGCCCTTTGCTTATGATGTGAACATTACTTCATAAATTAACATTACTAGTTAATTCTAGTACTAGAATACATTAATTAAGCCCTATCAAAATAGAAACAAGAATAAAAACCACTGACCTGCATTTCTATCCTCCATAAAAAGTTATCAAATATTTTTTCACAGTTTCTCTTTCCTATGCCAACATCAGTGGAAGGTTGGACWTACTAGCATTATATATAAGCTGCTTTTCTTTTCTATCCAGTAAAGTCTGTCAATTCCTTTAATCATCTTTTTACTGCTACTTCATTAAGACTGTAAGGGCTYGAGACCAGCAGGTAGTCTGGTGTCTGTGACAGTGTGAAGGATTAATATTGGGAGCTAAAAATTACTTATTTCTCTATTTGCCTCTGCTGGTAGCTTTACATTTACATGAAGGTGATGGGATGAGGGAGAACTTCCTAGTTCTTCTGCCTTCCCTGCTCCCAAACATTGCAGGAGGTGACTGTGATTGCATTAATAAGAAAAGCAGCTTCACCTTTGTAACTTACAAGCRAGAGTTTGGATGTTTTATTTGGGATCTCCTGAACCAATAAGCAGGCAGGTKGCTGCCCTCACTGGAATGTGTAGTTACAGCTGTCCTGAGCAGGGAGGTGRCAAGTTAACTTGGCTTTTCTTTCCATATCTGGAGTTTTTCAGTGGYGTGTGAGGTGATGATGTTGAATAGCTGCCTTCTACCTCCTTGCACAGCTTTATGTCTAGCAAGAACTCAGACATCCACAGGGTAAAAATGTTCACCTGAAGTGCTGATTTTTATCTTTGCTGTTGGGACTTCAGGTGAGTGAAAGCATAGAAATAGGTCAGGCACCGTTTAGCCAGGAAAACTGAAAGATACAAAATTGCTAAATTAGTTTAAAAGGGGATTATGTTGCCTTTTCCAGGATACAGCCTAAATCTTTATATTCCCATTTGCCTTGAATAACACTGCTTGACATTAATGCAGTCTTGCAGCAGCTTATGTTCTAGAAGAGAACAAGAGAAAACTCTTGGTTTATCACAAATGTCAGTTTAGAARCGGATTGGTCACTGAAGCAGAAGAGTGTTCAGCAGTACAGTTACATTTCGTGACTACATGGAAAATCATAGAAACAGCTGTAGAAAAATAGGCTGTGAAAGCTTTAGTRGTATTTTTAAAAACTTAGACAGGAACAATATTTACATGCCTAATCCACACTTGTGTCTCCAGTAATTTGAATTTTACATTTCAACAAGAAACAACTGGGGAAACTCTTGCATTTTTGGCATGCATCTTTTTCCAAAACCATTTGTTAATTTTAAATTCTGTTTCTAGCCATTTACAGCAAGCTCTAACAGTTCACTGTGGTAAAGTTAGAGGAGAAATATGTTTTGGAACCTCCTAATAGATAAAAATGAGTTAAGAAACTCTGCTCCTCTATTTTACAATCTGCTGTTATAAGATGTTTCCAGTGCCTCCCATGGAAGAATATCAAAGTGTTTCAAAATGATGGGCAAATACTTATGCAGAKCTGTACTGGAATATTTGRTTTGATATTTCAGACAAAACTAGTRGATATAAAGCAGATTAAAAATTCCTCCTCTGTCTACAATGCAGTGCTAGGACTGCTGTGAAAACTGTGKTTTTTCTTCCTCCTCATGAATCAATCTAGACCAAATTAATCAGCATGTATTTTCTGCTGACAGTCTCAAATACTGGCCAGGAAGCACCTGGCTGCCAGTCAGGACAGCTCTGGCCATTGCTTTTCAGGAATCTGTGCTTTTGAAGTGAAGTGGAATAAAATGCACATTTGAACTGGTTTCTCTATGAAAGGGATAAAACCAGAGCTGCATGTAAATCTGTCCATGGTTTATGCTGTTAATTGAGGCCAGSACARTATTGAACAAATGTGACCATACCACAGTGACCATTGATTAATGGTAACCATCAGACTTGTTGTGTTCTTGGTGTTTCATTTTGCAGATCTTGCAAAAGTAGTTCTCAGTTGAGATGTAGRACCCTTTAGAGTTCTAGAGTTCTACATGTAAKATTTTGCTATATGATACATAGGATCTACTTTTCTTAATTAGTTTAATGAGTTCTAGGAGGATCCATGGATCCCAGTAGTTCYGTGTACAGCTGCTTACAAAGCACCTCGTCAGTTGTTCTGTGCCAARCACAGGAGCTGCCAGTTTGTGTGGTCTAATTAAGGTATGTTCACCTTTGTGACAATGAACACAACTTAAGCATCCTTTAAAACAGCTGACTTTGAACAGGTTGGTATCAGTTTCTCCACAGAGCCTTTGAGATGTGAGATTCATCCACTGCCATTCCTTTCTCAGATTGCCAGGCAGACAGGATGATCTGGGGGGAATGTGCTTGTGCTAATGAAGTTTGGTTCTCTGGGACATTGTCTGGCTCCTTTGTGCCCCTRCTTTCTTACTTGTAAAATGCAAGCAATGGCACTTACTCAGTGAGCAGGACTAACTTAAGGTTTGGTCTCTTATTGCTGGTCTTTTTATCCAGAGAAAWTGTTACATTCTATAGATATTATTTYCTTGTGACACTGTTTTCTCATAATACATGGAGACTTGGAATACACCAAATGCTTCTTGGAGATGAGATCACTTGTGTAACAGGAGTTTAGCTATACTCATGAACCATCTGGATCTCTGTGCCAAACAGTTAAAAGTCCATTACATTATTGGAGATTTTCCCTCCTTTTTTGAGTCAGACATCTATGTATAGTTGCTTCAGTAATAGAACATATCTGAGGARGTAAATTATTCAGAGCTCTTTTTTCTTTGATGCAGTCATTTTCATTTGCATTTGAATGTAAATATAAATATAAAAATATGAARCTGAGTGCAGTATGTGGGCTGTGGCTGTGGGCTATGGGCTGGATATACCCCCACTTAATTAAGTGGATTTCCTGCTGGGATTTTTCTTCTCTCTGAGGCATTTTAGAGTATGGATTKATTCAACTTTTTTCTTCAAAGTAGCCTGAAAGGGCTACAAAAAGTTTGGTTTATATGTGAGTGTAAATTAAAAGGTACTGATGTGGACAAGTATCACAGAAAGCAYTGGASAACTTCCTGTTTAATTATGTTGTACCTTTTAGACTATCCATCCTTGGAGATCACGGTGTGAGAAAATAATTTCACTCTTCATTTTTCCCATTGTTTTACCATATTGCTSCATTTTGTCACAGGAATTCCTGGCTTMTGTTGAGAAGTTGTTCAGTAACAATTCAGGCTCATGGCTCGTTATTACACTAACCAATGTGCAAATGCAAACCTGACTGGAAAGCCAAAGTCACTGACTGAAACCTTTCTTGTTTTTCCTATTTGATTTGTTTTCCCATGTGTTCACAGGCTCTTAAAATAAGAGAGAGCTGCAACTGCCCGTCTCTTTCTGGACCAGATCCTCGTCTTATTTTCAAACTTAACATGCAACATCTCCTGGAATCATCTAAAGGTCGAGGACCCCCAAATTCTACAAAGCAAGATCCCTCAAAACCAAAAGTGGACTTTCCTCACACTCAAAAAGTGGAAGATATGCCAGTGACTTTTGCAGTTAAACCCACGAACTGATGACATTAATTTTCACTTTTYATGGAATTAGTGGTCCCTGAAGGTCTATCTTATAACACAAAATTGTCTTTGAACCATGAAGAAGATGTAGCCACTCAGATTCTCCATTTCTTTTATATGATCTCTTACTCAAAGCAATAAGGAGCCGTGCCCACACAAGAAGAGCAGCATGTTGGAGCAGAAAGTTTTTTATTCATTAAGAATTACTAAAATAAATCACTTCTCAGGGGAAAGATAATCTCATACAATCCAGTCACACAGTGTAATTTTCAGCTTTATCAGGCTCACCTTGATCAGAGGACAGATGAGCCAGAAGCGTCCCTAAAGCAGAGGGAAAAGTATAATTTTCATCACTTAAGTTGTCTGGTTTATCTTGCCATAATTTGGGTTAGATCTACTCAGCTTCATTTGAGAAATAATGAGAAGAGCTTACTGCCTGCTCCACATACGGGGTGTTTAAAAATATTAAGCTGAGAAGCGATAATAGCTATGGGCTAGATACACCCTCACTTAATTAGGTGGATTTACTGCTGGGATTTTCCTTCTTTCTGAGGCATTTTAGAATGTGGATTGATTCAACATTTTTCTTCAAAGTAACCTGAAAGGGTTGCACCAAGTTCAGTTTAAAAAAGGAGTGAAATAATTTTTAAGGGAGTTTTCCTTCTGGAAGAAGCACTGAAGGAATCATGTAGCRCCAAATGCTTTACAAAGATGCCTCTTGTCTTTTTTAAATGATCAGGGTGCCTCATCAGAGGGCAGTTTTGCTGCCACAACATTAGRTTTGGATATATCCATTTGGATAGAAATGATTGCTGATGTGGAGTATGTTACATAGGAGACAAATGCAAGGTTTCTTGACTGCACAGCTTTTGCAGATGACTTTATAATGAAAGTGACTTCTTGTCAGGAAACTGGCATCTAAAGCTGAGCATCCCTCCCTCCCTCCCTCCCTCTTTCCCCTTGAAGCCACACTTTTATACCCTGGAGACAAATGTGAACAATGTAGGTAAAGCTCTGCCTTTCAGGATTGGTGACCCACTGTACCCAGCATGTTAATCTCTGTTTGCACATGTTTGAATTGTCCTTGCTTTACAGTTGATGGAAATACTGAAATGTTGATCTTGCAGGAAGATRTAGAAAGAGGTCGCAGTGAATTAAAATAAAAAAGGGAAATCCTGTTCCTTCATCTATTAAGATGTATTTGCTGTTATGCTTTTTGTTATTCATTTGACCAAAACAAAAATCTCTTTCATAAGTGGTCGTGTCTTACTTGAAGAAAACATCYAAAATATTTTACAGGTTATCCTATTTTGAGAAATTCTTTTTTTATATGGAGAAGGGCAGTCTTAATCRTATTTCTTCAATTAAATCAGAATGTAAGCTTTTAAGAAGGATAAAATAACCTATTCAGTGCTGTCAGTGACTTTAGTTGGAAAAACAGATTGTGAAACARGTAATGCTTTCAATGACTTCAGTCAATGAAGCTCGGTCCTTTGAGRAACACCAGCAAGTCCCTTGTCTCTATTCAGAGGTAAGTTGATGTCTGTGTAATGCTGATGATTTTAAGTCTGATCATATAGGTCTAGATTGGCTGCATATTGCTTACAAGCTGTTTTTAAATCTCTGCTCAATCCTGCTGGCAGGAGGCAGAAGGTCCAGCCTGACCATTATTCATCCATCCATTTTTATTCTTGGTGACAGGAGTTTTTGTAACAGACGTTCAGTGATGTGTTGCAGCATTTGGACATTGTCACCTGAAGGTAAACAGAAAAATACACCATTTAGATTTCCCTGTGGACCTCAGAGTTTATCCTGCAGCACCAAAACCCCAACGCTGCTGCCTCTCTCTCGCTCCAGTGTCAGAGCTTGTTTTGTTATCCAAGGCTGCTGCTTGACATGCAACTGGATGCTTGTGTCTGGTAGGACTAAGGAGAGCAAAYAAGAGTTTTTATAGCATTCAGGATGAAGTATGAAACACACAAATTTCATATTTCTGCTGTCTGTTTTAAGTGACTGAAATACTGCAGTTGAAGGCAGGAGATGCAATTTTCAAGTTCACCAAGGGAGCTTTTTTAAGATTTGTAAGTAAAAAGTCTTGTAACCATGATCATGGTGATATGAGAGAAAAGGTTTCAAGGGAGGGGTAATTCCTTATATTAGACTGACAAGGGGATTATGTATTTTTCCAACTGTACTCATCTAATAAAATACACCACTCTTTTTACACACAAATATAAAGTGCACACATAACACACACAAGAGTTAAAATTCTCTACACTAGMACACTATATATTTGCATACTGTTTAAATTGTTTCAAATGTATAGTTTTACACATAAAGTGGGATGCTGAAAATTGCAGGTTTTAATTTACATTTTAATTCACCCCTAATACTTTTCTCAAGTGCTTTGGAAAGGGTTTCTCCTTTCTATTTTGCTTGTGTCCAACACAGAAAATGCCTTATATTCATCTGCCTCTTGGAGGGCACTTTTTTCTTAAATTCCTACTGAATACTCTATTGTGCATCTGCCTATATTCCTAAAGCATTTTTTATTCTTTCTTGAACAAAAAAAATTACAAAAATGTTRCCTTCCATAGTAAACATTTCACTTTTAAAGTCAAAGAACATATTATAATTTTTTGTGGGTACATATAATAATATACATAGTATCTTAATATATAAACTATAATATTATATTATTAATCATTAAGATCTAATTTCAAACTATATCCCTTAGGAAAATACTGTGGATGCAAGCTTCTGATTGTCTGTAGAAACTTTCCATTGCAATTGACTATGGCACAGGAAGAGCAGATCTAGAAGTGCTGTTGAAGGAATTCAGTGCTTGGAAAACACAGTATGTAAGAGGGAGAATAGTGGTAAAGTGAAAAAAGCTAAGGTAGACCAGTGAAAATTCATCTGGATTTCTCACCTCCTGTACTTTGTGCTGCACTTCACAGCCTCCTSCTGGAAGAGTAAATACATGGTACAAATTTCACTCTTAATGCATTTACTGTAGTGGAAATGTTGAGAGATTTTGTGAGCAGGGCAGTGCATTCAAGGCAGTTCTGCAGTAAAAATGGCTCCTTTGACCTTTTGGTTTATCAAGTTTACCCTTTTGTTTTGGCTAGGGTTTTTTTTTTTCTTTTTTTTTTCTTTAAACTTGAAATACAGAAGTGCCAGGAAAGCAGAGCAAACAGCTGTTAGAATCCTCTTTGTTCTTCAATTCTGTTTGTAGTCTCTAAAAGAGAACAATCCTGTAAGCTTGATGCTTTTTCCATATATTATGTAGTCTGACAGAGCTTTTTTTTCCTGATGTGATGTTTGTATCTCAATACCTTTTGTTGAAAAATGACTTTCTCTGTAATAGTCTGTGTAAGCTATTTTACAGCCATCCAGATACTCTCTAGTGAAGATCTTTGTTTCTCAAGATCTTGGGAGCATTGAAAGGGGAGTAGGATGATCACAAAGTGTGGTGATGGTAGAGGTGACAGGATGACTTTCCTGTTAGCAGTACAGGGTGCTTTCATAAGGTTTCCTGTCCATATTGCAGAGTGTGGGTTAAACACTCACAGGAAGGACTCATATTAACAACTTGCATTTCTAAATCACCTGAAGCACCTCATAAATACAGTTTTTCCATAATACCTGCATAGATGATTCTTCTAGCAGTTCTGTTGGAGATACTGGAGCTCAGAAAGATGGAGATTTTAGCTCAGCTCCACAGAAACTCAGTAAAAAATCTGGAGCAGGAACTTTGAGCCATTCCTTAGCATAAAATGTTTGTGTGTGACCAAACCAGAGTCCTCACAGCRCATTGAAGTGATGGGCTTTGGGTGATCTCTGCGTTTATGAGTTTGTCTCCTTTCAAGGTCTGTCTGCAGAGTTTGGAGGTGCCTCTTTGTTCATACTCCACTAGGTTATAGTTACTTGTTCTTGATGTGGTTATTTCTTAGCTACTTTCCCTTATGCATAAGCTGGCTGTTGTTTGCTCACTGCCCATCATCACTAAGGAGCTGATGCCTATATCTCTTGACATTTAATCTCAAATAAGTTTGGTCTCAAATTTGTGTTTCCACAACAAAGGCAGGGATGGTTTTTTAGATTTATTGTAAATAAAGATAAGATAAAGCCTTGTAAAAGTTGGTTACAATTCCACCTTTTCCATGCCCCAGCCCCACCTTTTCCTAGAGCTGCAGGTGTTTGCTGGAAACAGCAAGGGYTGCTGAGAGAGAAATCAGGAGAAGCAGAAGAGGCTCCTCACTGAGCYGAGGAGGAGATGGGGCTGGATGTTCCTGTGATAACTTTATTGCTGGAGCTGACAATTGTTGGCAGGTCTGTAAAGAGAACTGACTGAGTGTCTCTGGTGTCGCTCACTGCTGCCTGCACACATTGCAGCCATGCAGGAAATGTGCTCTTTGATCTCCTGAAGCCCCAGGCTGTGTGCCAAAGCCAGGCCTAGCAGAATATTCCTGGCTGCCTTGTTGTGGTTCAAGCCTGCTGCTCTTGGTACGAGCTAGGGGCTCTTACCCTGATTTATGGACATATGCAGAGAATTGTTATCTCCAGCACATAAATTCATTATAACTATTAAACTRAGCTGAAATTGAACCTGTTGACCTGGAAGTGAATGGCTCCATAACATTTCATTAATCCTCTGAGATGTTTAATTCCTGCTAATTTGATATTTCAGATACAATCTTCTCTACAGATATAATGGCTTAATTAGTATACATTACATGATGTCTCTTCACAGTACAGCGTGTACAGTATTTATCCACTAGAAAAGTAATTCAGTAGAGCTCAATTATAATACATTGACTAGAGCATAAAAGTTGAAAAGAATATGTGCAGCAGTCATTATATTTTAAGCATAAACATTTTTCAAGCAGTCTTCTGTTTGTTGATGTCTATTGCCCTCTAAAAATGATGGTCCTAAACATTTTGTTACAGCTTATTAAAATATTGACTRAGAGCACTTTTTGGTCATGCCACTGTAATCCATGTTATCGAAATCTRTTTTCYAGCATTCAGTTTGCAAATCTTACTGAAGTCACCTGGTTCAGAGCAAGTCTGTGTGACAGTTCAGGACAGTGATGCCAGCTGGSACTGCAGGGGACAAGCAGAGGGAGAGGTAATGGATCTTTRGAATGTGGTCATTTTTCTGCTTCCTTCCTGTAGAAAGTCACTGGAGGCACAGATGTGAAGAAGCTCTTGAGTAGTACCTGAATTTAGATTTAACCCAGTCACTCCCCCTCCGACCACTCTCTGCAATCTGAGACTTGAGTTAATTRAATTTACCTCTTTTTTCCTTCTAACATTGATCTATATTGTATATTTGAACTCTTAGAGAACCGGAGCTCCCTACTCCTATCTGGGATACATTGTCAGATGTATTCCATGCATATCTGGAATGAGTGATGAAGGAGTAAATGCGGAGGGAATAACGCAGTGTGAGTTTTCAGTCACCAGGTGGCGGCTGGGCTGCCCGAGCCGGGCTCAGGCCCATGGATGCGACACCTGCGGCTTCAGTCCGGCTTCAGTAAATTATCCTGGCGATTTTCCCTCAGTGTTAACGGCAGTGACTCCTCCCTTGAGTGAACTCGAAACATCAGGAGGAGAAAATGGACGTTATTAGGCTAGGGTGTTCTTATTTTCTTCTCTAGATTTCTCTTTTTAGAGGACGAAGGATRAGGAGAGAATAAGAGGTCAGCCAGACCCGCTTGTTCAGGAGGGATGAAATGGGAGGACTCCGATTTTGTTCTCTGGTTTCAAAGCTCGGTGTTCTCTCTCTCCTCCCTCCCCCCTCCCCATTCCACGTGAGGTATTTCTTGAACTAAGAGGCTGAAGGGCAGTAACTGATCTTGGTGTTTCAAGGAGTTAAACATGTATCTCTTAGATTTCAGAGACTGCCAGATATGGGAAGAGCATCTTTAAATTCTGAGCCTGGGGAAGGCTTCTATATTTTGTTTAAGCACTTGAACAAAATGGCAGATGATCCTCCAAGTGCTCAAGGCCTCAGCTAGCACCCTGTYTGGTGGGGTTTTACCCTTTCCTTTGCTGTATCCTCAGCTTTGTCACCTTCCCTTTCCTTTGATCATGCAGAGGAGGCTACATTGCTCTGTTTCATCATCTTTTCGTCCAAAAAGCAAGAAGGAAACAAAACCCTTGAGAAGCAACAGGGTCTAATTTCCACTGTCTCAATGAGGCCTCTATTCTGTTCCCATTGAAATTGCTGGCAAAAGTCCCAGTAGTTAGATCTGGATTTCTCCCTCCGTAAAACAATATTCTTCCTTTTGTGTTTTATCCTCTGCTTGTCAGAATCAGCTGATTATGAGCTCCTGCACAGATGACATTTTATCTGCAGTCAGCAGGAAGGAGGCATGAATTAGGGCTTAGAAAAAAAATCTTCAATAATTAGCCACCAAGGAAGGAAAACATCCAAAAAAAAAGTACACAGATGGAATTTACTTATTTCATTTGACTGGGCTGGAAAGTTCAGCTGTAATGATAGTGGTTAAATTAATTATGTTGATTTGGTGACAAGGAAACTAGCATGTCCCCAAATGATRTGTATTATTTTTGGGCCCAGATGAAGTAGCTGCACACTGTTGGTGATGTGTGTCAGAGYCACAGATATCAGGTATTCCTCATGTGGACTTTTCACCCCATGCTCCTTCAGGATTTGATTCACGATGGCACAATTTGATCATACACAACCCTTAAGGCAGTTTGGATAAGTGCAAGGCTTTAGTGGTTTCTCTGAAATCTTTATTATTGTGAATAACTRTGATGGAGACAGTTTTGGATGCTGTAGTGGGTTGTGATCTCTGTCATGAAAAGAAACATTGTGCTGTAGCTGAAGTGTGTCCTGGAGCTGTGCWGAGAGTGCTGCCCATCTTCAGCAGTGAATGGCAGGAATGGTTCTGCATCATCACTCCCACACCTGTTACAGCTCTGTTCTGCCTCAGCTGCAGCTTGGGTGACCAGAGGTGTTTGTAGGCACAGCAAACATCACACACATCACACGTGTCTCTGTATGGAATTAGAGAACTTCTCATGATTGTCTTGGGGTGTYGAACTTAAATGTGCTTCAGCTTCAGCTCCTCGTGGCTGTTTAGTCGCTCTTGTTCTGGCAAACTGCTTTGTTAGTAACTTCCAACATGCTGACCTCTCATTCTTTGTTGTCAGTATTGTGCRAGTGAGGATCCCCTGAAATAACTTTTCCATGTGGCTGTGGAAGCCATTGACACTTGCAGACCTCTTGATTTTTCTCTGTGAGCAAGTCCCAGTCTATCAGGCTATCCCTGAAGAAATCTCCATCTTAACTTTGTGCTTGCAGTTTTGTCACTTTAATGTTTCATGGTGCCTGTGGGACATGTATGTCAAGAGGCATCACATCTTGGAGGATGTTACCGAATGGCCTTCATGACCTGATCCATCTAGGACTTTAGAAGGAGGACCTTGAATTTGATAGGGACAAAAAAAGACAGCCAGTAAAATGAGCACAGCATTAGCAGAGAGAAATATTCAGAAGGTTCTCATGCATTGATAAGTGATAACACTTATAATTCCTGGGCAATAACAGATTTGTGTCTTTAAACTTTCCCTTTTATTCCCACTGAGGTGGACTCAGGCCATTACTGGTTACCAGCAGCAGTCAGGCATGGGTGTGAAGGGATGTGGGTGCTGATAAGCAGAAGGATCCCACCAAGATGCCATAATAAAAGCATAGTTATTTTTAGAGGAAAAACCCCCAACACAATATTTATACCAGTTTTGCTTATTTTATCCCAGTAATAACATACTTTTGYCATGTATAACTGCATAGAAACACTCTGCTCTAATGGTTTACAAATTTTCATATGTCAAAAAAATGTTCCTTACAGTCATTTGGACTTGGTTTCATTTTTATAGAGTGTGTACACACTTCTGTCTCCTGGAATAAAAAACGCATGTTTAATCCTCTACTACAGGAGCTGCAGGCACAGCTCTTCCTCTCTACCACTAGGCAGAGCTGCTTTGTGATCTCTGCCTTCCTCTGAGGCTTCCTCCTCCTAACCTTTTTTCTTATACCCTGCTTTTGTGCTTAAAACTTGGCTTCTTGTGAAAACTGTAAAGATAAATCCAGATTATTAGTCCATCTGATACTCTGTTCTGCCTCTGTTTCCAAATAACAAGAAAAGCTTTGACAGCTGAGAGCCCAGGTGAGCTGAGGTGACTTAACCCATGGCGTGTGGCAGTGGCTGCAAGTAATGTGTGCCATCTTGAACTCTGCCTGCAGAGACTTTCACCCCAGGTGCTGAGGCACCAGTGGCTCTGAATGTGCAATCTATTAGCATCTTTCACTGTAACTGTCTAATGAGTTGCAGGAATCCAGCCTGGAGGTCAGGGATGAAAGGCTTGTGTTGGAGCTGCTTAGTGAACCTGATTTCCCCACCTTTAGGAGGTCAGAAAACTCCTCCACCAAGAGAATGACCTTTGCCAGGTCACAGGGACTGATGGGCACCTTGGTCTGTGCAAATCCCAGTTCTGAAGCCAGTCCTGGAAGCAGAGAGGAGTGATTTCATGTTTTCAATGATATTCTGTATCTTTGTTAGTTTCCTAACCTAGGAAATTCTGCATCTCTTAAAATTTTATTGAAKAATATGGAATAGAACATTCTCAGGTTAGTGCTGATAGGTCTGGATTGCAGTACTTCCTGGAATTAATGTTTTTAATCTGCTCCASTCCATCAGGGTGACCTAGTGAAAAGGGAATAGGAAAAATGCAACAAAGAAACTGTCAATACTGAGACAATTTAATTACAGTATTTTGCTTCTACAAGAATTGCCTACATTGAGAATACAAAAAATAAAAATCAACTCCGAAATCCTTGGCAAAATACAGCTTCCACAGGCTTCCTGATGCTTTAGACATTCTGGTGCAAAGGTATATCGTGAAGCTGTGTGTGATTTATAGAAAAAAAAGAGTAAAATATAAAAAAGAGAAAAGGAGTCTATATTTGTAACTGTCATCCTCACAGGTGGGCTTCAAAGACCCAAAACTTGTCACCTAGGAAACTTAAAATCTTCCAGACTTCTCTCCTTTAGTATAAACATTTAAAAAAACCCTCAGTATTGTAATTATTTCAGTAAAATGTGCAGATTTGTACACTGTGCATGGAACACAAAGGTGAAGGGTTTGAGGTCTCTCCAAGCAGGAGGTTTGAGCTTTTTGCTCKTTCAAAGCCAATTAGATTTTGGCCAAAGCTTTGCAGTAGAAGCAGAACCAAGTTCTCCACCCCTCTTCTCATTTTATAGGTGCCATGTGGCTGGGGCTTTGTTCCCTCTGCTTCCTTTGATTTACACTGTCATGTAGACAAATCAAAGCCTGTCCTTTATTTATTGCAGCTAGCAAGAGTGTGCTATAGACTTAATTCAGGATATGGACTCAAATCCTTCCCTGGAGCAGAGTGGAGTACTTTGTCATTTGCAAACACTTGGAAGCACAGTGCTTCAGAGTTCCTGTAAACAAGAATAAATTCAAGGAAAATTTTGAATTACATGTGTACTTTGGATGAATACATTGGAATGAGAGTAGCACACAGCAAGACGAATCTATCCATCATGGGCATTTAGTGCAGAGCCTGGATTTGCTTTTCTTTGCTATTCACATAGATTCGATCAACATCGCACTTCTGTCATTCGCTAAATACATGGGCTCTGCTCGCCGGGACACCAGCTCATCAGTTACCCAGTGAGCAGCCTGTCACAGGGCCTGCACAGGCCATTTGTAACTGTCACATCCCCCCAGATCAGAATCTTCCCAGAGCCTGATCCACCCAGGCCTTGGGAACAGGCTTGCTGCACCTGAGAGCAGCCTTGCTGCTTTGAGCAGGGATSCTGGGCCTGCTGCAAGAGGTGCAGTTGGAAAGTCTGGCTCTCTCCAAGTTGGASGGTAGGCACCAGCCTAGGGCTCTGGTTTTTGCCTTTTTTTTCCATCAATATCCAAGAATAGTGGCGCTCACTTCAACTAACTGATTTTGGAATTCTCTCTCTAAAGTAGTAGTCTGCTGTGKTTTTTAGGATGATGCCTCAGATTTTAGCTTTTATATTTTTCAGATTCTATTCTSCTTTAGTGTGTAAGTCTGGGCTTCATATTAGGGGATAGTCTGTTCTCTTCACAGAGTAGGGAGACAAAACAATTCCTTCTCTAGCTGGGGACCAAGGACAGCTGATCCAGATCTTGGGCCCAAGAGCATAAACAACAGTGGATAAAGAGAGGAAGACAAGAAGGATGGTACTTCATGGGCTAGAGCTATAATTGGACAATTAGCTCCAATATGCCAATGGACCAAAACTTATAAAAGTGTGAGACCCCATGACCGGTCATGCATTTTGTGAYCATTTTGGGTTGTGCTGCCCAAGGTGGATCTATTTGAGGCCTCTTAATAAATCCCTACTTTATTCTTTAGCTCTGTSTAGTCTCTGTTYTAGGAGACCCTTCACAAGGCATCAAGGAGAGCTGCAGGAAAGGCATAGAAATCATGTTACAAACTTGGGCTGATGTCTAGGCAAACCCAGGCACAAGTGCTAGGAAAGCTGCACTACMTGGAGTGAATCCCTGCCCCAATGCCAGAGCTTTTGTCAAACTCTTTTAGATGCCAAACAACAGCATGAGTTACAAGGTGCAGGTTTTTTTGTGGCTCATCATCTTCTTATTTCTTCCTTCTGGAATGCTAAGACTATACATTCTTTCCTGAGACTGTTTTATGCCTTCAGCTGCATTTTTTTCTAGACCTTAGTAAGTTCCTTAAATGCAGTCAGAATGATAATTTGCAGCCATAAGTGGTTTGGATCTGAAAAGGTTTGTTCTTTTTTTCTCCCCACAGTTCAGGRCTTTCAGCTCCAGCTGTGTTTCCTTGTGTTTTTCTTCTTAGTTYTTTGCAGGGAAGTCGAGGAGTTTAATAATGATGATGCTGGATAGCAAAGCAGTGTTAACATTATTTTAGTTTCCTGTATSCTAAAAACTGCTGTAACATGGATCATGTCTTTGATCCCTAATCTAGACTGAGTTCTCWTTCATGTCTTTTTAAGATTATGGTTTATATTAAATGAGTAGCTGATACATTTAACTTCAACAGAGCAGGAATTGTGTAGTGGCTGCATGTGGTTCTAAGCCAAAATTTCCCAGGGATTTTGTGGCAAGGCCAGTTGCTATAGACTAACTGCTGTTTAGGATGTGCTAAAATAAGCCTGGTTATTTGGATTACAGATTCCCTGAAGATTATTGACATTATAGGCTTGGTAGAATATAATACTTCTTTGGGAGCATTTGTATTCTGTCACTGTAGTAATGAGTGTCAATAAAAGAATTAGGGTGACYTAGGACATTTCAATCATGTATGTCTCCATTCCTCCATTTTGTCACTATAGGAAACATAGGGGAAATTTTAGTGAAATTTTAGTCCTGGAAGACTGCTGATAAATCTCAGATTCTTCTTCAAAAATTATAATGAAACATTTTTATGTCTTGTACACATGTTGCTGATTAATTCATTTAAGATTTGTGATCATTTGGGGAATTGATGTCTACTTGCATTTTTATTGCTATCACGTATAGAAAAATGGTGAGGAATGGGTGCACTGCAGTGGGAGGATGTCCATGCCTCTGCATCTACCTGCCTGTGTCCTCTTTCCAGCTGGAGATTTTGCCTGGGCAGGCCTTAACACCTCCAGATGTCTGGAGGACTGTCCAGAGATCTCCTGAAATGTGGCTGCCAAAAAGCCAAGTTTTTCTTGCATTTCTTAGCCCTTGCTTAGGGCAGCTGCAGGATGTGCTTCACGGATGCATCAGCACTGTTACTCCCAGCAGCACAGGAACAGGCAGGGCTCTGTGAGGAATCCTTGCAGACATCCAGATGAAATCTGCTGTTTCCAAGGGAGATCCTGTCACAGCCCAGCAGATCCCACCTAGTGCAGGACTGTTCTGGTAATCAGACTGATAGTTCTTATCCTCAATTTTGTGCCATTACCCCTCAATAGCTCCCCTAAGGTCTAAAACTTGCTTTTTGCTGTTGCACACCCTTCAGATACTTGATGATGACGCTGCATTTTCCCTTCCCCCTGCCTGCCCTGAATCCAGCCTTGATTCACACTGAATCCCAACACACCCATATCATTTATGCATTTACATTTTAGTTTCCAGTGAGTTTGTAAACATCTTTCTTTGACAGTGCCAGGATACTCATAATTGTGTAGATTCTGTATCATTGAGTTGTTTCAGTGACATTTCCCACTTAGGGGGGAAAAGCCAGGCTTCCACGGTGTCTTTGCTTTTCACAGTTTAGGTCAAACCCTGCCTGCACACTAACATACTTGGCTGCATGTTAATTTTAGTTAATAGCTATTCAGTAAAACAATGCATCCAGCTCAAGATATATGGCACAAATTAAGCTGAATGCCCAAACAAATTTAGCAACAGACCCTGGCCTCAGTGGGCTCTTTAAGTCCAGTGTAACATCCATTTACATTGTTTTATTTCTCTCTCAAACTGTAACTTGCTCCCTGTGGGGTTACATTGACTCAGTTTCATTTTCACATTGTACTGGCACCACGATAGTCTTGCATTTAAATAGTCTCATTTCATTTTGATATCATGATGTCACCTCCACAGAGATGTTTTGAGGCTGCCTGGAGAATTCAGAGCTAATGCCCAGGTAGGGCCATCAGCTGACACATGGCTGTGCTGCACAGCAAGCTCAGCTTCCATTTCCCAGCCCAGCCTTTTCTCTGGACTGATCACAAAATGGATTTTTATATCCTTTGAGCCCAGTTCCCCCTGCCACTGGCAGAAAGGGTATGTGTATGGGAAATGTGGCCTCTGGAAAAGGTGATTGTTTTGGTCATGTGCAGGTCAGCAGTAGCTGGGACAGGACACAGGCAGGGCAGGTTCTCCTGCCACTCTTATGGGAATAAATCACACAGGACTCCATTTTCTTCATGATGGGAAAAGGCCATTCTTTATTTGCATTRCTCCTTTTTRTACAGTTTTACAGACCTTGTGTGGCACTCCAGTTGGTTAGTAGTTTTCTTGCCAGTTACTTTATTGGTTAGGGCCAAGTTGTTATTCTGTATTGATCGGTTCATTCAAAATATCCGTGTTTATGTGCAGGGAAAAGTTGTTTGTGAGAGACAGTTTTCATTTTTCTATGTAATGTAACCTGTTCCTGAGARGTTACATTAGATAGAAACAGGTTACATTTCTATCTAATGTAACCGGTTCCTCTTGTAACCTGTTTCTAACCTGTTTATACAGGCGCAAGCTGGTTTTTTTTTTACACAGGATTGTTATGTTAAGGAGCTGCTCACAACAGGATTGATTCCACATGGGAGCTTGCAACATGCTAGCTTGACTTAGAAGAAATGGCAGGCCAGAGCAGGCCTGATTTTATAAKGCTTTTCTTTATAATTTTTCTACCTTACTGCAACAACTCTTGCTCCATGGTTGGAGCCAGTGGAGAATTTGCTGTTGTGTCTTGTCATGGTCAAAGCCACCTGCAAAAATCCCATTTTGCAGGGAAGTGTGAATCCATCCCCTAGATGCTGTGGYGTGTGGGTGTCTCTGTCTCCCACCTGGCTGTTGTGGAGCCAAGAACAAGCAGACATGAGTGAGCAGATGCCCTAAGCCCTCTGAGAAGCACACACAGAGTTCCTGCAGTGCCCCTGTGCCCTGAATAGCTGGGTAACACAAAGCACTGCCAGCTGTAAATGTCAACATCCCAGTGGCAATCCCTGTACGTCTGTCTGCACTCAGCATTTCACAAACAACTCACAAATGCTGTCCTGCCACGTGGAAAATAGTGCTAGAGCACCCTCTCCCAGCTCAGCCTGAGCCACTGGGGAGGGAGGGATCCAAGTTCCCACTGTCCATAGCCTGTCTCCAAGGCCAGGACACAGCTCTGTGACTTTATCCCACACCCTCTGCTCCAAAAAGCCCCTTCATGGCAGCAGCACAGTCTGTGCTTCAGGTCAAGGGGTTTTTATTTATAGAGCTGCTATTAAATCAGTCTAACACAGTCATGCAGTATTTATGGTAARATTAGATACATGACTGCATCCAAGGCAAAGAGAGATTTTCACTTCTTGATGGAACATTCACTCTGAAAGGAAACCCTGGCTTTAATGTGTTTCTTTCCCTRCTGCTATAAGATTTCCAGGGAAAAAGCCAATCAAGCTCTTTGACTCTAAAGGTGAAGTCTTTGTGGTTAGTGTTTTTCTTTTAATTATTTTGTTTAAAAATAAATGAGTTCTGCAGCTTTTGAGCTTGAGGGTTGGTGGCTTGATTTTAATTCTCTCCAACAGCAGTGAGACTGCTTGGCGTGAACCTACAAAAGCAATTCTGAGAAGCTGCTGGGTTTAGGCATTTCTAGAATGATGCAAGAATAAGACCATTTGTTAGAGCTACCTCTGGGATCCAGTGCCTATGTGCATTTGTCAAAGGACACAATATTGAATGCTTCATTTTCCAAACATTGGGCTAAGATAAATTATATCTGGATGTTGAGCCTTCCTGAYATAAATCAGTGGCATATCAATAATAGGATTCAGCTTTTAAAGTAAATGTGCTAAGATYCTAGTGGGAAATAGGCTGTGTTTCATGGACTTGTGCAGGGAGTATTTTCAGCGGAGCTTGCTTTTTATTCTGGCCCATGGACTAATGGGAAAGTAAGTGCAGAGAGACACAAGCTAAAAGGGCTTGGGATGATGCTTTGGCTGGCTGATGAAGTACTGAGGGCATTCAGAAGCCCATGCAAGTGCTTTAAGATTAGAGATGGAGAAATTATGCTTTTGAAAGGTCACATGAGACTCAGAAGTTAAAGAGGAAGGGGAAGGACGACAAACAATATAAGGGACTGATTATTTGCTGCACTAGTCTTTAGCTTGAGAGGCCCAGGGTTAAATATTCTTCCAAGTCTTAAATTACAATTAGTTTGGTGGTTTAATTCCAGACTTCACTATTCATGTCAGGCCGAAGTGCAGTTCTGAACTCTGTTTGTTATGACTGACATTTTATATTGATTTTAAAGTGCTTTTGCTCACTTACAAGATCCTCAGTAACACTTTCATGGACTGTCTTTCAAGGCTGACTTTTCCCTCATGCTTTCCAAAGAGTATCTGCTAATTCTGTATGACATTCTTATTCAGCACAACCTGGAAATAGTAAAGGCTTGAGCTTCATGCCCCATGGCTTTAAAAACATCATTCTCCTTAATAAGAAAATACTGAATCTGCTTTTTCCTCATTGAATTAGAAAGTAAATCCTCCCARGACTCTAAAACACAATATACAAGTTATTTAGGTATGGGAGCCAGGAATTGCTCAATTCCTAATTTATCCCTTGCTAAGTTATCCAGGACACAGAGAAGAGTGGGATTATTTTACCTTCCATATACACCACACATCAGCAGCAGGTGCACAGTTCCTCCACTGGCTTGATGTGATAAACATGCTAAAARGGAGASCAGCAAATAAAGGGAAGGAAAAAGGCTKCACCCCAGATGGCACAGGGAGTAAAGATAAAAAAATGAGAAATGAGCCAGTGGAAACTAAAGAAAGGTGAATTTCAGCCAAGACTGAAAATGTGTGGCAGATGAATATGTGTGCTGCAGTGGGCAAACCCTCCAGTAACACAAATGACCAAAACCCAAAACCTCATGAGCTCATGTGCTGGGCTCCCTTTTGCTTCCTTAGAGACTATCAAAGAAACAGATTTGTTTTCCCACCCTTTCACCCCAGAGAGTGGAAGCAGCTCCAGGATTATACCCAGGAGTTCTGGATTAATTTCATTGCTTTGTCACAGGTTTCCTACTGACAAATCCAGGCTATTGCGTTCCTGCAGTTGTGCTCCAGTCCAGCACAGCAAATCATGTCATTGCTTCCTAACCTCTAAAGGACAGRAAAACCACATGTTTTAGAGCTGATTGCTGTGGACAAGGACCACAGGGTGCTTGGTGCTATCATGGTATTAATCCCCTTTTACCTGCAACTTTATGTTCTGATCAATCAAAACAAGAGAATGTAAAAATATTTAGGAGGAATATGCTGGGACATTTCATCTTGAAATACTGTCATTGTTACAGGAACCTCTCCTCTTAACTTATACTTGAAAAGGCTTTTTCTCCCCCCATCTGCTCCATGTAGATATTTGGACTGGACTCATTGATTCCTAAACCCTGTGTTTCATTGTAAATTAATATTTTAACGTGCCATGTAATGTGAATTAATGCTGGCCCCCCTCCATGACTCTACTTTTATTTATGCTCTCCAGGGCTTAGTGGCTTATGGGATTATAGAGTTAAACTCAAGTAAGTTWAAAAAAGGAGAGTGAGAAATCATACTCTTACTACTACTGAGAAGTGTTTATACAGCTGCATGTTTCTACTTCTTTCACAGTAAACATTGTTTTATTCATGCTTATTATAATGTATTCCTGGGTGATAATTCATACAATGCAAGGCATCTCCCTTCCCTTTTGTATTTAATGATATTTATATTATTTGTTTACTGATGGCAAATGCTTCCATAGATGAAAGTAGATAAAAGGAATAGATGAATCAATAGATGAATAGAAGAATCAATCACAGAAGGAAAAACATGTATTAGCAACAATCTGCTGGCTTTTAAAAACTGGGGCAAGCAAGAATGTGATACTTTCTGGTTACTCTGACWGCTGTCACTGTACAAGAATTTAGGACAGCAAACAGACTTTAACTTTGCCTCCAAAACTTTCTGTACAGGACAGACTGTTAGGTTGGCTGCCACGAGGTCAGACTGAGACCAAAGGCTGCTTAGTCCTCTGCAAAGGTAAAAAATGCAATCTGGAATGCTTGGGTGGCCAAATATCCTTGGCTTAAGTCTCCTCTAAAGCCAACAGACTTCCCAAAAAATATTGTGAATACAGTGTTCACACCATCAGAAAGTTGAACTTTTTACAGATTATTGAAATCTTTGCCACTGCAGCTTCTCTTTAATACTTGGACMCATTAAATGTAATGGTGGGGGGAAGAAGTTCCTTTGATTACTGTTATTGATTGGTCCTTACTGGTGAATAATAACTTTSTTAAATAGAAACATTTAAAACATTCAAGGCAAATTCTTCTTTCACTGACTCCAATATAAATCCAGAGACATCTGGATGGACTACAGATTTATGCTGGTGTAGCTGAAAGTGGAATTTTGCCCTCAGTCTTTAACAACCCATTAGGAATAAATAGCTTTTTAGCTAATGAAAATGTAGCATTTTTGTTAACAGCTTCATGATGATTTASACAAGTGCTACATTACCTTGATAATTGGAAAATTCACTTGTCTTTATTCCTTTGGTAAAACATGG
The DNA here is from genome assembly GCA_014549065.1 of Cardinalis cardinalis. Taxonomy (NCBI): domain Eukaryota; kingdom Metazoa; phylum Chordata; class Aves; order Passeriformes; family Cardinalidae; genus Cardinalis; species Cardinalis cardinalis. The sequence continues at coordinate 802,006 of JACDOX010000101.1, read as the reverse complement.
ACCTATTGTAGTTGTTCCATAGGAAAATAACTGAGCCATAAAATCTAGACACCCAAAATATGCTTATAGCATTTAAGAATAAGCAAAATGCAACTATAAGCAACTAAGCTCTATTTGAAACTAGCTGAAAACAGAACCATGAAAAATATGATGGTGTTGAGTTCCCAGGGCCAAATGGGGACATGGCAGTGAAGAAGAGAAGTTTCAGAGTGATGTAACTGCAGCCTTCCAGTACCTGAAGGAGCCTACAAGACAGCCTGGCAGATCCATGATATGGGCACTGCAGCTGCTGGTAAATTCCCTCAGGAAATGGTGAAGCTGTCCCTCATGGTAAGCTGTGCTTCAATAAATCTGTAAGGGTTTGAAACTATCCAATGTGATTCACAAGCTGCACTTTGATTCCCCGAGTTGTCACAACCAGCGCACAGAGCTGGTGTGTGGGTCTGTTCCTGGCTGGAGCACACCACGCTGCTTTTCTGTTGCTTTGATTTCCCCAYTGTTACTGTCTTTTTTTGCTTTGAAGTTCTTTGCTTTGGGGATTAATTCCTGCTCTGTATTTGGAACGCTCAGTCAAAAACTGTACCTGAAAATGCTGGTGCTGCTGTAGTATGAATCACAATTGGATRGTATTTTGGAGAAAACACAACTAATATGTTTCTGCAGGGGAAAAGAGCTTCTGCTGGCTTTGATTTGTTAGCAATTCCRATTAACTTCTTTATGTTTGTGTTGGTTTGAGAAACTGAGCTCCAGCATCTACAGTGGAATCAAACTCTGTGTCTGGCCTTTAGCCCAAGTGCAGTTGTAGACCAGGACAGTGTGGAGCATTTCTTACAAGTATTTGAGGAATGTGGTGTTTAAAGGAAATGCATACACTAGTCTGTATATCCATAGMCTAGGTGAGTGTGTTACATTAACTACTTTAAAAGCAGTTTTAACCAACTATTTAATGCACAGCTCTGGCAGCAGACCTGATGTTCAAACACAGAGGATGCCTTGCCTGTGATTCCATGGGGTTTCAGTCTTTGTGACTTTTGCTTTCCCTTTGTTGCTGCTTCATTAGGAATGGARACAGATAACTCAAAAAGCAATGTTGTCCATTTCTCAAAATCTGCTTATTAGGTTTAAGTCAAACATTTCTGCTTTCTATCGCATTTACAAAAGCAMTATTAATAAATATTGACAGAGCTAAATAGTCTCTGGGAAGAAGAAGCCTTAAATTGCTCTGCAAACATGCTTTAAAAATTACCTACAGACAATACTGCTGTATTAAAATAATAATCTGAATGAGAGCACTTGTTTGAATACTGCTTGTTTTGCTTCCCTTTACATCTAGGAATAATGACTGATCTTGTGCTGGTTTTGAATGAAAACATCAATTGGGGAGTGGATTTACATAATAAAATTAATAGAGCATAGAAAGCTTTCAGCCTCACTTTCTGATTTTCCTCTGCGTGCCACAGAAGTTATATTTAAAAAGACAGATGATTGCAAGTTTGTTTAGGAAAACAAATCCTCTGGGCTGCATGTATGAGATCATATGACAGCTGGCCCAGCTCACAGAACACTCAGGTTCCTTTTCTGTTCCTATAAAGAAAATCTGTAATTGTGCAGAGTGCCACATGTGGGGCAAAATGTCATCACTTATACATTTTTTCATATTTACTTGCCTGCTGCTCTCCATGTAGAGATGCCCTTCTTAGTTATTCTCTCAGAAGTGCACTCACCACAGAGGAGATGGAATCAGACATCTGTTATGCAGTCCRATCCCAGATTTTAGTACTTTGCACTTACAAAGGGAAGGTTTTGCAGGAAAATACTTGGCCATCTTTACACCCTGAAYACCCAGTGGTTAAACAGTTTATGGTTGTCTGTGTCTGAGCTTTCTGTGACAGGAGAGTAACAGGAGAGAAACACCAAGGGGAGAGGGGAAGAGTGGTTTCAACATCTGAGCTGCTGGTTCCTCACACTCAGACCCCTTCATTTATTCACCCCTGAATCTCAGTTGTCCTTCTGGAGAAAGCTCTAGGAGTGATATCTGGTCCTGTAGCCAAAATCTGTCTTATGGCCGCACCTGTGATGCTGCAGGTTTGAATTGGTGCTGAGCTGCTGTCCCTGACCTGCTCCAGGCTCTCCAGATGGGGATAGGAGGGGACCTTGCTGCACCTCCTGGAGACTCAGCCTCTCACCCTGGTGCTTTGTGAACCTSTTTTAAGGCTTCTAAAAATACACTTTGAGCTAAGACCAAAGAGAAAATTACTAATTTTGAGATAGGGACAAGTTTGCAATTAGCTMCTAATGGAAACTTCATGGTGCCCTAAGGGTGATGGATAAATGAAGGTTCAGGGCAAAAAATAAATGTTTCAGGGTCTGTATAAGARTGCAAAGTAGTTTCCCTGATCTCGCTCTCCTTTGTGATAAATCACAGGCTATTTTTGGTTGGCTTCATTGTTTTCAGTTGTGTCAACAAGGACCTACCTAATACTTGAATCTGTTTTGTTATTTTTACATATAAATTCCCCTTCATAACAGTAATAATACTTTCCAGGCAGCTCATTTGAGGATGATTGCTCTACTTCAGAGGTAGTAAAACTCACTGTGTCTCATTATACAACTCAAGGTGTGTGAAGCAGACAATTGCCTATAAACATGCTGCCTGATGGGTGTTAATGCTGCATTATATTTACTGTTTTCTTTTCATGGCTTCAGGTAACATGATAAACCTTTTCCCCAGGAATAAAATTTGGAAAATCTTTCCCTCTTTCTTGCCAGAGTGTTCTTCCTAGCCTAGCAGTAAATGTGCCTCAGATATTCTCTAAAAATTGAAAAGAATATTCTCATCTTCACACTTTGGCAAGAGGTTTTACAGCATTAAAAAAATGCCTGATTTGTGGTTTATATGAGCAAGAGTGTCTTTGCAGAAATGTACAATTTATGCCAAAGTGTTTTAACTTGTGTGTTTAAATTAGGCACCAAACTCTGGTTAATTTCCCAAATAATGTCCCAATTTACATCAGCAGTTAAGCATGTGCTGAAGTGTTTTCCTCAAAAGACAAGTGATTTAGCAGTTATTCAGAAATGGGATGATCATTGGGATTCTTTTGATCAGCCCCAGAGAAACCAGAGATGCTCAGCTAAAAAAAGAGTCCCCTGCTCATATGGCTGGATTTGGAATTAGATGTCTGCATGAAGACATTAATGGCTGAACRTTTTGGCCATCATGTGCTTACCAGTGACAGTCTTAATTATTATAATTATCACTACAAAACCCCCAAATACTTCCCTGCCTCTTCCCATCCTGCAGTTGTTATCAAGTGGTTCAGTGTGTCTATGCCTATTTGGAAATGKAAAGGTTCTCTAGTAGATAAAACTCAGAAAGCTCATGCATCTTATTCCTGTTTACAGGGACARTCTGATTCTGTCTGGATATTGTAAACATGTAATTAGTGAGAAGAATACAAATATTGCTGGCCAGGTTCTACAACACAGAACATTTATTATTAGTAGTATTATWATTGTTTAATATTATTTGTTATTAAAGGATTTAGGGAAACTGAGGCAGATTGTTACATGAGAGGTTCATGTAATGACAGATTTTCACTGGTTCYGATATTTTGTTCTTGGGGTCTTCCAGCCAGAATGCAGGTGCTGTCACACAGAACATCGTGTAACCCTGAGATATCCCATTTTTATCAGCAGGAATCTCAGGCCTTTACATCTCACATTACTTTTACATCTCACACTTTCCTAACAGTAATATGATGATTGGTTTTAATGGAGTGCTTAGGAAAATGGGGCTAGGGAAGATTTCCTGAGTTCCTGAGCCCTACCTGTTGCTGCCTTTGGCAATCACGAGCTATAATCCCATTCACAAATAGTTAGATTGTCTTGCSTCCACTGGAGTTTTTCCAGAATCTTGGTCTTCTCATGAAGAACAGAACCAAATGTCCTCATTTTGCTGGTGGCTGATTTATACCAATAATTTTGGGGCTAATAATGCCCTTTCATTGCATTCTTGCTGCTAATGCCCTTTTGCTTCATGCTTCTTCTTTGAGGTATTTTGTCTTACTGAGGTAYTTAGGAAAAGATTTCTATCCCTTGGGCTATTTAATAAAGCACTTTTGGATCCATCCCCTTAGTGAATCTCTCCAACTTGTCTCCCTCTTCTCCTCAGCCATGATCTATAGGTACCTGAGCTACCTCTTGCCCTTTTTTTTTATCTGCTCCTTTTCAGCAGAACTGTTCTGTGAGACAAATCATAGAATCTAAACCTTATCTGGTCACTTTCTACTGAAACTCAAATAATTGAAATGTCAATAACATACTATTTAAAATCTATTCTACTTAATCTCCCAGAGTGGTGTGTTGGCAGATTGTGAATGTCACACTACTGATGAGCAAAGGACTTGGATAACTATGAGCTTCTAATCAAGAAATTAATCTAAAATTGTATATCTGYGTAGGAAATGCTGGCACAGGAGGCTGAAGTGCTCACTAAAAGCAGTTGGGTCTAAAGTGATTACTAAAGCAATTCAGGGTTTTAGGGACTCTACAGAATGGAGATCTCTGCAGTGATTCAGCCCTTGTGCCTCTGTTTGATCCCTCCCTGCTGCAGTGCTCCCTAGCAGAGCATCCTCCTCTGCTTTGGGCTCACTGAGCCTCAGGGAGACCCAGRAATTGCCCCAGTGGCTGAAAATTGTCCCTTTGGACAATTCCCCCAGTCCTCYTGATGAAGCTGCCAAGGAACAAGTCTTGAAGCTGTGGATGCTCACATCTCTCAGAACTGGTGTCTCCAGGTATCTGCAGATCCACATGGACACCATGGCTGCATTTAGAACAGATTATCAGGASTTCAAGTTGTAAAACACATTAGATTCCAGGCAGCCACTCAGTAATGCTATTCCAGGRTTTTACAGTTTATCCTAGTGATTTGAATAATAAGCAGAGTAACAGTTTATTCTAACCATTTGGACTGCACATCAGCGAGGTAACTGGGAATTTATTAATAAATCTAAGACCTTACACATTGCATTTCAAAGAGACTCACAGACAGGAGGCAATTAATAACCTGGTGCCCCTGATCTGTCTATAAACTTCAGTTCCTGTCACACACCTTAGTTCCTGTGAAGTGCAGTTATGATGGCTGAGATTAAAACACAACTTTGCAGATCTCAGATGTTTCTGTGTGTAAATAGAGGGTTTTGATTTTGGTCTTGCAAGGGATGAAGCAGAGCACTCAAGCTGCAAGTGATTATCCTCTCTCTGGCCAGCAAGCAAAGGGAATGTCCCTCAGTAGTTTAGTGTTTGAGTGATGCCTGCCAAAAGCAGTTTATTTCCCACTGACTGGAGAGGGACAGGCTCCTACCACAGGGCCTACAAAACCCACCATGGCATGCTGAAGTTCCTCATTGGCACTGAGTGTTCAAAGGCCCAAACACAAATGATSAATCTTCCTTCTATGCAAATACTTTTCAGCACCTTCCACCATCCCAGGCTGCTCCAATCYCCATCCAGCCTGGCCTTGGACACTTGCAGGGATCCAGGGGCAGCCACAGCTGCTCTGGGCACCCTGTGCCAGGGCCTGCCCGCCCGCACAGCCAGGAATTGCTTCCTRCTATCCATCCTAACCCTGCTCTCTGTCAGTTGAAATATTTGCATGAGAGATCTCTCCTGACACTGCCATCAATAGTTTGTAGTCAAAGGGTAGAGATTCAGTCCTAYTATTTTAATGGTTTATTATATTCCTAATTGTGTCAGGATTTCCACATCAGAGGTTAAATCCTATCAGTAGAACTCAGAGGTTTCCTGATGACCATCTAAACRTGGGTTGTCCTTTCAGTGATTAAAGGTTCTGAATACTCTGTACATTACTTGGTGTAAATATTCATGTCCAAAGATAAGGGAAGTAATCTACCAAAGATCACACAGGACAACTGTGGAACAAGTGAGAAATGGTAAGCTGGAATCTTTGCTTAGCAGAAAGGTTCAGCTTTACCTGTTCCATAAAATAATATAAATAAGTAAACCAAGGTTAATGAAAAAACATTCTAAACCACAGGTTAAATATGTAGTTTGAGGGTACCTTTGACTATCAYAGATGGGATCAAAACCATCTTTAAAAAATGTTAGGAAATAGCTTTGCACACTTGATTTCTTAAGTGCAGAAGAAAATGTCATTTTTGCAGCCTCTGCTTTTTCATCTGATTATTGCTAATGCAAATTACCAGTAGGAAATGCATAAATCTGCACTGCAGTGCTTGAAGTTTGTGCAAACAGCAATTTTTTTGCAARTATATCTATCAATTTCAGCTCTGTAATGCAGAATGCTGCTTTCTTACTGAAAGACTTCCCGAATCTTGTTGTCACAGATGGAATATCAAAATTTTATTTCTTAAAAACTGTGCAGCCATTTTGGATTTTGTYAGGTTCTTTCTGAGTGTGTAGAACAACAGAATTTAATTCTCAGTAGGTGGTTTGAGAAGATGGGAGTTTTACTTGGAGGGAAAGCTTCACTCCTGATCAGAAAGGGTGAAGATAAAACACTCAGCAAAACATTTAATAATGGATCATTTTCCTCCCCTCTTGTAACAGSAGACAATTAGAAAAGAACATAATGTTGGAAGAGGAAAAAGGAAACAAAGCTATAGAATTACTGAGCAAATCCTCTCTTGCATTTCAGAGGCAGGATTGGAGAGATGTTGACATTTTAATATTTTGTAAATTACTCTGCAACATGTTTCCTGATGAATCTAATCTGGTGCCTCTTCCAAACTGATATTTCATCCAAGAATGTTTGGGCAGATATATTATTAAGCCAGTAATTTAGTTTTAGCAAGTTCCATGTTTCAGTACATTTTAAAATAAGGCGGTCTAATTTCCAGAGTTACAGGAATTGTGCTCACTATTCCCCATGAACAGTGGTAAATTGTTTAACTAGCAAAACTGGATTGATTTTCAGCCTGTATCTCAGTATTGAATGTTGTTTATACTGAAGGATGCAAGAGGGAGAGTRGGTGCTCATGAGGCAGGAGAAAGATGAAAATAAGATTTTGGTTGTTGGACTAAAATTTCTAAACTCCTGATGTCTCCAGTAGTGAATTTTGTTGTTTCCTGGGGCATTTTGGGAAAATTCCTGATTGAATAAAAGTGAATTGCCTAAATCCTTCTCATCTCTACACTTCAGATGACCTTAGTGAAGGGGAGAATCCTCTCCTCAAGAGTAACCATCAGGTGACCTTCAACCCACCCATCTGTTTGCCTCTTGGCCAGTAGCATTTACAATAATTCTGAGAGTGGCACATTTTATAATCCTGAGAAGCCTGTTCAAGCCTGTAAGCTGCACAGCTGCTGGGAAGGGTAAGAAAGTGGGGGAATTCTGTTCATCCTGGTCATTTCAAAGTGTTGATGAACATCAGTTCAAGCCATAATGACTGCTGGAGTCTGTTGCTTTTGATTGAAATCTAAAATTAGCTGTGTCTGTCAGAATATCTACTGCCTTACTTTTGTATAAATCAAAGTTTAATATTCATTTATAAACACCCATCAAAACAGCTGAGAAAATTTACTTATAAACAATAGAGAAAATTCATCATCATTACAACCTCACCAGCTTTATCTGAAATTAAGTTCTGAATCTCAACTTAAACTCAAGCAGAGCATTTCTCTGCAGAAACAATTTTTGCWACATAGAGTTAGAAACAATGGCTTTCAAGTGTTGATGCAGGAAATAGAAATATTCCCTTTCCTGTTCTTTAGTTATCAAGTTACTTGGCATTTGACAAACTGCTGTGACTTGGCTCTTTGGGACAGCTGCTGAAATGGTGGGGTCTGGAGGGAAGTGGGAACTGTATTTTGGATATGCAGGGGATTTTTGGCAGGTGTGTTTCATTGGCTGGTAGCTGAATGCAGGACTATAGCAGTGACAGACCCCWTATTATCTGATTTAGGGTTATCAGCATGCTGGCTGTGTAGAGACTTTTAGGGCTCATCAAGGGGAATTTGAAACCCATCAGCTGACAATGGGGAAAATGTATTAAAAATTGCTGAAGGACTTAAAATCAATSTCTTTTCTCTGACTTAACTTGTGGCTAGAAAAGCTGTCCTCTAATTACAGAGCAAACTCAATTACTCTAAGGCCTGGCCATATAGCGTTTACTTGATTTCACCACTTTTGATGGCAAAAAGTTAGGAATTAGGCACTGACAAACAGAGTGGGCTGAAGGATTTTCTCCTGAAGGATTTTCTCCTGAAGGATTGGACTGAGCTCAGTACATGACATCAGGTTTTGTGTACCCAGTCAAACACAGTCACTATTATAAAGCAATCAGTCATTTAATTACTGATGAAAGCAAGCAGAAAGCTCTTGAACACATCCAGGGCACATTAGTCTTTTCTTCTGTCTGTTCCCTCTTTTGTCTCTGAGCCAGACACCCTGGATGTCTTCTCTGCCTTCTCATACTCTTTATTTATATTGCAGTCCTAACACTGTTAATGTGCTCAATAATTTATAGGACAGCTGACCTCAGCATTAGGTGAGCTATTGAACAAACATCAGGGAGTGTTACATTCAGTTTGGGCACTGCAGGTTGAAAACCCCTCTGAGTCCACACACTCCAGAAAGTCCTCAAAATGCACAGAGGGAAGAGGCATCCCTGGKCTTCTGCACAGCCTTGGGTTCTGTCCTTAAACATTGGAATCACACACTCAGGTGGGTGGACCAGTTTTTGTCCTATTGTCTCCCCTTTCACTTCTGTGGCTAAAGGTATAATCTTGGCACACAAACCCTGTTTAAGTACTCTGTTACTAAGGAAACAAACTTGTCAAGTGTGGACCATGTGGGAATAATGGTGATTTATTTAGAAAAGGAAAGGTTTGTCATTTTAAGCTCACTACTACAAAATTGCTTTTTGATTACCTTCAAGCTTATTGCATTGTCTTGTCACAATAAACTATGGGAACAAGTGGAAAGGTTAATAATTGTGGGCTTTGTTCTTGTCAGTTATTCTGAAAAGATCTTACAGGACCTGCACCTTTAGCTGAAACGGAACAAATTTCAGCAGGACTGGAGCAGGATCCTGGAGTCCCTTTTTTCTCTTGGTGTTTTTATTATCCTTTTATTTCCTGTCTGCTTCCAAAGGCTGCCCAGCTGAGATGCGCGGGTTTGTGGGCTGTGGCAAGGGTGGACTCTGTGGCACTGCTGAGGAGAGGCTTTTACACAGTTTTTCCAGAGGAGGGGGATCTGAGCAGGAGAGGGGAAAGAGCAGGAGATTTGAGAGTGCTTTGTAAGGTCTCAACTTTAATACATCTTCTGAGCCCAGTCACTGAAGGTTCCTTGTTTGTTAGCAAACATCAGGGGTTTATTTTATTTTACTTTATTTTCAGGAAATCCATTTAGGTCCTGATAAATAGATAAGAACCAATCTAAACAGCTTCAGTGCTCTTTGAGCTGTGTCTAATGTGCTTTTTGTCAGGAAAAAATTATATTAAATCAAGAATTTTCTCCTGGAAAAGCAGATCACTTTCCTGCCCAGGGCTGTGTTCACCACTAAGTTCTGTTCCACTGTGAGCTGCCTAAAATTGTTTAGATTATTAGGGTGAAATTATTTGAGGAAGAATAGAGCAAGGAGTTCAAATTGCTGAGTTTAGGAGTTCTTAAAGGAGTGATTTGCATCAACAAATCACACTAAATATTTTCACAACAATTGACAACAATTTAGTATGATGAAAAGTTTTTTTCATTAGAGCATAGTTGGGTTTAGGGTAAAGTTTTGAGGAGAAACACAAAACTGTTATGTACTTTTGAAAATGAATAGTTTTAGGGTTTTCTAGTGTGAAATGATGACTCCTTTTGGAGTTTTTATTGAAGCAAGAATATTTGAAACCTAAATGAAATGTTTCCCAGGGCTGAGGGAATTTATTCTGTTATATAATTCACATCTTAACTTTCTGTTGTTATCTGGAATAGCAAAACTAAAAAACTTGGAAGTATTTCCCAACTCTTTTGGGATGTTGCCACTTTCAGTAGCAGCAGTCCTTCCTGCTTTCCAGAAAACCCTGAAGGCTGACTGAAAAAGTTAAAAAATCCCTGTCTACTGTCTTTYCCCATGTGCAATTACTCACCTCACATTTTGCTAGAAAATTAATAATACAGCAGTAAAGGATGCAGCATAAAGTATTTATGGCAAATTAAAACTCATCTCCAGGACAATTTAGGTAATGGGGACATGGGCTACACCTGTTCTTCTCACTGGAGTGAGCTGGAGAGGAATTCTTTATCAGTGGAAGTTATTTTTATTAGCTACAAGTATGAATGCAGAATAAATTAATCACACCATAACAGGAGTTTTATGTGTTAATTATGACCAATTTGATATTAGTTCCTGCATTAGATTGAGGTTGGGTAGTGCTTGTGCTTCATGAGTGGGTTCATGCCCCTGTGCTGTGGAATCTACAGGGAGGCATCAAGCTGAAGGTGTGGGATTGGGTGCACTGAGTTTGGGCAGTTTTTTATGCAATAGCAGTGTCAGATACAAATATATCTTTATTTGTAATTTAAGAGGGACTGGAAATATTCAAGAATGTTCTGTAGTCAATCTGCTGCCCTGTTCTGCAGCYCTTTTTTACCTACTCTTCAGGATTTAGATTTCTAAAAAAGAGCTTAAAAATATGATCATTTGACTCAATCTTTTGAAATTTTGTGCATCTGCCTTCTGACACCTGACTCCAGGCCTGGGAGTTTGAGTGTGTGGCCACTCAATTCCAAAGAAAGATGTGTTTGCCCCRTGTTGTATCTAGAGCTGGCTGCATCTTCCAGAGAGGAATCTCTTCAGCCATGTTCCCACAGCCTGGGGAGAACAGCTCAGCCACAGAGCTTCTTCTGGAGGAGAATTTCCAAGCAAAAGGCCCTGTAGGTTTGTTAGAGGATACCAGTGAACTCTTGAACAATTAACTATTTGTTTGTTTATTCTAAATGCTTTAGAATGTGTTTTTATTTTAATGTTTGGATGTTAAACACACTTTGGTGATCAAATGCTAGATCTTGTAACTTTGCTTTAAAATGCACTGACAGGAGTGATGATGAAGGATAAAGAAGATTTCAGCGTCATGCTTGTGAACCACACTATAAAAGCACTTGCTGCTATCAGTCTGCCTGCCCCTCAGCCTGCTCAGCCAATACCTGTCTAATGTACACTGCTGAAAGGGCCAGGTGTCCAAAGCTGAGAATCCTGGAGTTTCCTGCACTGCATTTTCATTTCTGCATTGAGTTCATCCTGCAGGAAAGAGCTCMAGGAAAAGGCAACATTTTCTGCTGAAATTTCCTGCTCCCAAGAGATGAACACAAGGCACTGCCCTGCTCACTGCTGCAGGCAGTGCCAGTGAGCCATGACAGCAGGATGAGGACAGTGGCCTTCAGAAAAAGCCACCAAGGCACAGAGTCTTGAGCCATTTTTAGGTTTTCACCAAAGAAATGGCCTTTTGCCCCATGGCCCTTCTTACAAGCACAGCAGCCACTCTCACTGAAAGCCAGAAGCACATTTCAATAAAAAAGCACACTAAAAAGGATTAAYGTTACACACTTTGACAAAGAATCTCCTATTTGTAATCTTCATTCAGTGCCACAGCCATTGATTTCCTCCCTGTGGAGTGTGGGGCTGGCAGTGCTCTGGAATCCTCTGTGTTCCCTGCAGCTCCCACTGCTCTGATCTCCTCAGGTTCCCCYGCAGCTTGATTAGGTCCTGCTGGGTGTGTGTTAGACCTCCTCAGCAGAGCTGCACCTGGACATGTGATCCCAGCTGTGAGAAACACCCAACAAAGGCACCTCACGCAGGGAACAGACTTGTTTGGCTTCCTGTTGCTGTAGTTACCATGTCTAAAGGAAAAAAAAAAAAGCCATGGGAAAGCCTGGCTGGAGTTTAGCAGGATGTGCCATTGCTTAAAAGAGACTTCATTGTAAGGATGAAAGTAGATCTGTGAGCCCCCAGTGATTGCACCAGTCTGACAGGCACTGCTGAAAGGGCCAGGTGTCCAAAGCTGAGAATCCTGGAGTTTCCTGCACTGCATTTTCATTTCTGCRTTGAGTTCATTCTGCAGGAAAGAGCTCAAGGAAAAGGCAACATTTTCTGCTGAAATTTCCTGCCTTATAATGGAATCACAGCATGGTTTGGGTTGGGAGGAAATTAAAGATAACCTAGTTCCACCTCCTTGCCRTGAGCAGGGACACCTTCCACTAAACCAGGTTCCTCCAAGCTCTGTCCAACCTGGCCAAGCTTCTCTTTAGCATGGGACCAAGGATGTGCTGTCTTCAGACTTGTCCTTAAGGTCTTCTTCCACCTCTTGGGATTCCCTTGGGAACTAGTGCATGGAAACAGGCAGCTACACAGAGCAATTCACCCCGCTCCTTTCAGCACTGAGGAGTTTTGAGAGGCCCCTATTCTCTCTTCTCTAAATGGCCTTGGCAGCTCAATTAGACTAAAATATGAGGTGAGACACMTCCCCCTGAGGTGCCCTTGCCAGCTGGCCAGCCCACAGTGCATCAGCAGGGGCCAAATCCTGCCCCAGGCTGTTGGGTTCAAGCCTTGCTCAGAGGGGCACTGTGGCTCCAGAAGCTGCTTTTCAGTTTCTCTGGCAGCAGGAATGTTGTTTGCACTCCACCCATGCAGCTTAAATAGCCAAGGATTAATTCTTCTTTAATTTGACATTTAAGTTCCTTGCTCATGCAGTAAAGTTCTGTGCTTGAACCTTGTGCCTTTTTAGGAGCTGACACAACACTACATGGTGTATAAAATCACAGGAAATAGAGTTGGGAGCAATGTTTTTCCTGCACCAAAACCAACTATACCTAGAATTATGGAGATGCTATCAGCTTTAGAATATGATCACTGCTCAGAGTCCTGAATAACACAGCCCTACAAAGGCTTTGGGACTGAATCCCCGTGGGAGGCTGGGGGAGCTGGGATGTGTAGCATTATAGCTTACCTGCTTTAAAAATATATGTTTTTTTCAAACTTCTCTGGTTTTAGAGTCATAAATTACTTTCAGGGCTTTGTAACATTAAAATTGTTACCTGAAGACCAGGAATGATTTACTGAAGAATAAAAAGAAGTCCATCTCCATGACATGAGCCTCTGTAAATATCTTAGATGTAATTCCATAAAAGTAGATGGCATCATTTCAATTTTTCTCTGCTCAAGTAGCAGTAGCTCAGCAGAGTGAGCAAAAGGYAGGAGGCAGGATGTCTTAGAAATAAATCCAATTAAATTTCTGTATGTGGATTGATTGTATTTTATTTACCCAGACATAATCCAGATTCTAGATAATCAGAGCTTTGGCTTGTTGGAATATATTTGATTATTCCCAAGAAGTTGTTTTGTGGGAGGCACAGTGTACACAAGCTGGTTTTATAACCCGTTTTGCTTTCCTCCCAGGGGGGCAAGCTGGAGTAAATAGGGAAGGTTTGGTGTTGCTGAAAGGTGTTTTGGTCAGATTATGTGTCCTGCAGCACCCTGTGCCTGCTGCTCAGGGACACCAGGGTACCACAAACAGTAAAGTTCATGTTAGGAAGTCTCTATTATTTCAATAATCAGTACCTTTGATATTTAATATTTTAAAAAATATTTAGCAGATGTTCTCAGGGGGAACACCAAGATGAATTTCTGAGCTTTGCTGTTGCTTTTTCTGTCTTTCTGGTTTAATACTTTGCAGTAATAAACTTGCTTTAGGTAAGAGAGTCACATTGGGGCTGAAATCAGAACATTTTTTGTGGTGGGAGGAGGAGATTGGCAAAGCTGGAAATGCAGTTCTGGTATTCAGTTCTAAATCATGTCTGATGGTCAGAATGGACAGATCATAAAGATCTTAATTTCCAGATGGGTTCCTAGGATGTCTTTGGTGATGACAGCTGATTAGCAGGATCACAGATTGACACCAATCTAACTGCTGTTTCATGAATAAATTTCCTGAGGTTTTTAACCCTATTTCTGCTGAAGGTCACTCTTGGTTTTAATGTAACTTTGCAAGAAATCTCGGAACAGCTGTTACCKACTTCCCAAGCCTCACTTTTTTCCCCCTTATCTCCTCTATCTCTCTTTGCCAAAACTATTCACCTTTTCTAAGTGGTACCTTTTTTCCTGGATAATACACAGGGCATTCTCATTTTGGAAATCATCCCTTTTAACATTATTTTAATRTCTTCCCTATATTTCTCCTCTTCAAGCACAGAGCAGAAGTCCTTCCCTTTGTTTTGTGACGAAGCAGAGCTTTCCCTGGGTGCTGAGTGGAGTCAGCACATAAATAAACACACCAGGCTCATTAGTGGGGGCTGTCAACTGTCAGTAATGGCTGAGAGTTGCAGCTTTGTATATAATAACCTCCTGTATTAAGCAAGGCTGAGTTAGGATGCAAGGGCTATTCCCTGGGCTGCTTAAAAAGTGCCAGAACATCTTCAGCTTCCAGCTGGAAGAACCACCAGAGAGTAGCAGGAGGAATCTCAGTTTAAACACCTCATTTGAAGGTCAGAACCTCTAACAGTGTAGCAGAAGAACATTGCAGTGTCAGCATTGGTTATGAGCCCAGGGCCTAATGTGGGGCTCAAAACCATGACCTTCTACACCAGAGGCAAGAATGTTACCAACTGAGCCCATCTGACATTAATTAAACCCTCATTAAAAAGGAGGGCTCTTTTCCTGGGCTGAAATGTGATTTCCTCTGCAAGGTTTTGTCATGCATATTTTATTACGAATTTTAGCATGTGGACTAAAGACCCTGTTCTGATCTTTTGGAATCACTGCACATGGCATATGTTTCATGCAGATGGGAAACAAAAAAGGGAGAGCAATATCCATATTCATTTGTTCTGGTGTGTAGGATAGGTGGCTGTGGAATGACATTCAGGAGCAGTGAAAGGGAGAAGCTTAGGATCTATTAACACGTGGGAAATATTCCACAGGGCATGAACACACAAACTCTGCAAGATTTAAGTTACTTGTGAGACCTCAGGATTATCCAGAGGTTGAAAATCACCTGGCAAGAGAGTTTGGGAAAAGTCCCAAGCCCATTCTGTTTATTCTCATGAGCTCCTTGGGGAAGCACAGTTACTCACAGGGCTGTTTCACCTGCAGTGGAACATTTCTTCCTTTAAGCCAGCCAAGGCTCACAGCAAGAACAGGAAAGCAGCAAGGGAGAGTTCAATGTTAACAGTGTCTTCATTTGTAACATTATCTGAATGATTTATCAGAATTACTGGGGCTCTTTCCAATCTGGTGCTGTTTGGGTACTTTATGGGAGCTGAATGCCTGGGCTAGCCTTAGTTTTGCCATTAATTCTGTATTTAATCCAATTTCTCAATCAGTAAGAAAGGGGGAGGGTCTTGAAACAAATCCACAGCCATGTAGTGCTTTAGAGTTATGCCCAATATTCCAGAATTGCAGTGCAGCCCAGAGGAGCACCCTTCCCTCCTGCTTTGGCAGCAGGTACAGGATTTCAAACGCTCAGGGACTCCAACCCAGCTGAGCCACGGGAATTCCTTCCAGCAGAGGCCAGCACTTCTTCCAGCTCTGCTCAGTGTTTGCTGCTTAGCTGGGAGCAGGCTGAGAATAAAGCTCTTATGCCTGTGATATTTTGGTGTCTGAAGCACCTGTCTGAAGTACAGCAGCCTTGAATAAATACAAAATCAAATTTCACTGTYTCAGATAATAATCCCTTTGACAGCACTGACCTCATCAATCTGTCTTTTGCTCAGTTTTTTTTTTACACATTGCCCCTCCTAATCACAGCTTTTCAGTTTCAGATATTTTTAAATTTTCCTCCCTTTTAATGACACACTTTCAAATCTTTCTTTCTAGTAGGCGATGTACAGCCAAACCTGTGCTCCTGTCTCTTTTTCTGAGAAGACAAGATTCATCACTCAGGATTTCTTGACCCTCTGAGGAAAGAAGCTGATCTTTCTTCCTTGCTCAGTGGGAATCCCTAATGCCAAGACACACTTCACTGGGAAATCAATATAAATAAAAAGCAGTGAAATGTCTTTGTTGTGAAGCAACCCCTTTGCATTGCTCGTGCTCAGGGCACATCCCAATCTCCAGCCTAACTGAGCAAGTAGCAACACCATTGATCCAGAGTCCATCYTCCTTCCCATCCTCTCCTGCACATTGATTCAGCCCAGTTCCCCCTCTCAGCCTCTCCCCTTTGGTCCATTGATTAATCATCAATATTACTCACCAAAGACAGCTACAATTAAACAGACATTAGATGACTTCCCCTCGCATTTAATAACGCTGAGCTCAATCACACACCCAACACTCTGTCTTCCTCAAAATATTTTAACCAATATCCAGAACATAAAATGCTGTAAATTCAGCACCTGCTGCAAACCCCTGAGAAGCTGAGTGGTTGGACACTTTGTTAAGCACTGAATTTCCTCATCTGGTACCTCTGTGCTATTGACAGTTCATCCATGAGCTGCTGTGACTGAGATGTGCCTGTACCTCAGAGCAGCCCACAGGAATTGTCTTAAAATGTAAAGGAGCTGGTTCATATAGAGACAGAAATGTGTTTTATTGATCAGAGCAAGGAGAATATCCATGGGAAAATTTAAAATCTGTGAGAGGGCTGGCTGTAAGCTGGTAACATCAGCCCATCAGCTGCTGTATCCTGAACAGAGTGGTATTAGCTGACTAAGACTYCTCAGATCACCTTCTTTCATTTGGTGAGCTTCCCCAGGTCCTGTCTTATGGYACTTCTCCAGTCTGAGCCAGATTTGCTTGCCTTTCTTCCCCCAAACCCTGTGAGTTTCCTCAGTGGGGTGCTGAGTAGTTCAGCCCCAGGGTGAYGTAGTGCTCTGTGAAGGGAGGTCCCATATTGCATTTCCATAGAAATAAGTACAATATCTCAAGACTTGCCTTTGCACTAATTCKTATGTAACTTATAAAATGCCACATTTTATCCTCTGCCCACTGTCAAAATGAGGTATTTTACCTTTACCTGGGTACAAACACCTGTGGCAGGTGAGGGCACTGGAGGAGGAGACGTTCTGTTCTTGGAGTGTATCTGGTGTTCCACTGGTGGTTCAGGGTAAAACAGTAAAACCAGCACTCCTCTGCTAAAACTGAGCCTGTTTTATTGAAGAGAGAATAGGGTTTATCTGTTAAACCATGTCATCAATTGATACTAAAATACTTGAATAAACTCAGAGAAATAGAAAGAAAAAAAATCACAGATGGGAAGCAATAGAGAGACTTGGAGACTTGTCATTATCATAGTCTGGTGAAAGTTTCCTTTCTTGCATGCATTCATCATCCAAAGACTCACTGTTTTTATGAATTTCCTGCCTGGCAAGTTTTCCATCCCCAGATTTCTAAGAGGGTTGAAGCCCTAGAACATGTATTTAGTGCCTGCCGGCAGGTCCCTAATTATGGTTTGATTAATCACAGCAGTGCCTGCACCTGTCTGTGCAAAACATCTTCATTTCTGCTCTGTGACCCRTGCAGGATCTGGGGCTGAGTGTGGCTGTGCCTGGGGAGCACCCAGCTTGCTTTGCTTCCYGACAGCTCTGCTCCTGCCCTGGCCACAGGGAATTCTTTGTCTTCTGTGGGAACAGCAGCTTCTTCCTTTGCTGGTGCTTCTGGAGAGSCTGGAAGCTTTGCTCAAGAGTCAAAAAGGGCTATTTGGTTGTATTAACAGCTGATTTTTACACACCCTGCCCTCCACAGCAATGGATTCCCATCAGCCCCAGTGCCATCAGTGGAAATGTTCACAGGATTTCCCCTGGATATGGGGGAATTTGCTTTTGAAAGCCATTAAAAACATCAAGAAACTTCCTAGGTCTGAATTCCTGCAGCCTTAGAGGGATGTGCAGAACTGTTACTGTGATGGGTTTTCATTTCTGAGCAAATGCAAGAGATGTTTTCCCTCTTGCTTTATTCTGGAAAATTCTTCAGGAGCCATTAGAGCCAAACCAGGCTCTTTCTAGGATGCAGATCAGGGTAGTTTGCACAGGACTCAGCTCAATGCCCTGAATAAGGAGAAGGAATTCCTAGGGCACTTGAGAAGAACATGAAACCCCAAACCATCTCCTACTGGGAAATACAAAGAGCACAGAGAATCCAGTGAACTGACTCTGTTGGGAAGAGACTCAAAGAGAGGTTATAGTTTTCTGCAGAGCATCCTTTTTTCATTTTTCAGAGAAAGATTGAAAAATGAGACACACTTGGAAGTGATCCAGACAGAGCTGAGAAAAAAAGTCTTTTTATGCCCCTGAGATGAAAAGGCCCAACTGAAAGCTGTTTGTGAGGGATGGGAGCAAGACACATCAGCTTTGACCTTGTGGTTGAGGATTTGCTGTTCAATTTCCTAACCAAAATCTGGAGGAAACAAATTTGGTGTAGGTCAAACCATTGTAGATCTTAAGATTTTCACCCTGAAATGAAAACCAGGWGCTCACTTAATCCAAACAAAACATTCTCTCTGACCTTGGAACGGAATGTTTTCTGATCAGGATCCTGTAAAAGCAGCCAGGGAAATGGAAGGTTTGATTGACCAAATAGGAGGAGCTGTGCCACTTGCCTTTTTGTCCTACATTTTTGAGACCCAGTCTCTTCCTTCTCCAAGGAATAAATGTCATACCTGCTCTTAGAGGCACTGCCTAGCATGGTCCTTAGTGATGCTGACATTTCTAGGAATGGTTCTGGAGCCCTTCTTATGACTCAGGTGCACCTTAAATATTTCTTTTCCCCTCTCCCATTCAAGAATGCCATGAACAAACAATTATTTTTAAACACAAATTCAAATATACATRGAATTACACTCACCAGCTCTGCAGCTGGAAGAGTCTCAGTGCATCATCACCTTCATTTTGCAGGAATGAGGAGCAATTCTTCCAACAAAACTCACCTCCTAGCATTGCATTTTCTTCCAAACAGCATGGGCTCTCATACTTCAGGAAAGTGTTTCTGGAGATAGCAATAGCTCCATCCAATCCACCACTTCRAAAATAAAACAAAACTTCTTTTGTTGTGGGTTTCCTATTTTGGACAGACAAAGGCACATTGTTCTTTGGAATCTGAAAAGGACAGAGGATGTGCTCTGTTTAACATGAGGCAGGGGTGCCAGGACTGCCCCAGCTGTGTTGGTTGGACGGAAATAAAGGGTCAAATATTATGGAGAAGAGAGTTCACTAAATCTTTTTAGCTTCTGTGTGAGAAGGAAGTGGCAGAAGAATAAAAGATAGTGCTGACAGYGCTGGCCTGGGAGAAAGGGAGGGAGCAGGGCGGGAGGAGAAATTAAGAAAATAATGGAGAAAAGCAGGAAGGGGGAGGGTGGAGGATATAAGAAATAAAGTGCTCRGTTTTGTCCAAGTTGCCCTTGAGCTGGCAGGGGGGTTAGGCTGGGTGATGTGCAGAGAGATTTATGTGTGTGGGGTGAGCTTGGGAAGGCAGATTTGTGAGTCAGCACAGAGGGGATGTGGAACGAGGAGCCATGAGACAAAGGAGAGGGAAAGGAGCCCAGCCCAGGCCCTGGGAGATGTCCAAGAAGCAGGAAAGACTGATGTCACCAGAAGAGTCAGCAGAGAGCAGAGGGCTCACCAGGAATCTGACAGCAGGAGGAGCTGGGGCTTGGAGGGAGCAGGAGCATTTGGAAGTGAATCTGGGGGAAATGCAGCGTTGTAGTTATTACTGTTGGTTTTATAGGGCGTGGATTTGGGTAGGAGTTGGAATTCATGGATGGGTGCCTAGGCTGGAGCATCCCTGAGGAAACCTTGAGCCAAACAGACCACAAGAGAGGCAGTGAATAAAACCCAGGAGAAGACAGACTAAGGGGCAGTGCCAGGGCCACCCCCTTCTGATCCTCCTGCTCCTAAGGGAGCAGCACAGCCAACAGTCCTGGAAACTGGGAAACGGATGGAGGAGACAGCTTGCTCCCAGGCACAGGGATACCCTGATTTATTTGTCTTTTGCTGAGTTTCAGACAAGCTCTAGGAGGATTTGAGAGCTCAGCCTATGAGGAAGTCATCCTGCTTWAGAAATCCTGTGTAAACTCGAGCATCATTCCACAGCACAGTTATAAAATGTTCAGATCTGCACCCTGAGGATCATTTGCAAATGACAATTGTGATTTGTGAATACCAGGTAATGTCACTCCCTGATTCACTCCCTGCACCTGCTACAAAACAAATGTGTAGAAATAGATTTTTTACTACCCCAATCTTTTGAAGAGAAAGATTTGAAGTGCCCCACTTGCCTGACTGAGAGAAGATGGTTTTCAAGAGAACTCAAGGAGTTAAAAGGCAAGCTTTCAGTGAGGAACATCTTATCCTTCACAGGTTCCACCAGGGAAGGTATATATATATATATATATATATATATTATTTTTAATGGAAAGCTGGGGAAGGCAGCTTTTTGGGAATCTCATAGACAAGTCCTGATTTGAAGAGGTGCTGGGTGATGCAGCTGCTCCCCATGGTGTCAGAACAGTGCATGGAAATGGTGGAAGTGGGAACTGGATGTYTGGCAGGAGAGAAAAATCTCTGGGGTAGCTCTTCATACCTTTAGGTATCTAAATACCTCTAATCATCTGGCTTGTGTTAATRTGGCCCAATGAAATATTGGGCAGATGTAGTAGGTAGGTAATTTGATTTTGGTTAGYGTCAGAAATCACAGAAAATCTGATTTCAGATCATGTCTTTTTTAGCTATTTTCAGCGTATCTTTTTTATTTGACTTTTATTTTGAAGCTCCTGATTTTAGGCTGTTATTTTAAACTTCTCTCAGCTGGTGATTCTGATTGCTTTTCAAACCTTCTATTTTCCAACCTTTGTACTCTTATGCATGAATCCAGGCCAAGTTCCCTCCTTCTGTTCACTTCCCAGTGTCTTTGAGCATTAAAGTAAGCAAAATGCAGTTGGGGGCTGCAGGGGCTGGGAACTTGGAAGACATCAAGATGAGGTTTTTTTGTTTCTTTTTTTAATTGGCTTTTCTACATTGGATGAGCCACCATCCATGTGGATTGTTCCCTTACGCCTCCACCTTGTTTAGCTGAGCACAATTAAAATGCAATGTGCACAGGATTTGTGCCTGCAAAGCAAAGGTGGAAGCTGTCACATAACAAGAAGAAATTAAGAAGGGAGCAAATTTTACTGCTCTCCTGTGATCATTGTTCAAAGGAGAATTCTCATGATATGAGGATGAAAATCTAATTGATGGCCTGATTCTCCATGGCTGTGCAGCCACCCTTCCCTTGTCTGCTTCTAATAAATGCTCTCTGCCTTCACCCCCACCCAGGCAAGAAAAATCCATGTGACCAGATAGGGAGACCTTTAAGAAAAGACCAATATTTGCATATCTATTATGGCTATACTCAGTGTTATACTTGTTTCATTAAAATTTCTATTTGGATAATATGTAAGGTCAATACTGTCACTGTTCTGGAAAATTCATTTATTTTAAAATTAAAGCTAAGCACAGCAAGTACAATTCTCCTCATGCCTCCCCTGAATAAATCCCCTGAGCTTGACAGGGTCAGTGAGTGGAAGCAGAATTGGGCCCAATGTGTTTAGAGTTGGGGGTCTGTGGGGGAGAAAAACATGTTAATTACATGGATCCCAATTTTCTAGGTAAATCACTTGTTAGAGGTGCTCTGTGCTCCTGCTTTGTGATTTTGAAGGTATGGTTATTATTTCAGCTGGGTGCCTACTGAGGTCCATTAGCTTTTATACACCAGTTAGGGTTGTCAATGGGATTGAATCTACACAAAGAAATACCTGGGATTACTTAAAAATGTGGTGCTTCCCTAAGGTTTCCAGCTTTTAAACAACAAGTAGTCATTTTCACATGAATTTGTCTGTTGAGAAGGCTGGAGATGGGAATTCTTATCCCAGAAGAGGAAGGGGATCACTGCTTTTGCAGCCAGGTGTCAGTGGGTTTCCTGTCTGATTTTGGGTCATTAACATTTTTTAGGGTCTGTACCTTGTCTAGTTATAGTATTTCCAGAGTTTGGGCTCTTTTGTGTGGTCATTTTCTGTTTACAACTGTTGTTTAACAATCCTTAAAATGGCATCTGGTTCAGTTCTCAGAAATCAGGGAAGTAGAAGAAATGATCTAGGACAGCTACTCTGGAAGTCACCTTCAAAGGCTCACAATAATATATTAAAAGCAAAACCTATTTTCAACACCCACAAGGGAAATCGTATATTAAGGTGGATCTGTTTCAATTTTAACATTTCTGGTATAAAATTGTAGCTTTTTAAAGGCTTCATTTTGTATACAGGAAACTTGTCAGTATCTATTGAGTGCTACAGAAACCCCAAATCTGCCTGTTAAATGATCATGTTTATTAAATGACCAGAAGCTGGTTACCTTCACTTTTATCCTTGAGGCTTGAAAGCATCAGATGGTGTCTGTTACCCTTTTCCAAGGTGTTAGTGGTCTCTTCTATGTCAGATGAGCTCAGTGGCTTAATCCCTGTCCCAGATGTGCACAGCACAAAGAGCAGGATCTCAAGCAATAATCTCCGTGTCAGTCTCCACAGACAGAGACAAGACTTCACTCACCCAGGGGAGAAAGGGCCTTTCTTGTCAGCAAAGGTTTTTCCTCTGGCAGAAAAGGAATATTTGCATTAATGCTTACAGTGCATGGTCCATTCTCCAGGTCTATTTCTGAAAATTAATTTCATTTGTAGATGAGAGCCTGGGTGAAGTGAAAGTCTGCAACAAAGAAATGTCTAAACCCATGTTTTTCATTCAGGTCCTGATCCTGTGCAGGGTGCTGGTAGGAAATAAAATTACTATTTTATAGGAGACTGGATCCCAAATGTGGGATCCATCCCACTGAATTTAGGCATCTAGAAATTAGCTGTAGGTGCCCTTCAGAGTTATGAGAAATAACTTGTTTCTCCAGAGGGTGAATCAGTGGCAGAGGATTTTTTTAGTCTGTGGCAACTTTAACTTTTAGACACCCAGAGTTAGGCCATGGGAAACCCACATTGCCTGATAGAAACCTTGATTGGAGGGAAAACAGGAACTGAAGAATCTCAAGTCCACAGCTGGATTGCTGGACTGTTTCCCTTATTAAATCCTTGATTTATTGATGAAACATGGATGTGCAAGTAGCTTCATGCATGATGTTATTCTGGGGATCCTGGGCATGCAGGAGGGCTGGAATGAGTAACCCATGGTGGCTTTGGCTGCTACACTCAGAAAAGCCACCAGGACAGTGCTCAGCACCCTGGGGATATTCTGCAGGGAAGACCAAAGCAGCAGAAACTTGCACCCTGCCAGTTTTTCTGTGCTGCAGAAATCAGGGACAGCTCTTCTTTATATGAGGTTGTGCTGGAGATGAGCCTTAGGTCATCATTGTGAAGGCAGAGAGAGGAATTGTGAAAATTCAGATCTCTGCTCAGATCTTGTAATCAGAACTCAATAGTTATGAAACTCAAGGCCAGAAATGACTGCTTCAATTGTGTTTCAAATGTCATAATTTTAATGCTAAATGCTTGTTGAATGTAGCCAGCAAAAATGCAGAAAATCAAACATTTGCTACTGGTCCAGAATCAGGCAAAGTTTCTGTTAGGGATGTAGAATTATTCCTATCAGAAAAAGATTAAATTGGACAGCATTTCAGCAATCACCAGTGTATATAGGTATTTATCATCTCATTAGGAATGATTAAAGCGGGGTTTTTTTAGCTTAGTAAATGCCAAGATCTAAGAGAAGTCTGAATGATGGTAAAATGAAATCATCACTTTAACATCAGCGAGCAGGAGTTGTTAAAATTGTCATTTCTTTCCAGTGCTTCACCCATGAGTTGAGAAATCCAATATTATCGTTGTAGCAAGCAGTGTTATCACAGGGGAATAGAAAGGAACACCTGGACACAGAAAATCCATGGCATTGACTGTGATACTGGCCAGGACTGGGAGAGAGGGGGTGAATGGGGCTAAAGGCCAGATGTGAATCCTCATGGGATAAACCAAGCCCAGAGGGGGACTGAGGGAGTCCTGAGGATTCCTAACCCTGGCAGCAAAGGGATTCTGTAAGCTGCACCTTGATCAGCAATTCTAACCTTTCTGGTGTAAAATTGTAGCTTTTTTCATAGCTTGATCATTCTTCTGGGCTGGGAGATGAAGACTTTGCTGACTGGGATATGGGGACCACAGCACCACAAAAAGTTCCAGAGGATTTTAACACTAAGCCTTGCTGCAGGGGAAAAAAAGAACGAGTGGCAACATTCATTGGAAAAGGAGAGGTGAAAGAAGTGAGGTGTCAGTCCATGAGGAAGGTGCAGGGATGTGTGAGGAACTGAGCAGCCCACACTGGAAAGGGGGAGCCCCTGCTGCTTTGAAGTCAAATAGATGCAACTTTCTGCCTACTAATGAAGGAGATTAATAAGGCTACTGCAGCCCATATGGCCATGGAGATTCCCTTAGCCTAAATATTGCTAATAAATGTTTTCAGAAAGTAGTGTTTACACTCGGGCATTTTTCACCCTCAGAGTGGCCTCATGTGTGAGGGAACTGCAGTGTTTGTCCTCCTGCATGGGATGCACCATCCCTCTGTGAGATAAGTGCTGTTCCCACTTCACAGATGGGAAAAGTGAACCATAGGAGCAATGACCAACATTTGCAAAAGCCACCTCTAAGGTCAGGCCTTGATTTCAACAATCTCAGAGATTATTAAAAATAGCCAAAAATTTAAACTAGAATGAGGCCACGAAAGGGGTCTCAGAGGGGTTAGAGTGCAGTGTCCTGGTGTCAGCTCTTTGTGCCCCTCTGGGTACTGCTGCAGAGGTTATTTGCTACTGATGTTAGAGCCAGCCCTGCTGGTGACAGTCCCCACAGTGGCAGGGGCCTTCCCCCCAAACATCCACCTGCAAATAAATAACTCCTGACCTTACACAGATGGTTCAGTGGCAGAACTCCAGTGGGGAAGTCACACATCTGTTTAACCCTGTGAGCTGGATGGGTTTGACCTCCTGACACACTGGCTGTTTCTCTTGCCCAGTGCTGCTGGTGTCCTAAAGGGAGGCCAGGCACATTTAAGTTCAAAATCACAGCTTGGCTGCTCAGGTTCAGGCAGTCAGGTGAAAAACCAGAACGGGTTTTTCTGAAGGAGCTTCAGTCAGCTGCACAAACATATCCACAACCATAGCAGGATGTGACATCCACAACCATAGCAGGATCAGCAGCTCCAGGCAGCACAAGGAGCTCTTTCTCTCCTTTCTCCTCTCACAGGTTTCTCAGCTTTCTCCCTCCACATTCTTCCCTATAATTTTGGTATCTGTGTCCCTAAATAGCCCTGACAAGACAAGATAGTTTTTTAAAATTTGTTCTCTAGAAAGGGCAAACATTAAGCTCTAAATGCCTCTGAAAATAACTCCGTTGTTTTCTTTCCTGAAAGATTTCTAAAAGTTGTCTTCAGCTGTGCAGTTTAGATTGAGCATGTGCTGCATGTTGAGTCTCTATTTCCTATTAGCTGACTGTCCATGTAATGCTGCTTTGTTGGATTTTCCACAGAGTGAGTTATTGGCTGGACCCAATTCCCTGCCAAAGTGTTAGTGTCTGAGGTGGTGAAGTGGCTGTAAACATGAACACCTTTTGTTGTGTTTGTGAGTGGAAATGTGTGCTTAAAGACAGGTTACTTTTAAAAACCAGACTCATAGTACACATGAAAATAATAAGGACAATTCACCTCAGCACCAGCACACAGATAACTGTGTGTTCATGCTTTTATGTGCATGTGCACGTGTGTCCTGTGCTGGAATAACTCAGAAATACACCCAAAATCACACACCATCAAGGTGAAGGGCGAGGTGAGAGCAAAACCAGCTGCATCCCCTGTCTCCAAGGCAGTACCCTGTGGAAGGAGACAGTCCAGCACAGCAGGTAGGAAATGTCTTTTTCCAGGGCATGGAAGTGACTGCTGTGTAGGCAGGCATGAAGGAAAAGCCCTGCATTGCTTTTATTGTCACTCTGCCTGTCAGACTCCCTTGTAAGGCAGGACCAGGAGGATGGAAAATAGACCAACATTTAGATTCTTTTTGTGTGTATGCCTGATGGCAGCAATTCTTTTTTTACTAAAATGTACTTAGTTGTGTCCAAAGTTAAATGTACAAGAGTAAAATAACCCTCCACAAGGCAGTACAAAGGGGAAAGAGAGAGTTATCCCTTCTTAACCCATGGCTGAGAGATTTGTTCCTTCCGCTCTCAGCTGTGCCGGAGCCTTTCCAAGGGGCTGCCTTAGTTATTCATGGAGGAGAATGTCCTCCATGCCTGATTCCTTGCTGCACTCTGTGCTCTTGGTGCAGGGCAGCTGAAAGCAAAAGAAAATTAAAGTAACAGGTGAGAGAGAAGAGAAGAGGAAGAGAAGAGAAGAGAAGAGAAGAGAAGAGAAGAGAAGAGAAGAGAAGAGAAGAGAAGAGAAGAGAAGAGAAGAGAAGAGAAGAGAAGAGAAGANGAGAAGAGAAGAGAAGAGAAGAGAAGAGAAGAGAAGAGAAGAGAAGAGAAGAGAAGAGAAGAGAAGAGAAGAGAAGAGAAGAGAAGAGAAGAGAACTGGAGCAGATGCTGTGTGTGGGTTTCCCATCTACTTTCACATTGATAGAGGACAAAGGAGAGATGGGAAAGGGGAATTCTCCAGCTGTAACAGCTGCTGGACAAAGACCACTTGCTCTTCCCTGATGCTCAGGAATGTCACTTCTCTTTCGTGTCAAACTAATGTTCCCCTTGAGCAGGGTGACAAGGACAACAGCAGGACATGTCATGGGAAGATTGCCCAGGAAGCAAAAGCTCTTGGATGGGAAGTGGTGCTGTGGTGGCTTTGCTGATGTGTGTGTGGCCCCTCAGCTGATCCAGGATTGTGAATCCCATGGACAGGCTGAGAAATAAAACATTTTATCATGAAATCATATATAACAGAGATGAACCCATCCCCCAGAGGATGAGAGCTCTAGGATAGGAATGAACATCTCTCCTCAGGTGTTCATTATTGCAATGGTTTCTCCCCGTGTCTGTCACACACCTGAGGCTGGACATTGATAGTTCCAGTTGCTGGCAGTGTTTCCACAGCAGATTTAATTCTTCACATAGTTCCCATTTAGGGCAGTTCTTGGACTTTTGGTACTTTTGGTTTCCTGTGGTGAATGGTGAATGCATCTTTCTAAGAAGCTTTTCTTTTCAAGATGGACAGTAAAGCAAAATAAAAAGTCTTTTACATCACTTATACAGAGTGGATAGAGCATTTCTGCCAATTGTTATATATATATATATATATATATATATATATATATATATATCAAAATAGAAGAGTTCTCTTTTATCAATTTCCTCTATATCTTAAAAAAAATTGTATCAATTTGTCTCTTTCAGGCAGGGTTGCCTGAACAGTAGTTTTATTTACATTAACATTTCACTGTTGGCAAGAAGTGGTTTCACATAAGGCATTTGACCATTTGACCAGCAGATTTTGCTGCCATAATTTAAAAAGAAGCGAACATCATTAAAAAAACCCTCCCAGGTTTGAAATGGACAATAAATATAGGTAAGAGTTTGCACAGAGGAATCAGGCTCCCCAGTGCACGTGTACTCAGCTGGGTGCCCTGGTCACAGGTACTGGGTTTGTAGCTGGTTCCCCAGTGTGCTGTGGAATTTGAATTTTTCCCTTCACACAGCATGGACAAACTCTCACACTCATTTTACTTCAGGCTCTTTTGCAAAGGCAAATGGCTCTGCTGGAAACTAATCAACATAATTTTTTACTCTTCACAGAGGTCTATTAGCAATCATTGCTGTAGTCTCAGGCTATAAATGGGGACATGAATACTCCTAAATTCAAACCCAACAATGTTTTGTATTTTTCCATAAAATATTCTTGCCTGGGTTTTCTCTGGCCAGCCTCTTTTGGGGCTTTTTGTCATTTCTCTTTTTCTCTAGATGCTGTAGCTGGCTGTCTGATGGGGAGATGCTGCTGAGAATATTGAAAAACTCAAATGAGAATGAATAGGAAAACACAAACTCTAATGTCACTGCTCTTGCAGAAACCCTGCACAGCCTTTTCCTATAGATGTGCACAGCAAACAAATATTAGTTTGATTAAATGAGACATGGACAGTTTTTTTACTGCCTGCCAATGGAGAAGACAATAATTGTTTTCACCATACAAAGACAGCCATAGATTTTATGGTGTAAAATCCTGCTGGATACAAAGTGCTGCAGACTTATCATGACTAAGTTAAGCAAAGCTCTTCTTAGTGCAGACTGTATCTAGTTCTAGCTGTACAGAAATTTGGTTGTCCCAAAGGTTACAACCAAAGGACTAGTTTGTGTTAAACAAGCAACTTATTTATAGTGGGAGAGTGCAACCTAAAAGTTGCACAGGGAAATTCCCAGGAGGGAATTCTGTGGAGTAAGGGTGCGTGGTGTTACATTCCCAGGTGACTGCAGAAACCACTGCTCAAATTTTTATTTTCTATTGAGTATTTGCGTGGAGAGCGGTTTACTTAAATGATAAACACAAATTTGGCTAAAATTTCTGTGTCTCAAAGGGAAATAATTTGGTTTCCATCCCTTGGCTTCTCTGAGAGTTGGGGGATGGAGGCTGTGGTGTACCCCATGCCTGCAGTCAAAGTCCATCACTGCCCATTTGGGTAGGATTTAAACCTAAAACGAGTGTGAAAAATTTAAATTCTCATGTATTACAAGAGCTTGCCCATTTATCTGAATAAAACCGATAAGGACCATTAATTTGTGCATATGCAAATGAGGATGTGGAGAGGCTTTGCTGATCACCAGCAGTAGCCTGGGATGTACTCCATGGCAGCCATGCCAGGGATGAAATGTGTTGATTGCCTCCAGGGTTAACCCTGCAGCTTTCATGCCGTGCAGAAGCAGCTTGTTCTGCTCCCCATGTGGCACTGGAGCACGGGCAGGAAAGGTCACAGGAGCAATCAAGATCAGCAGATCCCTCCTCAGGTAGGGACCCCTGTGGCTGCAGGATTAGCTGCTGAGTCTGGCCTGACTTGGAGCACACATTTGCTTTTCAATGTCCTGACTGTGTTAGAGGTGGTTTTTTGATTCATTAATCTGTGTCTGTATTTCCATGAACATGGACAGTGCTTGCTGTTTCTTGCTGTTTGTCTGGGTTTTGTCCTCGCTGGGTTTTTTGAGAAATGAAAACAGGAGGAATTAAAAGGTTAGATTGTTTTGATAACGTGTCTCCCTGCAGGAGTGAGGCATAAGCTGACAGGCTGCCTTGAGAGCTTTGCTGATGGCATGACTTTAGGAAGAATTCTCTAAGAAAACTAACAGTAAGCATCTGCAATTATCTGATTTTTAAAAATGTACCTGAGGTTTTCTAAAATACTTGGCATTTTTGAGGCATGAATTTGCTTGCAGGTTAAAGGAGCTGAACATCTGACCCCCTTCCATCACATCTGGAATTTCATACACGAATTAATAGAGACCAGACTGATTTTTCTCTTTTTTTTTTTTTGTCTTTGCTATTCCCACAACAAAGCACATTTGCTTCAGGAGCCCTCTGCACCCCTCAGCCCCAGCCCAGCCCTGCCCTGGGACAGGGGGCAGGAGTGCATCCCCTCAGTGCTCTCCTGGGCAGGGATTTGCCAGGAGCAGTCACTGACCTCCTTGTTTCCTTAGCCCTGGAGATCCCTGCCCTATCACTGCTGCACCTCCCCAGGGAGGGGGGGATGCTGCTGCCTGCCCTGGAGGAAAGAGAGCATTTAATCTCATCATCTGTCCCAGCTGCCATCCCTGCTAGGCTGCAGGGGAGCTCTGGGAGCTATCCCCAGACAGCAGTGCACAGCATGTCCATTCCAGAGCAGCCTGTAAATGAATCCCCAGCATTTTCATTAGAGACACTCCTGCTGGACAGTTATGGGCTGTGACTCTTCCACCTTTTCCCACTGGCAGCGAGCTTGTGTAAAATCTGACTGACATTTAAAAATGCCAACAATCTTATTAATTCTTCAGTTCAAGAAGTGTTTCTCAGGGCTTTTTGTCTTCCAGTTGGAGGGCAGGAGGGTGATGCAGCCCAGTGGCAGAACTGAGCTATTTACACAAATATTGGACTCCTTTAAAATTGTGCTTATCATGGAACTTGTGGCTAACTGGGGAACACACCTGTGAAGTCTGAGGCAGCTGGTGAGAGCTACAGCTGTGCCATGCCTGACCTCTTTCTGCCCCTTGGGCAGGAATTTAGAGTTGTGTGTGTCTGCCAGCACAGAGATGTGCTGCTGCCCCTCCTCAGAGGCAGAGCTCTCTAATGCAGGCTGCTGTCCACCAGAAATCCACATGGAAGTGCTGATGTGCCCCCTTGTTCCAGGATCACACTAAATTCAGCCCAGAGGGCTGTGTGTGCCAGGGCTTTTCCCTACTGCAGGATTGCCTGCTCCTTGCCACTCCTTTGGGAGGAGAGCTTGGTGGTGACTCACACCTCTGCCTTCCCACACCACTTCTGTGGGATCAGGTATGTTTGCTCTGTGCCACATCCACATGTATTTTATTGTCAAATTTCCTGCTCTGGGTTGGAAATCCTTCTCTGTGCTTGGCACAAATATTGTTTTGTTGGATGTACATCCACCCATGTGCTGCACATGCTGAATCAGAGCTGAGGTTGCTTCACTTCTAAATCTCCAGTGACCGTCCAGTAAATAACAGCTCTTGAAATCCTGAATCTATTAGCAGAAAATACAACTGTAGATCTCTCCAGAAGGAATGACTCACTGCAGTGAGGTTAGCAGGGAAGAGAGGGGAAGAGGGTTCTGCAGTCAGTTGATTGGGTTTATTAATGCAACAGCTACTACTGCATTAGCAATTCTCTTTAGTGTGTAGTGACTGAAAAAATCAGACACCTCCCAGTTCCTGCCATTGGCATGGAGCTGCCTTTTGCTGAAAATGGGAGGGATATATAAAATTATCCCAGGGCAGGAGGTCATGCACACATTAAGGTGACAGCCATGGGTGCTGGCCACTAATTGTGAAGCCACTGCAGGTTAGAGCAAGGTCTTCATTCCTGCTGTTGAGAGCTTTTATTCTTTGACCTGACTCACTGCAGGGGAATGGGTTTCAATCTGGAATAAATTTTGACCCAAATAATTGAAAGTTAATCTCACTTCATTTTACATAATGCTTTATGATAATGCAATTGTAGCATGTTTAGAGTGGGGCAGAGAGGGCAGCAGTTTACAGAGCCTGACATTTTGCATAAAGAAACAAAAAGAGGTCCTGAGTTTATCTAATCAAACTGATAGCAGCAGTTGAGAAGGTTAACCTTTCTAATAATGACTTCCCCTCTTTTATGATGTATTTTGTGGGGGTGGTCACTTACAGGTATTAATTTCTAACACCCAACAATTACATTCTGTGCAGTGTAGTAAATGTGAGCTGAACAGTTTACTGGGTCAAGCAAAAGCAGAAGAGATCAAACCAAACAGGGTGAAAAAATGAACTATAACAGAATAAGTGAATTGCAGGTCAAGTGCTACTTGAATAAAGCAATGCTCAGTGAAAGTTTCTGGATACAAAATAGTTTCCTTCTTGGGGAGTTATTAGAAAATACGCACTCAGTGAACCAGAAAACTGTGAAATTATTTAATAAAATTAATCCTCTGCTGTGAATAGGAAAAATGTCAGATTTATTTTGCATCTAGATTTCCATCACAGCAAATACAAATTTATCCCTGGATTCTTTTGTCCCAATGTTAACATTTGCTCTGTTGTATTGAATATAGTCTTATACCCAATCGATGTTTTCACAGTAAGTGTCGAGTTAGCATAAAAAAATAAGGAAACGATGTGTTTTCAATTAGAATTAAAAACCACAGTAATGATGTTTAGCTTACTCCAAGTGCAAACCAAATAATTTCACTACATATCATTACCCATCTGATACTTCTTTTATTTTTCAGCACAATCTCATGTTCCTTTATCTGGAAGATAAAGACATGAATTTCCCACGTCCTTACCAAGGTTTTGTAATGGAGTATTGTCTCTAATTTATATTGGAAAGTGGAGCTTTTCACACCAGTGGATGCTGTTTTGCCCAGCTCTGTTAGTCTGTCTCCATCTTCTGCTTCCCTTTCAGCCATGGCAGTTTTTACTCCTGTCATACCCTTCCCAGAATGAAGGATTCAATGGTTTTATCTCCACCTCTCATTGTCTTGACCTCCCCTGGTGACCACCTGGAAGCAAGCAGCGTCCTGCTCCCTTTGGCAGCATGTCCAAGTGATGCCTTCTGAAGACTGCCCTAGAACAGAGGCTGGACAGAGTTAAAGAATAAAGCAGGGGTTTGTTAGGAGGCCTCAACGGATCCACCTTGGGCAGCACGAGAGCCCAGCCAGGGCTGCACCCAAGATGAACCAAAATGGGCACAAAATAGATGGCCTGTCATGGGGTCTTCTCACTTTGATCAGTTCTGCTCCATTTGCACCTTGCAGTTCATTGTCCGATTACAGCTCCAGCCCATGAAGTCTCATCCTTGTTTTTCTCTCTCCAGCCCACGGTGTTTGTGCTCTTGGGCTGAGATTTGGAACATTTGTCCCCAGCTAGAGAAGGAATTGTTTTGTCTACCTGCTCTGTGAAGAGAGCTCACCATCCCTCAACATGAAGCGTAGTGCTCCACACTAAAGCAGTAGAGAATCTGAAAAATACAAGAGCTAAAACCTGAGGCATCAGAAGGATGAGGGGGTTTACATTCAACTGCAGCTTGTTCTTCCACAGTATTTTCCTTGCCAGCAGCCAGAGCATGGGCAGACTTTGCCTCCCCAGTGGCAGAAGTGGCCCTGGTGCTGCCTTGGCCCTTCCTGGCTCAGCTGTGCTGCCCTTGTCAGGCAGGGCCCCCTCCTCAATGAGCTGCACACGTGGCGTGGCCTCCCTGCTGCTGCTGCCCCCAAAGGGACACCCTTGCCTTGGGGACAGGCAGGGCTCGAGGGCTGGCAGCTTCCAGCCCCATTAACTCCTCTCAGAGCCCCATCTGAGCTGGGCTGAGCTGAGCTGTGTGCCTGGCTGGAATCTGAATCCAGAGGAGCTGCCATGGTCAGCATTGATGCAGTGCTGGAGCAGCCTCTTTGAATAGCTGAGTTCCCTGTCCCAGCTCAAACAGCTCCTGTTAAAAATCCTCCTTTGTACTCCCCTCTGCTTCGTTTTCTCTGGGGTCCAGTCAATGCCAAACCACCCCTTGAATGAACAGAATTGGGAAGGCATGATTTCTCTGCCTGCATAGGAGTAGCTTGGGACTGAAATCATCAGTGCTCTTTGAAAGCTGAGTTATTTCCATGAGGGTGCCTTAGGAGTGCAAAATTGTTATTAGAATATGCATTATTATTTTGAATTTCTCCTGTCAGTACTGACATCAGTGACAGGAAAGGGCACTACACTGGAAATGTGATCTGTTCACCTTTCCCCAACATGATGCAGCACAAAGACAGTAACAATGATTGTTACACTCTGCTTTTACTTGGTAGCTCAGTCCCAAAGGATACTGTATGGCTGGGTGACATTGTGCTGCAGTGTCTGTGCCTGATTTTATTTTGAGTAAGTCATACCTCTTTATACATAGATAATGAGCCCACTGTGCACCTGGCACAGGCTGAACAGTGTTATTTAAAACAGGAGAGTCTGAGCATGCCTGAAAGTGAAGTTCTCTCATAAGTATAAGCTGCAAACCCTTATTCAACATTAAATCAAATCAATGTTAATTTGTGAACTAATTAGCATTTCAGGCTTGGGGTTTTTTTCAGCAGTGTGGTGATTTTGTATATAATGCTGTGTGATTGTACCGAAGTACATAATTATGGAGCTGAATACATTGTCTCCTGCTGACATGTTGCAAAAGGAATTTCTTTCAGCAAAGGATGCTCACTACATCTGAATTAAAACACAGACCCACAGCCAAGTCCCATGCACAGACCCATAGCTGAGGCAATATCAGAATTTAGGGGTCTTATTGAAAAACAGGCCGAAAATATATTAACTGAGTTTAGTCATTCCCACTTCTACTGTATTTTAATGAGGGAATGGCAGGATGTCCTTTGGTGTGAGACAGATGATGAGACAGGTATTCTGAGTGGGGAATATACATCAAAGAAAACAGAGTGGCTTAAGGAGATTTTTTTTTAACTGAAGTCTGACTGCTGGAGTACAGGAACTGTCAGTACTTGCTCAGCTCAGTGTTCATTTTCACCAGAATCCTCTCCCTGGCAGCAGCCAGCACCAGGCAGCCAGAGATGGTGTCAGGAATTTTGTAATGGCTGTCTCTCTTCAGGAAAAACTGATGGAATTCTTATCTGCATTTACCTTTATTTACCCAGCAACAAGCACTTTAATTTAGATACTATTACCCACACTCGAGTTTGCTTTTAAAACAGTTTTAATGATATTTATGTCCTTTTTGATCTTTGGTGACATTGATTTTGTTTAAGTAACATGGTTAAGATAAAAGCCTCTTTCTTACCACAGTGCAGAAAACACAATCTGCCCTGACAGGGAGAACACTGCACCCATCTAATGTAAATTTATGATCTAGTAACACAGCATCACTTATGGCTACAGTTTGTAATCCTGTTTGAACAAAACCCCAACATATAAACTGTAGAAGGTTTTGTACAATTGAAGTCAAGCATAGTTTCCAATAAGATCTCTTGAGTCAATCAGCAAAATTTCACATCCCCAGAAAACTTTTTTACTTTTGTCCAGGTGAGAACTTCTGCTCAGCTGCTCACAGGAGTCAAACCATGAGTGATTCTTGTGCTGGGACTCACTGGTCTCCTCCTGCTGACCTTGCCTTGATGGGGGTGAGTGTGGGGCTGGCAGAGCCTGCTTTTGGGTTTGCCCTTTGGACAGACAGGTTATCCTTGCACCAGACTGATTCAGACTGAATTGCACAGATTCACACCCTTCTTTATCAACTGAAGAATTAAAACTCAGCTGTGTAGGAATTTAAATGGTCACGTTCAGCTGTCTGGGTTTGCCTCTGGATGAGATGACAGTGACCTGGCATCCCCCAAGCTGTCCTGGCTCTCTTTGGAGGCTGCTTTTTGTGGGGTCTGCTTCCTGCCTGGAGCTGGGGCTGGCTGCAATTGGAAAGGTTGGAGACTTAAATTTTCAGTCTGGTGTTCCAGGAAAGGCAGGCATTTTAGATCTCTCTGCACCCTTAACCTCTTGGTCATTCTTCTGAAGGTCTCAGCTAATTTCAGCCAAATCTGACAGGCCATTAAGTTCCCTGAGATCTCATACAGGTAACAGGCTAAATTGATTCTCAGCCCTGAGGAATAGTTATAGACTGAGATTCCAAAGGTCCTGACTGACTCATCTGAGAGGTGCTGGAAGTCCTGTGTCTGGATATTAGCTTTCTTTGAGTCCTGCCTGTGAGATTGAGTTGCCTAAAGAATCAAAGTACTTGTGACAGTTCAGCTGACTCATTCTCTTCTGCTCTTCAGTCCAGAAAATCTTGTACCTTCACAGGATTCACCCACCAAATCTAGTAATTTGCTTTATGATAAGATAAACACTCAAATATATTTATTTATTAAACT
Source organism: Cardinalis cardinalis (assembly GCA_014549065.1). Lineage (NCBI taxonomy): Eukaryota > Metazoa > Chordata > Aves > Passeriformes > Cardinalidae > Cardinalis > Cardinalis cardinalis. The sequence continues at coordinate 766,482 of JACDOX010000101.1, read as the reverse complement.
TGCCCTTCCACTAAATCATTCAATTAATTATCTCTATTAAAATTTATGTAATTTTGTGAATCGCATCCACCTTTTACAAGCAGTCATGTTACTTCTGAAAATCTGCATTATTAGATGAAAACTACATGAGAGAATTTGCAGTTTTTACCATGAATTTCTTCTATTTATATATTTCAGGCCTTTAAAGGGTTTAACATTTTCCCAGTTGCATTTTATGACTGATTGTACACTGTGCTACCTTTGTCAATCCCCAAACATGCCCATATTTTTAATGCAAACAGCAGAAAGGTGGACTATTTAGAAAAACACAGTTGAGCCCAAGAACCACAATAATTATGTCCCTGGTTATTTTGAGACAGAGAAACATTTCAATCTACACTCTGTGTTTATATGCTAAAAATGTTTCTTCTTGTCTGCAGCAGCAAATTTACCTCAGGGAGTTTTATTTTTGGTTGCACACTTAATGCAGAACATTATTTGCATCACAGAAAGATCACATCTTCCCCTTGCCTATTTCAGCTTTTCCACAACAAACCTCAGGATTTCCTATTATTTGTAAAATTGCTTTTGTTTTCATTTGGGGATCAGATGCAGAAATGGGAAGATCAGGGCGCATTAGAGTTTGTAGCTGGGGCAGAGTTCTGCTCCAAGTGCAGAGTGTTAAACTGTGGAGGAGAGGAGGGGGGTGCACAAGACAAAGGAGAGGGTTTAGAACAGGATTTTTTGGAAATCTGGTTAATATTACCCTGCAAAAGAGCAAGAGATGAGTACAGGAGGAGTGAGGTATTAAAGCAAGGAAAGGCAAGTGTATTCATAATCATGCTGCTCATGATTTTATGTTTCTCAAATTTTGAAGTAAGTGGTCTTGCCTTTTTGGGAAGAAAGGTGGCACAGGCTTATCAACCAATTAGGAATCCTCAGGGCATATTCCAGGGAGAAGGGGCAGAGAAAATGTTCTATTTTGGACATTTGTGGAGAAATTGCAAGAATGTTTCAGATTGTGTGGCCAACACCAATCTGCTTAGGCATTTCCCTGGCATCTCCCTGTTTGCAGAGAATTTATAAATGAATTATTAACTGGATTCTACTGTTATTAGGAGTATTTAAAAAAAAATTAGGCAAATATTACAAGATCAGAGCAACTCTAGAGATAAGGTCTGTTCTAATTTCTAGCAGCAGCTGCAATATCAAAGGGGTTAATTTAGATCATCAAGGTTTCATCTCCTTGCCCTCTAAGGTCTAATTCATAAAGCTGAAGAGATGAAGTCAGAAATTTCCAGAGACAAATGGGGGAGAAAATCAAGATATATGAAAAAGGAGGGTGGAAAATTAAGTTTTGTCTCAGTGTATGTGGTTACCAAGCAGGGCTTGAAATTCATTTATATTCTTGTGCAGATAAGGTGGTGAGATGTTTCCCTCATATCCTGGGCCAATTCTCAGTATTGAAACAGATCAATGATCCATTTAGTTTCCATCACTGACTAATGCTGGGGAGAAATGCAGAAATCCTTGATGATGCATTTAACAGCTTAAAACTGGAGATGAGATTGTTTCCAGCTAGTCTTTGTCTTCTGCTCCTGAAATACAAACACTAATCAGTCACCATTGTTCTGCTGGCTTAGCTCATGTATTTGTGCCTGAAGTCATCACTAAACTTCTTGCTGCTCTTTTCTGAGTGCCCTGCCCTGCTCTCAGCATCCCACAGGCTCTAATTCAGCAGGTTAATTGAACTACCACAGTCTTTAGCTGAACACCATCTTTATATTAACCTTAATTTAGTTTTGCTCCAAACAAGCGTTTTAATCTTTATGGGCAAAAAAAAGAAACCAACAAACAAAACCAAACCCATAGAAACACAAAAACCCTCAAAAACACACATACACACACACAAAAAAACCAAAACAACAAAACCCCACAAAATCCAAAAACCAACCAAACAGCAACAAGAAAAAAAAGAGACTCCTCTCCCCCCCAAAAAACCCCAGCCCAATTTTGGTGTAATTCTAAACCATCCAACTCAGAGAGTAGAAGGTGTAGAAGACAGTTCTACTTAAATCCTCTTCTCAACAGATGTGCCTTGGAGACCCTTGGAGTCCAGGATGAGGTCTTTGAAACACTAATTTTAAGGAGGGCCATGAGAAGTCATTGGTGCAGAGAGAAAGAGAATCATCTGTTCCCCATGTCCTTGGTGGGAAGGATGCAGTGAATGGTGCTGGGATTAAACATCCCTTGTGTGGATGTAAATTCCATATAAACCAAGAAGATTGTCAAGAAACCAATACTTAGCAGGGATTTCTGTATTTAGGGGCAGAAGTAGAGGTGATCAGAGAAGGAGAGGATTGCACTGATGTTCTTTGATGTGCTTTTACTTGAAATATGAAGGTGGGAGGAGAAAAAGAACATGATGTTGATTTGAGTCAGTTACGAGAAAAGACCAAGCCTTTGCACAGCACCTTCATGCCTCAAAAATGTTATATAGGCTTAAGAAAGGACAAATTTGTAGAGCAGACAGTGGATATTCTTTAAATGCAAAACAGGCTCCTAATTGAGCAACCAAAGCCTGGCAATATTGTGTCTGGATTAAATTTACAGTGGCACCAGCAGACAGATAACCCTCTTTCCTTTGCAAACAGCAGACAGCTCAAAACCCAGTGAGAGCCCTGCCTGTTTAATTTTCTTCTGTAAATGCTGATTTCAGTCCTGTCTGCTTTATATAACAGTTGCAAGTTTAGACACAAACCCAGAAAATGCCAGTGCTCTTTTTTTATTTCTTGATTATGCATGGAAAAAGTCCAGGCTGTTTCTTCCTTCTTGCTTTTTCCAACACAAAGGACAGCAACGAGCTAAATTTCTGCCTAGAGAATTCTCAGCTCAGGTGTGCAGGCAGAGGGATAAATCCCCTGAGCAGTGGAGAGGGGAGCAGTCATCCCCCAGTTTGAAATGGAGGGGTTTGTTAATTCTCACATTTCTCACGTGCCTTAAGTCATCGGCTCTGTTGGGTTTATAAGCCGAGAGGAATTCTCTCTGTTATTTTAAATAAACTGTGCATTCCCTCAAATGATCAGCACAGCTGTGGAGATGGGTGCACATCTCCCTGAAGGGCTGGTGAGCAGGAATGACAAACTGCAGCAGTGTGTGAGGAAAGTCTTTTCCTCTCAGCTGTGCCTTGGGAAGCACCTTCAGGAGCCAGGAGTGCCTGGCTCTGTCCAGTGGCACAACTGTGCTGTGAACTCCAGCTCTTGTCTGTGGAATTGATGATCTATAATTATGTTTCTTTTCCACCTTCCTAGCATAGGGATGCTCCTTTTTCTGTGAGACAACTCTGCAAGAACCCCCAGGTGCAGGGATCTAAATTACCTTCTTCCCATTCTATTTCTTAGATCTTGAAGAAATTAAGTGGTGAGAGTGGTCTGTAATGGACTGAGGGAGGAATGCAGAGACAGAGAAACCAGGATTAAGTTCTGATAGCATCAAAGTCTGTTATCTTTTTGCATTTGCTTTTTTACAGTGTATCTGTGAATCCACATGGTTTCGTAAATTTTCCCTTCCCGATGCATATCTCTTTGTTCCTTGAGAAAAAACCAGCTGAGGATGTCTGTATTGTTGAATTGACCTCATCAAATTCAGCCCACAGCCTTTAGGAACTTAAAGCAGAAAGTCGTGGAGCACCTGCACAGATTCTTGTTTACTTCAGGAAATCTTATAGGTTTAATAACAGATGTTGTACTGGTTTATTTCTGAGCTTTCTGAAACCATCCTTGCAGAGGGAAGACTGTTCAATGTGCTACATTTTGAATTAACAAGTTAATCTATAGCTTCTTGCTGAAAGTGAGGGGAGGCAATTACTGGTGTGTATTAGATCACTTTAATTTCAGGTATACATTCAGATACATCTTCATTGGCCCGAGGAAGGACTGGGCTTTGGACAGAGAGAGGCAACAGTGATTAGCCAAAGCAGCCCGTGTTCCTTTTCCTCATGAAGTTTAATCAGTGCCTCTCTTACATGACATGTTTCAAAAGCCCTTCATTACTCCTAAAAGATGCCTGGTTCTGTGGCAGTGCTGTGCTCTCCATGGCTGCTGCTCTGCAGGCAGGACCATTGACACGTCATGTCCAAAAAGGTGCCATTAACAGAAGTCCCAGATTTGGTAGTTTTGATGCCAATATGAAATGATTGATGATACAAATGATTTTAAAAGAGTTTTCCAATCATTCTCTGGCACAGGTGACCTGTCACAAGCAACCACAGAGCCCTCTCACACAGGGCAGCATTGCCATTTGCTTTTCCCCCCATTTTCTTCCAGGCAGAAATGTTTCTTGCCCAGAGTCATAAATTGGGTACTCTGGATTGCTGGGATTTGCTTCACTTTGGGGTGCAAATTTGTCAGGGTAGAGCAAAGGCTCCCTCCTACCCCTGGCAAAGCAGAACAGGCTGCTGTAGCTGCATATCCCTCCTGCCTCTCCTCTGTGGTGTCTGCAGAATTTCTCAGTGCTGCAGGGCATTTTCAGCTTCGTGTCTAAATGCTGCTGGAGTTGCCACCTCATTTGCCAGACTGGTGACCAGACCTGCATCCCATTATTCTTCCTGGTCCCTTCCCTCACAGCATCCTCAGAGCTCTGCACTTTCTAATGACTCCTACTTCTGTCCTCCTTTTTGGTCCCATGGTAAAGTGAGGACAAAGAGAAATTAATGCAGATGAAAATCACTGAAGAAAAAAAAGAGAAGCTGCTAATGTATGTGGTGGAATAATGCAGTGTGAATTTTCAGGCATTACAAACAGGGAGGGTAATTTGTTTTATCTCATTCTACTGTTTTTGCAGAGCCATGGGCTACACTGGTTGCAGGATGATCCCTGTGGTAACCTGGTGCTCTCTTAGCACATCCCCCTCCTCACACCTCATCATCAGCTGTAATTTATCTCACTATGCCACCCCATTCCTGTAACTCACATACCTGAGGCTGAATTTAGCCATTAATCTATAAATTTCTGGATTTTTCTGGCTGAGTGAAGAGTCTGTCATAAGAAAATATGAATTATTTAGAAATAGTATTTCGAGATGGAGCAGGTAGAAAGCACCCAGGACTGGGAGAAAACAGCAGCCTTCTCCAGCTCTGTAAGGAATGACCATTTCTTAATGGCTTAGATTCCTCCAGCACATGTGAATCATTGGTTGCACTGTGGCACCAGCTGAGCACCCGAGCTGAGGGGTGTGTGGAGGTGCCTTAGGAGAGGAGCAGGAGTGTTGCATCTTGTGGTTACAGCTATTTGCATCAAATCTTAATCGTCCTTTGGCCATGGAGCCTCCTTTCTCTGCACACCCAGCAGTTACTGGTGCAGAAATGCAGCAAAAGCCACAAAACTGGGAAACAGTGGAGCTGCTTTGTAGGCAGAGACTGGAAATCCCTGGAGGAAACCAGAGCAGGTATAGAAGAAACAGCCTGCTTGGAAGCACTCTGGCTGCTAATGAAAGGGAAAACAGTGAAGAGGGAGTGTGAAGGGGGATTATTACTGAAGCTTTCACACCTTTTGCAGAGCTCCTGCTTCTCTATTCAGATATTTGATGATATGCTGACTCATGGAATTTGAGGAGTTACTCTTTTCCATGGCATGAAATGAGCAGGTGTGGGGGGTTCTTCCTTTTCTTTTTTAACCAACCATTTCCAAAGTTCAGCTTTCTCTGCTTGCAGTAAACACCCTAGTTGTAAATTCAGTAGTGTAAGGCATCCATCTTTTCCCCCTGCCTGCTCTGAACAGGGAGCTTTTGGATGCTGGAAAAGATATCTCGCAGATTGCAGCTCACAGTTGGGAATGAGGAGGAGTGATGGGCACCGTGCTATTCTCACATCCCAGTGTGCTTTCTGTAATGTGAGAGGATTATTACTGATGCTCTGCTGGCTCTATTCATTGTTGTGAATGAATTATGCTTTTAAGCTGGGCATTAGCCTGAAAATACCTCCAGTAACTTAAGTGGGGATTATTATTACTGGTTGTGTTTAGGGCTGTTCTTCAGAGCCCCACAAGAGGGGAGCCCATTGTGCCAAGCTCTGGATGTGAGGTGCTCCCTGCCCCAGTCAGAGCCTCTCTAAAATCATATATTTTGGGTGGGGTTGAGGATAAAGCATTCAAATGGGAATTACACACAGCAGAGACTTTTCTGCCAAAGAATGTAAGGAAGACTGACATCCTCTTCCTCCTGATGCTCTGGTTTGTCTGAGAAAAGGACAGCATCTGCCCCCTGCCCTGGTCTGGGTTTGTGTTGTGTGGGGAAGAGTCCTCCCAGCAGACATTTTAATGCCTGTCTTTATCTGCTCCTGCTTTGTTTGCTTCCCGTGGACTCCCCTGGGTGTGACAGGACTGTGGGCTGAGGGCTGCTGGGGCAGCAAAGGCAGCAGGTGCCAGCGCTGTGCAAGTCCAGCTCTGTGTTCTCCTCTTCGGTTCTGTCACGGACCTTTAATGCTGAATTATTGAGCATGGAAATGCATTTCACCATAAAGAACATTTTAAAGAAGAAAGCAAGGAGTCAGCTTACTCAAGGCATTGCCTTTGGATGGCTTTTGGGGAAAGCTGTTGGGAGGGAACGACGCAGACGAGGCCGTGTGCTCTCTCATTTGCAAAGATTCAGTTGCTGTCTTGTTTCTCCCATCATAAAATTGTCTCTCTGCGTTTTCCAGGTGGATGCATCACAGGGGCTGGAATGTAGGCTGACAGGTAGAAATCAAAAGCAGCATGCCTTAGTGATGCTTCGTCAGCTGTGAATAACAAGAAACATTCGGGGTTTGTTCTGGAAATCCAGAAGCCATCCAGTGTCACCTCTCAGCTGCTGCTGCTCTGGGCAAACCTCCTAATGTGTCACAGGCAGAATATTTGCTGTGCCCTGGATTTTGCTCCCACAGACATTTGCCTAATCTGTCTGTGTGGCAGCCCTAAATCAGGTGTCAGCTTCTGTCTGAACTGAAATCTCTATTGCCCCTGCAGCCTGGAGTCCAGAGGACAGCACTGAACATGTTCTGGGGATGATTTGTGCTCAGTTCTTAACAACTGAGGTGACTAACTGCATGAAGTCAGAAAGCAAACACAAACTCTCCAGAGCATTATGTATTTGCATGGTGATGCTGATAAATAACCCCACAGGGGAGAGGATGAGACCTGCAGCAGGCAGGCAGAGCTTGGGAATGACTTCTCCACCCCACAAATAAGGGATAACCTGTCCCTTTTCCAATCACACACCCATTTCCAGTACAGTCTGTGAGCAGGGGTCCAAACTCATGTCACTCTATTTGTGTATGTAGGTTTGTACATAATCTGAAGTTACTCAGCCTGAATATTTTAGATATAGCGATATATGTGAGAATATAGAGATCTAATAATTAGAAAAAGAGTATTTAGAGGTTTAAATAAGTGTGCTACATGCTGCAAACCACACTTGTATCTCTGGGTATTAAACTGGATATTTTGTTTGACAGCGTACTTCATAATGTATTACAGGAGTAATATTTTATCAAGAGCTCAAGTACCAAAAGGAGTGCATTCCCCACAGGACTCTCTTCCCTTAATGTGCTTAAGGTTGTATTCAATATTCAGGAAGCTCCTTGTATTCTAAATCCAAAAGGTACCTCTTCAGAGATGTAAGAAAACAAGTTTTTGTTCTTCATAAATTGCATATCAACAAGCCAGTGATAGAAAGTTAATTAGAGCACCCTTTCAAACTCCAGGCTTCAGCTGGTAAAAACGGGAGAAAAAAACCAATGAAATGCACGATAGTGCTGTGCACTTTCTTCAAATAAAGATCACTAAAGTTTCTGACAAGGCTTTGATGCTGAAGCTCTGCCTTGCTCGTAGCAAACACCCAGCTAAAGCAAATCCTGGACCTGTGTGACAGCCCCTGAACGTTTCCATTAGCATGGCATCGTTCTAATGCATTTAGTGTGTGTGTTTAATGCTAAATGCATTAGCACTTAATGTCAGCAGCTCCAGACCCGCTCAAGTCAAGGGGTTAACACAAATTAAGAATTGCAAGAGAGATTTGTCACTCTTTATAGCTCTGTGTTAGGAGTCCTAATTTCATTAGTGAAGCTACTCTGCAAAGAAAGAGTATTATTTTTGTGTAAGGCTCTTTTTTTTCCTTTGGGAATTAGAGAGCAATTGCCCTGCTAGCACTTGGTTTCCCAGTAACACCTCCCAAGAAGCCTCAATGTAGCATCACGTAAATATATGCAGGAACAGAGTGAAACCTACAGAATACATTACCTAAGAAATTTAACTATCATGTTAACATTAAAAAATCAAGTTGGGAATGGACATCTATGGCTAAAGGTGTGCTTTTGTTTTGTTTATTCTGTCTAAACCCAGACCATTTTGGACTTTAGTAGCATAGGGGAGTAAGGCCAACCTATGAAGCAACCCAGGCTACAGCTCCAGGGAGTTTTCCCTCAGCACCAGGTGAGGGTTAAACAGCTTAACCTTTCCATTTGACCTTGCCCTTCTTGGTGTTTGCACAGACAGAGGCACAGCCCTGCACTGATTCTCACTGGGGAGCAGCCCAGGTGAAAAGCAAAATGGGAGAGGGATCTGGAAAAACAGAGGAGCTGGGTCAGAGGCTGGAATGAGCTCAGAGGGATGGGCATCAGTTTTGCCATATTGCTGCTGGCTGCTGAACTGCACAGAGGTGGTTTTATTATTCAGTGTGCAGCGAGGAAGATGCACCTGGTCTCTTTTCCAGCACTGCAAAGTGACAGGGATTTGTTGCCTTAATAGGAATTCCTCCTAGCAGCAGTGTTAAAGTCAATGGGACTGCAAACAGAGAGCAGAGAATATGCCAGACTCGGTAGGGTCAGGATCAAGAGCTGTTATGCTGATTGACCTCAGGAAAAGATTATTTTGAAGGGGTTTTTAAATGATTTTAATTAAAGCGTGTATTTAGATGAGTGGAGTTTATGCTAATTACACTTGTATGTCACCATCCTTCTTGAAAAAGTTTTAGAATTCTTAAAACTTGAGTTTCTCCCAGTGCTTGAGTGAGATAGTGCTGAACTCACCCCCACAGAAAGGCAGTGAGGGAAATGTGTGCTCAGCCATCAGCAGCGTGTCAGGGCCCAAGGGCACCAGCAGCTCCTGGCTGCCCTGACCTGGGGCTCCCTGCAGGCACCTGGAGCCCAGGGCTCCATCCCAACTCCTTCTGCCCCTTGTTAAGGATGTCACTGGTTGTGTTTAGGGCTGTTCTTCAGAGCCTCACAAGAGGGGAGCCCATTGTGCCAAGCTCTGGATGCGAGATGCTCCCTGCCCCAGTCAGTGTCTCTAAACCCGTATATTTTGGGTGGAGTTGAGGATAAAGCATTCAAATGTGTCACAGGGTAACGTGGCAGGAATTAAGGAGTTGTCTCCCACTCAGTTCCTGTTCAGAGACCTTTGCTCTGTTTTCCTTGAGGACAAGTCCTTCTGTTTTGTTCTTTGCTACACTTGGAGGGTCTTACTCCTGATAGAGGTGCTAGTATACTTTGTGTAGCAGATTTGGCCTTATGGCTTGTGGGCCAGGTCCAGCCTGAGCAATATTTCTGTGTGATTTGTTAACTTTTCTCCATGGAAAGTGTAAATAGTGCTGTAAGAGCAGACTTCTCCTGCACCCTCAGCAGCTCCAGCTGAGAACCAGATCTCAGAGGGTCTGATCCTGCTCTTGTCACTCTGTGAAGGGTTGCATCAAGGTTCCAATAATTTGTTTTCTCCTGTCACTACCTCACTCCCCTGCCCTAGATCCTCCTGGCTGCAGCCTTGGTTCAAACAAGGACCAGGGACAACGCTGGGCCTTCAGAGGGGTCCAAACATTCACCTTCCTAACTCAAAGCCCAACCCATGTATTTCCTTTCCCTTTCCATCCATCCTCAACCTTTCAAAGTATTCTTAACATCCTCCCCTTTCCATAAGCTTGCCTTGTTGCTAACATGCCAGCACATCCCTGGGATTATGGCCACAAGAATGATTTGCTCCAGGGAGAGCTGGAGCAGAGCTGTACCCCAAGGGAAGAGCTGGCTGTGGAGCAGCTCATTCCCTGTCCTGCTGCACTGCTCAGCCTGCAGCAGTTTGTTCACAAAGCCATAGCCCAGCACCAGCCTCATTAACCTGCCATGGCCCCAGAGAATGCTGCTATCAGATGAGATAGTCCAACATTTTCTGTGTGTGCAAGAGCTTGAAGTGGTTTTCTTAATCTGAAAACCAGCCAGCTGATCAGCTGTTAGTTACGTGCTTGGCAGCAGTGATAAAGCACCTATAAAATAAAGTGTATCAATAATAGAGTCTGAATTGACTATGGGAGGTATGTGAGCATTGAGCATCCCTCTGCTTATCCTTAATTGATTGCAAGGTATCATTTTAAATTGAGGGAAAAATCCAGCTAAAAATATATTCATGGGAGGGAATCAGCACCAAGTGTCTACTTGGTGTGCCTTGATTTTAATGTTTCTGGCTTTCATTTCATGAAGGGTTAGATGAGTGGATAAGCAACAGGAGTTATATGATAAGGTTGTCTGTGTTCTGCATTCACATTTGGGTGGTAATTCCAGACGAGAAAGAGAGCCCTGTGATTTGTCACACACAGTGTCTGGCTTTCAGAGAGTGCTCTGAGACTGATTTAGCTGATTTTGGATGAGGTGGAAATTAATTAAAAGGTGCCAACCAGCATGGCTCCCCATGAAAATCTGAGTGGGGGAGGAGGATGGGTCTCTGGCTCTGCCCCCCAAAACGATCAAGAGAATGGACAGGGAGCAGGGATGAGTGGTGATGAGAAGTGAGACAGAAACCTGGAGCTTGTGGGAGTCTAATCCCCATTCTCTAACAAGCCCTGTGGGATGTGGCAGCAATAGGGGATCTCCAGGCCAGGCTCCTGCAGCAGGAGGGATGTGAATGTCTGGCCAGGCAGGTGTGGGCAGGAGTCTGAGCTTGGTTCTCCCTCCATTCCCATGGGATCCAGCCCTGCCAATCCCTACCCCAGCAGTCTGTGCTCTGTAAAATGAGACCTTTCCTTCCTCATACATCCCTGCTTCAGCACACCTTGAAACTGGAGAAAGTGATAAATTGAGCTCAGGCTGTTCCTTGGGAAGAATTACAGCTGTCTGAACAGCCATGCATGCAGGCTGGGTATTTTCCTCTCTACTTTGCCATTTTGAAGTGACATTTGCTTTATCCAAGCAGTCATATTAAAATCACACATCTCAGTAGCCCTTGTTTATTAGTCTATGCAGTAATTTTCAGACATTTTATTGTGGTTTTGGCAGAGTCTTCTTTATATTGTTAAAACTGTTAAAAAAAAAAAAATTAAACCAACAAAACAACCCCAAAATCCAACCCACCAAAACCTGTTAAAATTCCTGATTACTTATATGCTGTACCAGGTATATAAACAGTCCTCTGTATTTCAGGGGTTTTTAATCTGTGACCTCCCCAGTATAAATCTCAATAGAAAAATTTAGATCTCAACACAAAACCAAATTGCTTGCTGTTTATGAAATGCATATATTTGTGTTGTAAATGCAATCCAATAACACCACTATTGTCAGGATTGCTTTCTTTTTGCTTATTGAAATTACATGCACATTTAAAATAGATTTATAACTGCCTATTTCCATACCCAAGCAAAACCTGGCATTTCACTAGCTGTGCCTTTGATAGTCAAGACTTCTGTAGATGTTTTCATGATTTCTTTCTGGTTAGTGGAAACAGGAGCTGTTTATTTTGATGGGTTTTATTTTTTGCATCTCCAGCGAAAATTGCATCTACTCAGTTATGTCACTCCCATAGTTCTGATTTATTAAAAACACATGTAGTTTGAATGGAGCCTTGTACATATAGATTAATGGAAACTTTTATTTATTTTTATTATGGCTTATAGCAAGTAGAATCTAACTCCAGGTTTAATTTTGCTTCTAAAACTGAATTTATTGAATTGAAACCCTGTGACTTTGCTGTCACCTGTGGTGTCACCCCTCAGTGAAAGTGGGGATGTGCCTGGTGTGACATCTCTTCCAGGGGTGCCTCTCTCAGGGGCTGCTGGGTCCTGCTGCTCACCCCTGGCTCTTCTGGGTGCTGCTGTTTGTCCCAGGGCTAACAGTGGGGACCAAACTTGATTGGACTCTGCAGAAATTCAGCTCAGCTCGAGACTGACTTGACAAACCTTTATTCATCTGTGGCAGAGAGCAAACATAACCCCAGGGACTTGGGATCAAGCAGATGGAAAGGAGTTTAACCCCAAAACACTTCCAGCTAGGGTTCTTCTTTATACAGCATAATCCTCTTATGCCTCCACCTGTTTCTTATCTCACTCAGTGGTTGAACATTTTGTTTGCAAATCTTGCACAGGGGCTTCATTTATGCTGCACGCTCTGTGTTCAGTGCGTGCTGTGTGTCTTTCCATGCTGGGGTTGTGTCCTTCCCAGGCTGCATGTCCTCATCCCTGCAACATCACAGAGCCTTGGACAGACCTTGGTTTGTCCTTGGACAGCTCCCTCTGCTTTTTCTTGCTCAGCAGACCCAGGGAGTGTTTGGACAACGCTCTCAGGCACGTGGTGGTGTTCTTGGGGCTGTCCTGTCCAGGGTCAGGAGTTGGACTTGATGATCCTGTGGGTCCCTTCCAGCTCAGGGATGATTTTATAATTAGAGTTTATTCTTAAGACCTTCATAAAAATGTTCTTACCTGTGCCAGAATTCACCCAAAGAAATGACTGGGGCTTTTTTCTCCCTTGTTTCCAACAACCTGTTTGCAGCATGTTCCTCCTTGTGTGCACAAGTCTTTTTGGGGTCGAGGGCCCACTGGTGATCCCAAGTTCATCCAGCATCAATGAATAACTGCTCTGTGCAATCCAAGCAAACGGAGGGGATAGGATGCTCTGGCAGAAATGAGCCTGCGTCTGTAAATTACCTTGCAAACCACATCTGAAAGGTGCTAAAGAAGCACCCCTGCAGGGATTACTAATGCATAGAAATAAAATGAAATTTTGGATGCTAAATAACTAAACAAAACCCAAAGACAGATATTAAAGCCGTTGTGGAAGGGCTATAAATCAGTTGCAGGCAATAGGTTGGAACAGAGCGTGGAAGTGCTGGAAACACATCTGTCATCAGGGAAGCTGTACAGTCTTGTTTCCTGACTGCACAGGGAGAAGCTTTGATCACAGCTCTCACTGAAGCACTAATTTCTTAAAAGCTGACTTAAAAGCCAGCATAAAGTTTAAAAAAGAATGGGAGTTTATTATTTTGAAATCTTGTTTTAAATGTTTTTATTTCTTTCTTAGTAATATGCATTTTAATAAAAGTAACTTATGGCCCCTAGGATTTTGATTCTGTAAGTTGATTTCATCCTTTTCTTCTTGCTTACCTGTCAACCTCATTCCATCAACTCTTTAATGTAATATTTCTTTCATTAGTGAGTAGTGACTAACACTGGGGAACTGGAACTGCTGGGGTTGGATTATGTAGTGCTGTAAATCAGGTCAAAACAGTACTTGGACACATAAAAGAAATTCTGCTTGTCAGGTGGGTATTTACCCTGATGCTTTAATTCAGGCCAGTGGTAAGCTTTTAAGGTAATCTCTCATTCACTGCACTGGGGTTCTTGGAGTGCACAAAGTGGATTTCTACAGCATGAAATGAAGTCAGAAGAGCCACTCCAGGAGTTCACCTAATCTGTCTGCTAATGGACACTTAGCCCACTTAAACCCAGCCTGGGCTAGTCTGAAATAGCTGTCCCAAAATTCAGAGCCCTCAGCTGTTGGTTCAGTTACTGCTCTTGGCTTGCTGGTGAACATCAGGCTGAGAAAGAGCAACCTGGTGGGTTAACTAAGCTAGAAACACATGAAACAAAATGAAAAAAACACTTGCATTCATTGGGGTTTGTTCATCCGGAGTTTGAATGTTGGTTGGCTCTGATAGTGTTGGGATAAGGAAACGAATGTTGGAAGTAGTGACTTCCTTCTCAGTAGAAAAATGGAATGACCAGAGATGCTCTGTGGAGAAGGGCAGTGACGTACAGTGGTGTTAAATTAAACTGCTTGGATTGGTCCTTGGAGGTCAGGAAGGGTTCAAGGGAAAAGCCAGCCCTGTGTGAGTTGGGTTTGTGTCCAACACTTTTAGATTTGGCTGTGGGGTCCATCTTTGTTTTGGTTTTTGTTTTACCATCCTCAAATGACAAATGATGAGAGGTATTAGGATCTATTGTTTTAAGCTGAGATTTCTAAATCTCCAGAAGGAATTATCTCCTGGATATTGTCTCCGACTCAGGACAGTACAACATTCTGGCTGATGTGTTAAGAGTTTCATCTCTTATCAGGATGTCACATCTACTGCAGCAAGCACATATCTTCTGGGTTTGAGTCCCTGGGAATCCCTGATAATGCTACAAGGGAATAAGTGCAGGAGAACCTGTGTTAAGTGACATCTCATTTCTGCCTTTCACTTAGTTAAAGCCAATAATAGGCTGAATAAGGAACAGATGTAAGCTCAGATATGCTGTGTAAGTACTCTCAGTGCTTATTCAGTGGTGCCAGGTGCGTGAATGTGGGAAAGCTCTGGGTGATCTGAATAATAACCATGCAGGTCAGCTGCTATCATATCCTGATATCAGATCTCCAGAACAGCACTGGGAGCAGAATAAGGATAGAGCTTTTCTATCCTTGAAGACTTCAGAATTTCAGTCTTCCAGTGCTGATGCACCATTGGCACTGAAGGGTTTAGAATTTCCTTGTGTGTGAAAAGCAGAAAAAACTTATCCAAACTCTCAGAGACTTGGAGCCTCCTCCCATTCCTGTCCCAGAACTGACAGGATATTGGGGTAACAGAATTTATCTAGACCCAATTACTAATGTGAAAAGATTGTACCACTCAAAATACAGATCCATGCCTCAGAACCAGGATTGCTTTCCCACATCTTCCATTAAATGTTTCAGTGCTTTAAATGCAGGCCTGAAGATACCGGCTGGGGGGAGAAATGCATGAAATTTTATTTGAGGAGTCTTTTTTTTTTAACTTCAATAAAAGGGTCTAGGCAACACTGAGAAAGGGGAGCTGCTTTTCCTCTGAAGATTAGAGAAATCAGCATTTTTTAAAGCAATCCATCTTGCCATGCTGTAAAACCCCAGTGCCTTTCAATGGAAAGGACTGGAACTGACAGAGTTGTATTTTAGGATGTGCTATTCCAATAGTCTGCCTGCTGTTACAGAAGTACAGACATGACCACTGCTGAATCTTGCCCTTCTTTTTTAAAGACAGCTGAGGAGTGAATTTTCTGGGGCATATCTGAAGAATCTAAAATAGAGAAACTGTCACTGTATTGCCCTCTGAAACATCAAATGCTCCTGGCCAGGAATTACTCCTACAGAACCTTTGAAGGTTCCTTTCAACATGACCTATCCTAAATCCCAATTTAAAAACCCCAAATCACTTGGTAACCCTGTCTGGGAGCCCCTTCCCCCTCCCTGACAATTTTCCTTCTGCAGGTGTGGACATTAGAAACTACTGACTCTGTAGGAGCAAAATTTCTGTGCTAAACTGAAAAACTGGCCTTGCTTGTGATATTCAGAATTTCCTCATTTATCATAAATTCTAGGTGAGTTGTGCAGAACATCTGAACCTCTACTCTGTCTTAACAGATCACTTCTGAAAAGATGCTGAAATTCAGAACACGTTGAGTTCACTTCACCCTGCTCCCCTGAGAACAGGCACTAAGGTTGTGTTCCATGTGAAGAAGGCCCTTGCTCTGAGTTTGTCTTTAGTGTTTGCATTCCAGCTGGATTGCTGCTAAATAGTCCTTCCTTTTTTTGGTTCAGGTCTGGGAGGGAGGCTTGTTGGTAAGTTTAGCAGTAGCTGTGTAAGCTTTATTTTTACTTAGCTGTGTTGTTTTGTTCTTATGACTGTTGCAATCTCCTGCATCTGGGGGCTTGTGGACCTGCTTCAATAAATCCTACTGGCTTTTCCTGTTGCTCTGAGGATTTTTGCAGAGGGAAGGGGAAGTGGATGGTTTATGCAGTGGATTCCAGACTGCTGAAAGGCCCTTAGACATATTTTACTTGTTTGTTCTTAAGTAAAATTGTCGTGGTAAGGGGCCACAGGTACAGCCAAGGAAGAAATTGGTGACTTTTCTTAATTGACAAGCTGACACAATGTGAAAGGGAGCTGCTATTCCTCTTCTTGCTTTTCCACAGCAGAGCAGTGCTGCTGACTTCTAGGAACGTGTGAGTGCTGTTGGGTGGATCAAGCTGCCAGGAACCACCCTTGAAAGGACCAAGTGGTGCCTGCTGAGAATGCTACCTTCCAGGGGTACCACCACCAGACACTGCAGTGCAGGGAAGTTTCCAGGAGAACCTCTGATGTTCTGTGGTCATGAGCTTCTGGAAAATTCTTGCAGCTGAGGCTTTTCTTGGAAAAGTCACCTCTTTCCACTTACATGTTGCATTGTGGCTTTTGTAAAGGGCTTGCACTGTTTTTAGGAGTGCTTATTTATAGGTTTCTGTGTGAAGCCCCAATGTTTTACACAGCAATTTTCTCTCCCAAGAGACTGTGAAATGACTCAGCCCAGCAGCCCTCTGTGATTCCAGCATCTCCGTTAGGAGCTAGAGGATGTGTGTGACGCAGCATTTCATTTTACTTTTTGTTTTATGGACTTACTTTCATTTGGCACGTTACTCATCCCTCCCCCTCTGTAAGCACACCACTGGTATAGATTTCCTCAGACCACTTCTTACTCTCTTTGCTCTCTTGCCCTGCTCGTGGTCCTGCTCAAGCATTCTGTGGCCTTATGGTCACCTTTGGTCTGGCTGGCACACGGTCATTGTATCAGCAATTCTCAGTTTCCAAATTGCCATGTTTAATAATAGTGGTTTTGAGATCCAGCATTGTCAACTTTGACTGTTCCCTTGACCTCCTCATTTTCCTGGGAGGTTACTGGGAATAGCTGTATAATGGGAGAATATATTAAAAGAAATGCAAGTGGCATTTATTACTCCTCTGGTGAAGCTTCATTTGTAAATGCTGGTTAATGGGGATGTAGCTGCTGTCCAATGTGCTCTCAGTTAGCTGGTGCACTGCATGCCAAACAGATCTGTGCCTTTCCTGCTGCACTGCAAAATAACCCACATTTGCTCTCAGGAGTGAGAAACAAGCTGTCCTTACCCCTTTAGAGTAACAATTCATTCAGTATGCAGGTGGATTAGTTTGAGTGGTTGGGTTAGAGAAACCTTTTTGTAAGAAGAAATAACCCTAGCACTTACATAATTAGCTTCTGCTTTTGTTTTTAATGACTTTAATCCCAGGGTTTAGTCCTTTGGGCTTTTTTTTTTTTTTTTAAACATAGGTATTCCAGACATTCTCTGAGTGCTCTTGCAACCTCCTGATGTGGTGTTGATGCCCTCTTATACATACACAAGTGACACAGCTTCAGCTTCAGCAGGTCCACAAGAATGATAAACAGCAGCCAGGTGTACTGATTCTTCATGGGAAATATTAACTGAATGGAAGTGAGTGTTCCACAGTTGATGGCAAGGCCAGATCCCAGATCCGGAGCTCTCTGCTTGGCTTTATGCTTCTCTTTGGAGCAATTAATCATCTAATTGAGCTCTTATTTCTTGTCTGAGAAAGCTATACTTTGCACAACTCTAAGACAATTTCAGAAATCTTATTAGGAGCATCACATTTGTGCCACCTTATATTTGGACCTCAAATGTTGCTTGAACATGTCTCCTTTTTTTTCAGTGGCAGAAAAGCAGGTGATTGCAGAATTGAGCACCCCATGAAGATCTGTCTTCCATCAGTCTTTAAGAACATCCTCTCTTGCTTACCCAGCTCCTGCACATGACAAGCAAAGGGACCCCAATCCCTTTGTCCTTTGCGTGTTCATGATCATCTGAGATCATCTACAAACAGATTTCACAGTACATGTAGGGCCAGAGAATCAATAATTGATCATAAGTCCAGAGACACCTGTCAATGATCTATTTATAAATTTAGTGAAATCCTTGGGGATAAAACAGCTTTATACATGCAAATATTCACTTTTCTTCTAGGTGGGGTAAAGCTGTTTCCACCTTAAAGGATGAAAATCCTGGGAGTGTTGGTGGAATTGAGCCCATCTTTTAATGATCCTCTCAGCAGAGCTGCCAGGCTGACATCTGATTATCTCTGAGCAGCGTTGTGCCACGTTACCCCCTCTCCCAAATGGATTGCTTACCCATGCCTTCAGCAACACCCTGGCTCAATTAATTCAATGCCCCTGGAGTGCTTCCAGCAGAGACAACTCACTGGTAACAGCTAAGTAAAAGCTTCCATTCCAGGGTTTTAGCTCAGGATTTTAACTGGTGCGCTCTTCCTGGGGTACATCATGGTGGCAGTTGTGTCCTGGGCTGCACCCAAAGGGTGTGGAAAGGTCCAGGGAGGGGGCTCTGCCCCTCCACTCTGCTCTGGTGAGAGCCTACTTGGAGTGTTCCATCCTCCTCTGGGTGCACAGAACCACAGAACTCACAGAATCACTGGGTTGGAAGAGACCTTCAAGATCATTGAGTCCAACCCAGCCCCAACACCTCAGCTAAACCCTGGCCCCCAGTGCCACATCCAGGCTCTGTTAAACACACCCAGGGATGGGGACTCCACCACCTCCACGGGCAGCCATTCCAGAACTTTATCATCCTTTCTGTAAAAAACTTCTTCCTGATATCCAGCTTATATTTCCCTTGACACAGCTTGAGACTGTGTGCTCTGGTTCTGCAGCTTGGTAGCTGGGCTGATTATGTAAAGGTGGAGCAGCATTTCCACCCTCAAACTGTTGATCCCACCCTGTCCCTGGCTCTGGAAGCCAGGGCTGCCTGTTACTGGTGCTGCATAAAGACTGGGAATGGCTGTGGCTGGCTTAAACTCTTGCTTGCATTCAGGTAACTTCAGTGATCTCTTTGTTATTACTATCCTAAGCTCTGTCTCTGTCTATAACTAATATGACCTGAAGGCAATGCACCTGTTGGCAAAACCTTCATTGTTTCACAAGGAGAGAGCCAGAAAAACAGCTTCTCCTCAGAACACATTTCCCTTCAAGAAGGCTGGGATTAGATCCAGCTTTCAAACTTTATGGATAATGCTCCTGTCTGATTTGTCATTTGTATCTCTGCCATTTCTATTGGCAGAGCATCAGGTCTGAAAGAGCCTCTGACCCAATAAATGCATGAATTATTTAAGATGTGAGCTAATTTTCTTCAGGCATTGTAATAGATCAAAACATGATAGCAGCACAGAGGACTGTTTTCTGGAATTCCATTCAAGTATCCTTTAAACATTTTAAATATATTTGCATTATGGTCAATTAAAAGGAGCTGAAACAATGCTAATAGTGGATTTCTTATTACTAATGCTTTTAAAGTTCCTAGATTTGTGCTTTATGCTTGAGGGTAAAGCCCCACCTCTAACTAATGAGAGCTAAGCAGAAGCTTCCCTGTGGGCAGATTATTCCATAAGTGCTGCATGGCTGCTGGCTTGTCTCCCCAGCTCAGGAAGGGCTAACATCCTGCCAAAGTCTCCTCCAACCCCTTCCCTCAGGGCACTGTTTATTAATTCAGACAGAAACCTCTGAGAATAACGCAGAGCAAAGCTGCTCCTTGAACACCACAGCCTTTGTTCTGTGCCCTCTGCTTTATCTCCTCTGCAGCTGTAGGGGACAGCTCTTTAGAGTGCATGTTCATCTCAGTCTCTCCAGGTTTTATTTCAGCACCAACCATTCCCTTTCCATCTGGGTCTCCAAACTGCAGGGCTGGTCTTGGCTGGATTGGGCAGGATTCTGGACAGACAGCCCCTCCATCTGGGCTGAAACACCAATTTCACTGTTTCTTTTTTAATTATTGGCCATAATAATGAAATGAAGACAATCATGTGGGCATGGAATCGCTTCAGAGGTGCTCCAGCAAAAGGAGGGATGTCCTGTGTACCCAAAGTCTTGTTCAGAGCCATTGTCACCCGTGGCTGTGACAAATGCACTTGGTGGCCCAGCACTCCATGCCATGGGAGCAGTGTGGCTGCTCTTCCAACCCACAAATGCAATGCCTAGAAACCTGTTTTCATGCCATTTTTTGAATTTATTGTTTGACATGCAGCTTGTCTCCAGCTAGGGTTCACATTTATAACAGCTGCTCGTTTCTAAAACTATAAAGGAAAAGAGTGCATTCTAATTTAATTAAATAAATAATTTAAATCTTTGTAGGGGCTGCTTCAAATCCCTAACTAAAAAATCTCTACAGACTGCACGTGATTTAGTTTTAACACAAAGGGGACATTAAATACATTTTTTCTAATTTTATTTTTTATTTTGGAAAACTTTAAAAAAAATCAGTAATTGGCTCTTTAATAGAGCTGGAACTGTTGATTTTTAACTGGATTTCAAAGCGTGTTTGAATACAGAGAGCAATTCAAAAATTCTTGTAAGCAGCAGTTTTAGTAGCTGCCATAGCAACAAGTAGAGTATCCAAGCCTTTGCTCCCCTTTGGGGGCTGGAAATTCCTGGAAAGGACAAGATCTGCAGACATTTTGAGTGAGTTTTGCAAACACAACTTGCACCGGGACAATCCCTGGGAGAGCAATCCCAATTTTAACCTGGAAATCAGGGAGACATCAGGCATCCAGAGATGGCAGCACTAACTGAGAATAACAGGGAAACTTGGGAAAATTAAATGTTATATGGGTTTTAATGCAATTTGTGTACTTTTCATGGAACGATCTGCATAATTTCTAGTATCTCCTAGTTTAGTTTCAATCTCTTTTATCTGTATGTTCTTGTCTCTTCTGTCTGTGCATTTTGGAAGCCTTCATCTCCAGTCTGTCACCTGTGCCAAGAATTCAGGAGTTTTATCTTATTAATGCTGTCACTGCCATGTCGCTCTGCCCTTACAATAATGAAGGAAAGACTGAGGGCAGAGCTCTGAACAAGCTGCACATTTGGAAAAGAGGAGAGCTTGAGATGTTCTGCTGCTTCTGGGACCTCTGAACTTCTTCAGGCTCCTGGAAGCCAAGCAGAGCTGAATGTCAGAGCTGTCCTTATCTTAACAATAAGCCAAATCAGAACTCGAGATCTTAATTAACATTTCTACATTTCTAGTTACTTTTGTGAGCACAATAGAGCTGATTATTACTGAAAGCCTCCTCAAAGAAGTTAAATTAATCTGATAAATCAATGTGGCCAATGCAGATAAGTCTGGTGGAGCATTTTCAAGCTGCACCAGGATCTGTCAAAAAGAGTAATGAATGTATCAGATTTTCAAAAGTACACATTTTGGAGACAGGGAAGAGTAAGATAAATGACACACACCAACTTCATTAACTTGCATGCTGGGTAACATGAGGCTGCAAATATGAAATTAAACTGGGTCTGCAGAAGCAACTTGAAGACAATAATGGAGAATGCAGAAACTGCTGTGAGTGACAACTCCAGAAACAGATGGCAGAGAAGGGGAAGGGATGTATGGGAGCAATGGTGTGACATTGGTGCTCCTTCAGATGTATCCAGCTCAATACTACTACTACTACTACTACTACTACTACTACTACTACTACTACTACTACTACTACTACTACTGATAATAATAATAATAGCCTTGCTGTGAATGAAATTCCCTCCCCTGCCTCATCCAAGCATATTGAAGATCACTTGGTAGTAAATTCATCATAAACTGAGGAATTGCAAAGGCCTCAGCCTGTGGCCACTGCAGAAGGTGACAAAGTGAGCCAACAGCTCTGCTTCATGCTTGTAGCAAGCACTGCAGTTTCCAGGGAAGGTTCTTACCCCTTTAGGGGAAAACTTGGCATCTTATTCTTGTTGAGGATCATCTTTTCACTGTGCCAGGACTCTGCTGATAGGTGGTTTTGGATGCCAGTGATACAGGAGTGGAAATGTAAGATAGAGTAGCTGTGTTTATCAAAAAGTGGAAGTGATGAGTTCTCACTGATAAAAAAGACATTATTTCTCTTTCTTTTGTATGAAGACACAGAAGCAAAGAGAGGAGGGTTATGTACACAGAAGTGTCAAAAAAATCCTCAAAAGAGCCTAGCCTGAAATTAAGAGGGAGGAAGGAGGTATACCTAGAGCCAAGAAAAAAAAAGGAAATTGCAAGGTATTAGAGGAAAGCTGGAGATGCTCTCCCAACAAACTCTAACTTGGGGGTTGCATCCCTGACCTCCACTAGCATCAAATGTCAGGCCAGAGTGGCCTTTTCAATATTCTCATAAGCCTTTCTGACATTAAAGGATGGCAGATAGGCTGGAAAGGACTTAAATTAACACAGGAGGTGCCATTTGCTCACAGAGTGCTGGCCCTGTGCATCATTTGGGGCACTATTCCAGATTCCCCCTGCTGCACCACACATCTCTCAGCTCCTGCCCACAGCTGCCTCCTCCTCCATGGCCTGAAGGAGTGGTTGTGTGGTTTATAACAGATAAATGTTGTCAGATTTGAGTATTTGTTCAGTTTTTATTCTTGGTCAATTTTATGACTTCACAGACTCCCAGCTTCCAGTTGAACTTGGAGCAGGGAGTATCAGAAATCTCACAAGGGTCTCAAGACAATCAAAGCATTTGTGTTTGGACCAGATTAACGTCCACATAAACCTTTGGGAAGGCAGTTCTCCCTGTTCCCTTAGGATCCAACCAACTATGCCTGCTAGCTTTGTGGGATATTCTGGTAATTTAGGATAATAAAAAATATTTCAGAGGAACCTCAGGAACTTTGGCACAGAGCAATCCTCACACTTGGATCTGAATGAGAAGAAACTGCATCCTCTGCAAGGCGTGCTCATGTTTCTCTCTCTGGAATTAGGGGACAGGGAATGAGAACAGGTAACTTGTTTACAAGGTTTTCTTCTCTTTCAACTCTCTGAGCAATTTATGTCACCTTTTTTCACGGGAGATGCTGAGACAGACTTGCCAGCTCGAGTTAAAAGATAAAATAAAACAGATGAAGGGGGTGGAGGGGAGAAAGCGTTCCAGGTTTTTTTTTTTTCAGTTCTGTACAATGCTACAAAAAGTGGGTTATGAACTAAAATATTGAATCGCAATTCTTCAGGCAGTTTTATACTTAAATCATAGTCTTGTCAAGTCTGTGTTTGATATGGTTTAATTAATGCTTCCCTTATGTTGTGTTTGATTTTGACGTGTGTGTGATAGATTCCCACAACCTCAGGTGATCAAAACCAGGCATTTGTCAGTGTCAGAGCCTGTGCTGAAGCCTCGGTCGGCTCCGTGCACACTCTGGATGAAGAAGGTGGCAATGGGTTATTAGAGGGACATGAAGCAGCTATGAAGAAATCACCTGCAGTAAATGAAGCCAATCCTGTTTTCATTAGGCAGCACAGAAACTGGGATCAAATGAGTTTGGCAAGGGAAGTCAAACTGAGTATGACACGCCCCGCAACGGCAGAGGGCTCTTCACAGCCTGTAGCTTTGCATTTGTTAGCAAGGTTTGCTCACTCTTCCAGTGCAAAACCCTCATTTTCAGCAATCACCAGCTGAAGGTCCTTGTTTTTAGCGAGACAATGTTTGCAAACACCTTTATTATTTGAGACAACCCAAAAGGAAGGAAAGGAGATGGAGCATGTAATTGTTCTCTTAGGGCTGGTGGTGGGATGCTGTTTGCTGCACAGGTAGTTAGGAAGGAAGCTCAGAAGTCTTGTGGTTGGGATTTGCTCACAGATGGAACTGGCAGCGACAGCCTGGGATCAGCTTCAGCCAGCAATGGCTCTTTTTCTCTTGTTTCCCTGGGTAACCTCCTCAATCACTTAGGATGCACCATGGTATGTCACCTTCCGCTCCTGGCTCGCTCCTTGTGGTGTTTCAAGCACCCTCAATGCTCTTAATTTCCTTAAGTGTTAAGGAAAGTAATACCTGGTATCTGTAAGGTAGTGCTTGATGGGATAAAGTGCTTTGATAAGCTCTTAATTATAAGGATTCTAATAATTTGTTGACTTCCCTTCCCAGCAATTGTGGGATATTTCTACCGCGAGGCCTTCTCAGCACTGTCATTTGACATAATTCTGCTGATTTCATTAACTTTCACTGATTTTTTTTTGCAAGTCGATCACAATGATTGATTGACTGGGAAAATAGGTTTTATCATCCTTAGTCTTCAAATTGAATAGTTGTAGCAGTTGGATTAGGTTAATCCTGGCAGTATCCTCCTTTGGCTGATTTCCACTGCTGAACGGAGCCGCCCCTTCTGTCCCCCTCTGCTCCCCTGTGAATTAGGGGATTAAGAGAAGAGGTGCTTTAGCTTAGCCCTTGATTGACACGTGGTTATGCAAATCGTGAAGGAAACCCTGAGATTCCTGCAATCCAGCTGGAATATTGGAGATGTCTTCAAGGTGAGAGTGTAACAAAACCAGCAACACTCAGTGAAAGCAAGGCCCACTTACAGGGAATTCATGATCTTGAGCCCATTTTCAACTCCTGAAATCTTTGTAACCTTGAGATCCATGTGCCCCCTGAGCAGCTGGAGGGAAAGGAGTGCGTTTTGAACAGGCAGGAGGCAGTAACTTGTGTGATGTGTCTGAATGTTAGATAAACTCTCTCATTTGCACACAGACATGGGAGGTGAAAGACAGAACAAAATGGCTCTGTCGTCTACCACGGGCTGCAAGGGAGACCCAGTGTGTGATTAAATAATGAATAAAATAGCATTGCAAATGATAATGTTATATTGTAAATAATTCCATTTGTTTACCCCACTATGGCATTGAAGTTCATCTCCCTTGGAGACTTCTCTGACTTTTGATGCTGTTTTGCTTTGCATATGCTGGATTTTTTTTTCCCTTGCTTTCCACAAAACCTTCATAAAGGTTCAGGAACTGACAAGACTAAGTGAATAATTCACAGCAAACAATTTGTTTGATGAATTTAGCATCTTTATTTCTGTAAAAAATAGCCCTACACACATTCTGTATGTTTTGCACTAATTTATTGTTAAATCAGTTTTAAGTATGAATTCCCCTCAAACCACCATCAATCCTTCTATTTTTATGAATAGAATATAAACTCTACTCTGGAAATAGATGGGTTTAGAAATGAGTTTATTTGTGACTGGAGAAATGTGTATTGCTTTTGTTTCCTGCATGGATGGCTACAGTATTGCTACTGGTACAAACATGTCCCAACATAATATTTGGCACTGTGAATCTCAATTTTTAAGTTCATTTTTAAAATTCATATTTAAACTACTCAAGTTTGATCTCTCAAATGCTTTAGAAAGCAAACAGAAGGCAATCAAAACACATTTTCTATGTTTTCCTCTAGAGAAATCATATGGAGGAATATATTTTAAGGAAGAAATAGTGCAATTACTATTAATATTATTAGCTCGACTTCTACCTTTGAGAGCAGCATTTTTTTTTTGGAGGTGACTGCTGCATAAAAATATGAAATTATTCTTTCAGTGGACGAAGAATGTGGGTATTTATATTGTGGTTTTAGATCCAGACTAATGTTTACCCCGAATATTAATTCAAAGATTGGAATTAAGTGCATGTAGTGGATGTTCAGTGATGCAATGCATTTCAGTGGGAAGTATCAAAGAAATCCCTTTTAACTTACTGTAGGTACCTCTGTATGTATCTGTGTGAATCTGAAAGATGTAAAGTCAGGCCAAAGCATCTGATCTACCCCAGACAGTGCCACTGCTCTAACAGCAACTGCATCCCCTCACCTGTCTGACAAAATTGGGGTAATGACACCTGAATGAAGTTCCATGAGATCCATGGGAAGTGAAAACTTTGCAGTGCAAAATGCAGACATTTATCTTGGCATAGAGACTCCTGGTATTCCTGGGCATGTATTTGATTAAGTACTGCTTAGTGACTAAAAGAGAGACCTGAGGTTTCAGTTTTGTTTTTTGGGGGGGTTTTTTAGGTGCCACCAGAAGATGCATATTCTACCTGAGAAAGACAGGAGTTCCCTAAAGTCATAAAAAAGAAGGAAAAAAAATCCCTAAGCAGTGATGAAGGATGATGACAAGACCAATCAAACCTCTCTTTTGGGCAGAGACAAAAGTCTGTGAGATGCTCGCACTGATCCTCACCTGGAAGTTCTGTGTTTGGAAGTTATGACGGTTTAGGGGAGAACTGAAGTACACCAGAGGAGGTGGGTTTGGTTTCCTCACAGGAATTTTGGGTTGATGCTACAGACCTGAGCTGCTCTCAGACACATCTGAGGGAGCTTTGAGTAACCCGACCTAGGGAGAGACATCCCTGCCCATAGCAGGGGGTGGAATGAGGACATCTCCAAGGTCCTTTCCAACCCAAACCATTCGGGGGCTCTGTGATTCTGTGAAGCTCTGTGCTTCCTGCAGCTCAGATGCCTTTGGAATTCCTGGCTCCGGAGCCCTTCGCATGGCATGGCAGGCTGTGTTTTGTTTCCAAGCCCAGAAGGATGAGACTTGTGTAAAGAGCTGCTAATTTGCTCTGCTTTGAGTACACAAGCTGAAGCCTCCACACGCAGAGACCTCAGTATCAACGTCAAGATGTGAAGGTAGAAGTAGTTTTTCCTTCGTGTTCCATTCCTGGATGAAACTTTCTGAGTAACAATTAAAGGAGGGCTCTGAGATGAGCTGAATAATGGTGAAACAAAGGCACCCGCAGCGTGCTGCCTGCTCCCCTGTTGTCTTAGAGCAGCGTCTGCTGTAGCTGCTGGGTACTGTGGCAGGGAAATCTCCTCCTCATTTCCATTTCAAACTCTGCCTGCTCTGAGATGAGGATAATCAGTCCCTCAATGCAGTTGTGCACTGCAGCATCTTCGCCTCCTGCTCCCTCTCCCGGGGCTCGCTCCTTTGCTGGCCCAGCTGTTTGTGGCTCTCTGCTTCCCAGCTGACTCCGAGGCACTGGAGCTCCGAGGGAGCTCTCCAGCGTGCTCACATTCACGGCCACTTATGTGGCTTTTCTGCTCACACATCTGCGCTTAAGGAATGGAAATTAATGTCACTTGCATAGAGATTTCTTTCAGTGATGTTTTGCAAGCATCCCCCCCGTACTGTATCTCTTTGTTTGGATGGGATTGCACAGGAGGATTTGTACATCCATGCTCTTGGTGCATCATCAATGCCCTTTCTAGGAGAGCTGAGAGCATTCCCAAAGCCCAGGGAGTCAATCATACCAACAGCAAGCTCTTCAACCCAACCGACTGTCCTGTCCAATCTTTGGCAAGTATTTTTGCTAAAAGCAGGGAGGAATCTGTACAGGAGCTGGAACCAAACCCCCATCTCTGACATCCCTCTTGGCATCGGATCGCAAGCCCAGAATTGCAGCTTTATTCACTGTTATGTGAACCTAGCAGATCTACCAAACTCTGCTCTCCAAAATCAGGCAGGAAGACATCGGGAAGGAAACTCTTGGGGTCTAGACATCAGAGACACCACAACTTAACATCAGAAAGATGCAGGGCCTGAGATTTGACATGTTTTTTTGCCAAGAGTTGTATCCCTCACAGGGATGTGCTGGGTGGGAACAGACTGCAGGTTCAGTGCTCTCTTAGAGGTCTGGCTCCTCTTGCCATCCTCACCCAAACCCTAGGGAAGAAAGTGAATGGAAGAAACTCAGTGTTAGAAGGGCAGGCAGGGTACGTCTCAATCACATAATCAATAGGATATATGACAGCTTTATTCATCTTTTATCACCCACAAGTTAAGGGTAACAAAACGTTCAAGGCAGCCATTACCCAAGCAGCTCAGGGTTTGCATGGAAGAAGCCCATTAAGCAGGAAGAGCTGTTACTCCTGCAATAAATACGTGACACAGGAGAGCAGGTAAGAGATTGGGGCCAGAAAAAGGGGTTTAGTCAAATGTGTCAGGTCACAGTGACAAAAGGTTAACGGCCTGTCACATGGCACATGCCCACAGCCACCGAGTTTTGCAACTATTAACACTTCCCTCTGCCATGAGGTACAATAACCAGAGGTGCCTTAATGATCTTAACATATGAAGGAATATGTAAAGCAGCTTAAGTCTCATTCTCTAGCTATTACAAGCTTGATCTCCTAGAATTAGACAGAAACTTTAATCGCTGTCTCACTGCTGTGCTTTGCGAGCTCACGTGTGAATTTCTTCCTTGCCAGGGATTAATGGTGCTGTTTAGTGACATCCCATTGAAAGAGTGGACAAGGAAGAGCAAGAAATATATCTGTGTATATATTACAGAGACTGTAATTCTCCTTCCTGAGCACTGCCCAGCAGGCCAGGCACCTATTGACAGAGCTGGCTTAGGTCAGAGCTTGCCAGAGAAACACTTAACATCCATCTGAGAACAGCAAGGCAAGCTGGATCTACCGTGGCTATAAGCTGCCACTCAAAAGTATTTCTGCCTTCAAAGTCCATTTTCAAGCATCAGGAGCAGACACCTTCCTGCACAGGGGAGACGGCAGCCAGAGCGAGCCTCGGCGGGATAGCCAGGCAGGATCCCAAGGAAGAGCAGGCAGTCTGGGAAGGAAGGGCCCAGGACGCCTCTTGGCGCCTTCGCTGGATGGGAGGCACCAACCTGCGCTGCCCAGCGCCCCTGAGCGCCCCAGGTGCCGCCTGTTGTCTCATCACGGCTGGGCGGGGATGCCGCTGCCCACCTGGCCGCGGGCTCAGGTGTCCCGGTTCCCACGGGCAGCTGGTGGCCGCAGCCCCCCCGGCCGTGAAGCGATGGCCCCGCTGCGGCCACCCCAGCGCTGGAAGGGCTCCCTCAGCTCCTGCCGCAGGAGGGACGGGCACCGGGCAGAGCCGGCACCGGGCGATGGTGAGAGGCGCTGCCGGGGCCGGTGGGCTTTTAGCGGGAGGGCAGCGGGCTGGAAACCTCATCCCCTCAGAGGGGGCGAGTGGAGGGGGAAGGAGAAGGAGCGCGGGGCTGGAGCTGCGGGAGGGGGGCCCGGAGCTCCGGAGGGGGGTCCCCGCCGGGCGCCGCCCCCTGTCCGCGGCTCGGGCGGGGCGGGGGCTCCCTCTCGCCGCTATTGGGGGGATGCGGTAGCTGCGGGGGACCGGCGCTGCCGCCGCGGGCCCGGAGCCGCCTCCGCCCGCGCAGGCTCCGCGCCAGCAGCGCGCCGCAGCCAGCGAGGCACCGGGGCGCGCATCCCGGAGGAGGAGGATGGTGATGAGGATGAACATGAGCATGAGCGGGGCGCTGCGGGGAGCGGCGCCGGCTGCAGGTAGGAGGAGGCGCGGGGAACCGCGGGGCTGCGCGGGGGGAGCCGCCCGCGGCCGCCCCATTGCCGCCGCTGCCGCCGCGGTGCGCGGAGCGGGTCCCGGCGCCCCGCGGAGCTCGGCGGAGTTGAGCGCAAAGTTTTTCCGCCGGGAGGGAGGCGCTGGCGCGGCGGAGCCGGCGAGGAGGCGGGGAGGGATGCTCGGGCAGCGCGGTGCCGCCTCGCCCGGCGGGCAGCGCTGCGCGGCTGGGACGTGCGAGCGGGGATGCGAGCGGCGGCTCGGCCGCAGGAGCCGCGCTGCTTCGGGGCCGTGCGCGGGGATTTAACACTTCCACAGCCGGGCACCCGCAACTTAGAGCCCTAGCGAGCATCTCCGAGCCGTGCCGGGAATGAACGTGAGACACCGCTTCCTTTCTATCTGTGTGTGTGAGACTCTCGAGCAGGGTTTTCTCGCCATCCACCTCTGCGTGCCAGCCGGGAAGGGGCAACTTGAACCAACTGTCCCCTCTTGGTTTAATATTTACAGCCCGAATAAATATTTTGCTGCCCTTCTACCTTTTTCTCGGCGCCTTCTTGTAGTGTAGATGATTAATCAGGGAGGTTAGTGGCCAATTAGGCATAACCTTGTAGGAAAATAATTATGTGAGGATATATGGGGTTTGACTAGTGATGTGATACAGAATACACCCAGATCTTGGTAGCTGCTTCCCCGTGTGTGCAAATTCAGCGTGTTCTTGATTTTGAATGGAAATAAAAGTGTAATGACAAATATGTTACTTCTAGGGGAAGACTGTTCTTTTCCTTGCCAGTGAAACATGTAGCAGCTTCAAAGTAAAATGTGCACGTCTGGCGATATTGAGAGGGGTTGTCTTTCTCTGGTCAGTCACTAAATGTTTTTCTCCCTTTTAAACATGGTCTTTCTAGTGGTACTGGTTGCTTTGAATGTTTGGTTTGCAGAATGAATTTCATTTCAGTGCCCTCGGAGTCTCGAGAGAAGAAGTGCACTGCTGTGTCTTCTGAGGCTGGTTGTTTTAACTGATCTTGCTAAATAATGCTATTATTAAATGATGGCAAATTGAAGCAAATGTGTTTTTCATTGCCCACAAGTTGTGTTTCTGAGCTAAATTTCTTTTTATGGCTGGAGAGGCTCTTGCACTGCAGTATTACAATACAGCCATATTAAAAAGGTCCTTGGAGCAAATAACCCTCTAATGCTGCAGCTATGTTTTCAGTAGACCTCAGTAGTTCTGTGGGAAGTGATTGGGGGATGTTGGATTTAAGGAATCTGGGCTGAATTGATTGTGCTTTTTTTAATTGTGGTGTGAACCTGCTTGTAGATGTTCATGTGAGTGGTAAATCCAAACCCAAAACGTAAAGAAGCAAAGCTCCAAACCCAAGGCTTTATTTGTGATGAATTTTTCTTAGCAACAGGTTTTTCTGGTTTTTTGGTGGTTTTTTTCCCCTTTCCTTCCTTCTCCCTTCAATTGGCAGAGGTCTCCAGCTTTAATGCCTTTCCTTACCAAGCAGGGTGCAGTGGTAGATGATACCATCATTCTCCTCTGTGAATGGTTTATCTCTAGTGCTGCAAGGAATGAAGGCAAGTCAGACCAGAGATAAAAGGGAAAGAAGATTCCTGAGGCTGATGGTGTTGGCAAATTGATTGATCAAGGTTTGCTCTGAGGAACCCCACCAGGTTTTGGATGGTTTCTTTGGGATGCCATGCTGAAAGCACAGGTCAGCACCTATCCTTCAGTGGTTTCACACCAAATCCTCTGGTGTGTGCTTGGCAGGTGTGAAAGGCACTCATGGATCTAAGTTTGTAATGTCAATATTTGGTGCTAAAAGATTAATTTTGAGCAGAAGACAAGCAGTTTGGTTACTTCTCTTTAACTATAGCTCTTCATTACTGGCTTTTGTTTGCTCTAGTAAACAAACATATAGCTCTTGAAATTGAATTAAGTGTATAAACTGCTTGAACCAGAGAGGGGAGACAGACTAATAAATAAAGAATTAAGCTATTGTGCCACTGACTGGCTGATTACAGCTTTGGCCTGATCACTCAAGCAGTGCTCCAAGCAAGCTCTCCATGCCCAGCACCCTTTTTTTCTGGATTGGAGGATGGGAATGCTGGGGGTGACAGTGGGGTGATGTCTGCTTGACTGACAGACACTTACTGCAGAGTGGCACTGCTGCTCTGTGATTCTGCCTCTGTAATGATTTTCTCCAGAGAGCTGATAGAGAATTAAAATGTTTATGGTCAGGTTTTCAGAAGGGTTCCTCAAGATGCAGAGAGGAGGGTAGCAATGTCCATCCATTTTGAGATCTCACAAATCCCAAGGTTCTGTAGTTCCTGTGGTCATGCTAATTTTTATTGATTGTCGTGGCAGTGGCTGTTTCAGAGCACAGGAGTGGAAATGTTTCCACTCCACACAAGGTAATCCTAAAAAGACATCAAAGTGGGAAGGAAGGAGTGGCTGAAAGAGACATTTCACTCCGGCCTTTTCTTCAGATGGTTTGTGAAACCAAGGCAATAGATAAACAGTTGTACACTTTTGAAATTCAATTTCAGTGGGAGGACTGCACTTCCCATCTTGTGTTTGCTGTAAATGCTGTATAATCTTGGCACTACTTATCATAAGGATGCAAACCTCAAAGTTCTCCAGCTCAAGCCCATTTCTCCACTGGAATAAAACCATGGGAGCAGAGGAGCCCGTGGTGGAGGATGGGTGTCATTTCCCATGGGGATGCCAGGTGTGTGCAAAAGGAGCTGAGCTCGAGTCAAGGCTGGTACCCAGAATGGCAGCAGGTGAAAACAATGTGTCAGTGATTCTGGTGATCAGCTCTGCCCTTATCACACTCATGTGTGTGCTGCAGACCAGGAACACTCTCTGTGCTACTTTAACCATCTGATGCTGACCTAAAAATCCCTTTGCAGACCCATCTGTGCCCATCAGGTGAGCCTCAGCCATGCTGGTGCCTGGTATTCACCCTCTGAGTTTCCTCACTCAATCCCATACCCTTCACTAGGCGTGTTTGCTGCAGAAGCAGGATGCTCTTGGAGGTTTCCCATCCCCCTGTTCCATCCAAACTTTGTCAAGGGAATTAAGCACGATGTTGCAGCCAGCCCAGTGTGGAGCTGACAAATAGTGACACCTCCTACAAGGGAGAAAGGAGGAGGGTTGGGATATTCAGGAGAAAATCCCAGGAGGAGTGTATTCCCTGTGTCCCCCATTTTTCTGACTGCAGCCTGTCTACAATTGCTCTCCCAGATTTTTAAGGCTGTCCTTCTGCTTTCAGAGCTCTAAAGAAGGAATGAGTGGTGTGTTTGTGGGTTTCTGCTTAGCCAGAGGTGCAGGAGCAGGCTGGAAGTGAAAACAAGCCAATCTCAAGGCTGCTAAGAGCTCCTGGAAGTGGGAATGAGAAGTATTCTTTTGAGTAACCTGGGTAGCAGGTGGAAATGACCCTACACACAGTGTCTATAAAACAGAGTGTTGGATAAAATGGTCCTATTACAGGAAGTGCAGAGGGCAAAAAACCTAAGCAGTCTTGACAATCATTTTGGGATTGTTCTGCAAGAAAATCAAAGGCTTGTCAGTTTTTGCTTTTATGCACATAAATCACCTTTGCTCCTCCTGTTTCATAAAATGCAGTGGGTCAGGACTTTTCTTGCCTCTACACTATTGTGAGTATTTACAGTAGAATACACATAGCACACAACAGGAGATTCATATTTCACAGCACTTTCATTTTTCATCAGTATGCCAACTTAAAGAACCTCCAACTTCCCTTTAAAATAGCATGAAGATTTGCAAGCCAGTTATAAGGAATGAGAATACATTCTGATATTCCTCTTTTATAACCACAGATTGATGCATTCAACAGCCAACTCCTTTGATTCTTCCAACATTTAAGCTTGAGTGACTAAGTGAAAAAAACACTATATGAATATTTACTCCTGTTTTAATGTAGCAGAGCCCTACTGAAGTCAAAGCAAGTGCAGCTGGTTCCTCAAGCTGAGGATATGGCCCAGAAAAGGACTTTCCTAGTTGGCAGGAGGCTGCTTTGGTACCATTCCTTACAGGGCAATATTTTACAAAAAAAAAAAAAAAAAAAGAGAAAAAAAATCCCACTAACATCAGAGGGATTTCTCATTTGTAAAGTTAAATGCTCCTCAGTGAGAGGTGAGGGGATTACTCCAGCTCAGAGAGTGTTTTCCCTGACTAATATATCCAAAATGTATGTTGGGATTGCCCAGCACTGATAATTCACACACCTCTGGAGTGGAATCCAGCAGCCATTCCAGGCTGGAAACATTATGCAGGAGGGGTTTAGGGAAGAGAAATGAAGAAAAACTAATCCAATTGAAACTGCAAGGGGAATTTAGGAAGCAGAATGCAATTATCCGAGTTGGATATTGGCCAGGACATGTTAGTTAACATTTTCACTCTTGTGGGGATTTTTGTGGGATCTTTAATGACGATGAATGGTCAGGGCTCTATTTTACATCTCATTTGAAAGCCTGAGCTCTCACTTCTTCGTGAGGATGAAGTGAATACTTTGCCTTCCTTCACAATGAGTTCCTTTAGTCAATCTGCTTTCCTCCCACAGGGTCAGGGCTCTCTGGGCACACCTGCCTGGCAATTCCACCTGGCCATGGGTTTTCTTCACCCTGAGCTGCTGAGTCAGAAGGAAATCCCAATTCTCAGTGTTGCACATCAAAGCCCAATTCCAGTTTAAGAGATCTTCATGTGGAGAAGATTCCCTACAGTTCAACAGGCCATGGCATAGAATCACAGGATGGTTTGGGTTGGGAGGGACCCTGAAGATCAACTCGTTCCAACGTCCTGCCATGGGCATGATTCTCTCCTTCCCTAAGCACCAGGCTGCCAGGTTCCTTCCTCTTTTATGAGGACTAGTGGATGGAGGAATCATCTGTCAATAATAAATGGGATAAATCTTATTGAAACTGGCATTCCAGGAGAAAGGAGTGGATGCATAAAATATTTTCTTCTCTATAATCACTGCTTTCCATTTAGTTATCTGAACCTGAATAGTTTCTGAGGCAAACAAGCAAACAGGCAGTTCTTCTCTGTAAAAAATTCAGTGTCTGCTTACAAATGTGTTTTTATATTGGTGCTTTTTGGTATTCAGGCAAGGAAAACAGTAGGATGGCAGTTTGCTTCTTGGGGGGAGAAGGGCCTTCCTCTTCCTTTGGAGGTTCAGGGATGGTGTGTTTGGCATGATGCAGTCAAATACTGTTCTGGGAACTCGGAGGACTGCTCTGTACCATTGAATTACCTTTTAATCTGTTTATCAACATGCTTGCAGACTATCTTAGAGGTCATGAGGCAGTGGCAGATGCTGGGAGATAAAATTAGATATGCATCCAGACTTTACTGTATAATTTTGTTAACAAAAAGAGCAATGTAGTAGTAGATACTCCCCCCTCCCCTTTTCTTTTTCTACTGGAAAACCTGTCCTAAGATTTTGTTTTCCTGCAAGATCCAATATAGGTAGGCTTTGCTTCTAACCCATACATGCTACTGATACTCATGTGAATCACAAATAATTAAAAGATAACAGGGTTAATACTCTCCTTGTAGCAAAGATTTTTGCTGTTTATATAGGAATTTCCCCAAAACTCTCATGGTAACATCAATGTCAATATTCTAAAATGCTCAAAATATTCATAATGTATCAAGTGATACATTTTGTATCCAAGGATTTTTCTTTCTATGTTTGTGTGTGTTTGGGGACAGTTTAGGTTGTTTTATGATCTGTAGAATGATGGGTAAAGCCAATATCCACATCCACTCGTCCTGAATTTCTGGTTAAAATTAAAGAGCTGACCACTCTGACCTGCTGTGGTGCATTTCCTATGGAATTCGTGGGATTTCACAGGGGTGAGTGCTGGGGAGAGTCTCACCACTCTGTTACTGTCAGACTTGCTTTAACCTGCAGGTGGACCTTAGTTGTGCTCATCTCCTCTCAGGATGGGAACCAAAACCCAGCTCTGAGCTTTCCAAGAACGTTTAGAACAAGTGGAATGCAATGTTAAGGGTCAAAAGGAATCGTGATCATTGTCCAAAAGCCTCAAAGGAAACCACTTTTTCTCTTCTTTTAAAATAATAATAATGTCTTATAGCTGTGCAAGGCTGGGTTTTGTCCCTCATAAACAAGATTAATGTGCTTAGGGACCCCCCATGTAAATAAAGTGCCCATTCCATCTGCCTCTTGTAGCTTGACCCACAAAATCAGCACAAATGTTTCCACTGCATGAAAGAATTGGATGAATGTATTATGTTGGCCAGGTGTAAAGCTGTGATCTGTGACATTTCATGCCTCACGTGGGCATTGTGCTGTCATGTGGCACAGTGGGCTGCATTAAAAGAGTCTTTGGGGATAAAGAGAGACAATATGGACAGAAGCTGTTGTTAGGCAAAATAAATTATAGAGTAGCTCATCCAGTGTGAGGAGGACTGGGAGTGATGTAGTTTCAAACATTGTTTTTTCAGTAATTGTGCTGTTTGAATTGTGACCTACTTTAATAACATTCTATCGTTTTTAATATTTCTTTATTCATTACATTTTATACACACTCAGGTGGTTTACTGCAAGCTGTGTGGAAATTACAATGAAGGTCAAGTGCTCTCTGTGAGGATAACTTATTACTGAAAATATTAACTGTTGTCATTACTGTTTTCCAACATGAAATTTTATTTGTCTGGTGAATGAAGAGATGATGTTTGGCTTGTGTTAAAGTGTGTGATTACTGTCAGTAGACCAAAGTCCTTCCAGTCACAGTTTTGAGATGTGCATGATCACTGAACAAGTGTTAATTTAAATTGATTTATTTTTCCCTACACTCTTAAGCTGGTACAGGCCCTTATCAGAAACATCTTTGAGATTAAGACTGGTTTATATAGATTTAACTTTTAGAAGCCTTTAGTAAGATGAGGCTAAACTGAGATTTGCAGCTTTACTATTGAAATAACCATGCCTTCACTTGGCTTTGCAGCCCTTCAAATGAGCTTAAATTCATGCTTTAAATTATATTAGTTCGGTATTTTTCATGTGGAAAAGGTTTTGGCCCACTGGAGGTCTGTGTAGAGGTGGAGTAAAGCCTTAGTTAGGGCTGAGAGCAGGCTCTCCATGGCCTGTGCTGGGGTCAGTTAAATCACAAGTGCTTTTCCATAGTGCTTTTCCATAAAAAAAAGACCTTCCAACAATTGCCCTGTGGTTAGTGGACATGTAATTGTAAATTTTCACTGAGAGACTGAGAGTTTGGAAAAATGGGATCAGGACATCACTTTCTCAAATCATAATCTCACTTTGGTAGAGCAAATATATTGTTTTTCTCAGAGCCATGGAAACCCATGGGAGAAAAAGGGAAGCCTTGGAGCATCCCTGCTGTCCTTACACAACCTAACATATGTGGGATAGCAGTGCATAATTTATTACATATTATTGAAATAGAATTATTTTTGTAAAGGTCAGCTGTCCACAGTGTCTGAAGTGTTTCAGTTTTCATTTTGAGGTTCCTTTAGGAATCAAGTCTAAAATGGGCAGGATGAAGACAGAAGAGTTGCAGTGAATATTCAGCCTTTTGGCTGTGGCAGCAGATCAGGGATTGAAGCTTTACCAGCTTTCTGATTGCATTATCAAAATTCTTGCCTGCTGGTTTGATGTGATGGACTTAGAGGTTTCCCTGGTCCAGGGCCAGGGACATCTCAATTTACAAGTCATGTGTATCTAATTTTCCTTCTGAGCTATGTCATTTGAATTCTCTACAGTTGTGTCTTCTAAGTATAATCTGGAAGAAAAATAAAGTAGGTAGGTAAATTTTCTAGAGTGTTAAAGTTTCTGGACTGCTGTTCTGGATTTGGGTTGGACAGGTAAGTGAGGAAGGCAAGAACTGTTTTATAGAAACAAAAATGAGAGATTTTTAGCTGAATGTCTGTTTTTTGGGTGAAATCTCTACTAGACAAAGCTTTCACGTCAGCCCAGCATAAGAGAGGAGCAGGAGGAGGTTAGTCCAGGAAAGAGAGGACTTCTGATAAAGCCTTATTAAACCTCTGTGAAGAGCTGAATTAGGAATTGTTTTTTCCATTCAATGAAGTGAAGGGTGTCACACGCTGTGAGAGGCAGCAGACACAAGTAGGACACCTCACACAGGTGATGTTCTGCAGGAGAGCTCGGTGCCTTGGGGTGTTGAGGATGCTAAAACTTAACACAGACCAAACAATCTCCTGGAAGAGTTTGTGGTGGAACTGAGGGCCCAGACTGGGGGCGGCACTGCTTCTGCCATAGATGTGCCAGGCTCACAGATGTGTTCTGGTGAATCATCTCAAGCTGTGGGTGCTCTTGGTGCCTGCCAGGGAGCCAAGGCTGCTGCACACAGGGCCAGCTTCACTCTGCTCCCAGCCAGAAGGGATTTCTTACACAGAAGTGAGGAACTCAGCCAAAATCCAGTGTGGAGCAGTTCCTCTCTCCCTGCTGTCACCCAGGTTCTCCTGAGTCAAAGCTCTTTGAGTGTGGGACACAGCAGGAGTTGCTCCTAAGAGACAGACAGCAGTGTTGGAGGAGAGGTGCTATCTTCTAGAAAGGCACCCAGTATTGCAAAGATGTAGGAAGCTGAATTGGTTGTGCAGGTGATTTATTTTGCTGTAGTTTTAAGCAGTGATTTTGGTTTAAGGTCTGTGATTTCCCTTACTCAGTGTTAGGTGCTCTACCCTTGGTGTTTGATCTCTCTGCTGGAGCTGCTTGTTCTTATCCAGCACTTGTGTTGGGTATGTCTGTACCCATCTGCTGTAAAGCTTGTGAAAAGACCCAGTAGAATTTTAAATGTATATATTAAAAAAATAAAGAAGTTTAGAAGCCATTAGATTCCATTTAGGTCATATTTGAAGCTTTGTTCCAATCTCACAGCGTGGAAGCTCCATTTTTATTGGAAGTGGAGAACCTTGGGTAATTGCTTGACATGAGGAATTAGGGCTTAAAGAAGAGCACTAAATATCATGAGACTTGTGATAAAATCTTAAGCACTGTATAAGCCACTGAGGGCTGTCAGGTTGTAATTAGGTTTGATCATTATCAGCTTGAGCCAGATTTGCACAGGTTGCTGAGACGTGGAAGGCCACGTGCCCCATTACCAATTCCAGGAGCAGCTCAGAACCCTTCCCTGATGATGGCGAGCTGGGCTGACTGGGCATTGTCTTTATTTCCTTTGCATTTTTGCCTCTTTCCTTCACAGGTTGCTCAGGTTATCTCATGCCCAACCACAGGCCACCAGGAATTCCTCCCCTGTGGAGAAGTGATCTGGGCTGAACATCACTGTTGTTCCTGTTTGCTCAATTCTTTCTAATTCTGGAGACTGAGGAAGCAGTTTTAATTCTAAATGGTTGTCTTTGAAATAGGTTGTGTTTCTGTGGAAATGCTCGTCTGTTTTGGTAACTTTTTGTAAGCAAATCTTGAAGAAATATAATATTAATCTTAATATTGAAGTAAGAATGTCACCTTATGCAGGGCCCTAGGGTACATTTCTTAGTGGTAGGACCTGGAATAGAGTTCATTAATAATTCCACTTATTGCAGACTCTGTTGCCTTCAGATTACCATTTCAAGTGCAAATACACAGTGGAGATTACACATGGCAACATTTAAAAAGCAAAGTTCAGATGCTGTAATTGCGCAATGGAGTCACTTGGAATTATTTAACAAAAGAGGCATACAAAAAGGTTCCTCACTCTAATTTCATTAATAATGTATTTTGCGTTTGGCTGAAGACATTTGGCTGCTGGCTTTTCTATCAGGGTGCTGTGGAACAAAGCAGTAACCCACTAAGATTTCCTCGTTGGGGCTGCTCAGAGTGTCAAGGAGATCACAGAGCCCTGCTTTCAAAAATACAAAATAGGAATGGAGTAGCAATTTTTAGCTGTCAACAAATAGAAACAGAGATGGGAGAAATTGTGATCTAAGAAGGAAAATGGCATGTCCACTGAAGCTGGTTAATTTGGTATGTATCCTGATTTATTTTCCCTGTTTACTCAAGAAGCAGTATGGGCACACACACTCACTGCTGTGCCAAAGACTTTCACAGGAGCTCTTCCTCTTCTGCCAGGAAGATTTCTCTTCTAGCTGCAAACATAATATTTTACCTTGCAGATGTCAATGCTGGCTCTCTGGTTGTGCTCACCTTTGCTTCCCCTGCAGCTCCCACACCTGATTGTTCTCCAGCCCTGCAGTTGCCTGGCTAACTCACTTTCTGCCTCATTTACTTCCCAATGACTGCTGCACACCATTCCCAAATTCAGGACCTGCCACCTTTGTGACTGGCTGCTCAGTTTGCTGCAGTGTTCAGTGACTTCTCTTGGGAAATATTTCAGTCACACATCTTTGGGATTGTGGAGCTGGGTTTGTTGCCTTCACCAAAATAAGGGAATGAACACTGGGGAAAAATATCCCACGGAGGGCACTGTGAGGAATTCCAGCTGAGGGATTCAGCAGGGTGGAGCTGGTGCCAGGGGATGTGTGTGTTGGTACCTCACTGTGGGCTCTCCTGAGAAAAGCAGAGGTTCCTGGTTACCTGATCCATCCTGAGCATCTCTAACAAACACCAGGCCAAGCCGCTCGTGTTGTTGGTGCTTTGCACTTGAAGAAGTGAATGCCAAGGTTTTGGAGAAATTTAAATATTTTTTCACTGAGAAAAGACCTTCTTTTGAGTAAACCCAAGGCAACTTGATATCACTGTCTTGGAGTTGTGAGCTCTTGTCAGCTTGGTGCTCACAGAGACAGAAACACACATTGGGGTGTGAGCTGGGAGTGCTGCTCCCCATCAATTGTTTTTCTCTGTACAAAATGATACATTCAGTCCTTGGTGGCTCCCAAGGGAGAGGCTTGGAGGGATTCCCTTCTCACAGCTACATCTGCACCTTTGTGGGCCCTCACTGCTCTGCTTGCTGACTCTTCTGTGGCAAGGTGAACAAGTGTGAAATCTGGGTTTTTGGTTTCTTTTGTTAAGATTTGTTAAGATTCTGCTCAGTCTGAGCTGAGTCTTTTTTAATGGACACTTGTATGGACTGATTGTGGCTTTTTTCCTATGTGGTTGTTTCTAAGGTCTTTCTTTTATCATATTTAAGGTTCTTTTTAAAACCTGGGGTGGGTGTATCCAGATTCCATTGCAGTTCAGGGACAGCACTGTGACTGCCCACCCTGTGCACTGTCTTAACCAAAAACCCCCTTTCATGTTGTATATCTCCTATTGTTTTTATCAATTTCCCCATCTGTTTTAAAGTTCTATATCTGATTTCAGAATCCCAGTTTCTTAAATGCTGGAAAGTGTTTTTGCTTTGAGGGTCTCTAAGTACCATACTAACAGCATAGAACAAAATCCTATATAAACTCAAATAGGTTTTCCATAATTCCTTAGCTAATTGGGGCAAGAAATAAAGTAAAATAAGGGCTGAGATGTGGCATTCATGTGCTTTGCTGTGTTCTGTGGACATCTGATTTGTAATTGGCATGTTGGTTATTTTGTAGGTGGGATATTATTTTAGAGCTCAGCATTGGAGCAGGAGAGCTGCTTGTGAGTCTGTTGGAGGATGGGAGAGACAACAGAACGAGGCAGAAATCTTCTTTTTCTGGTGCTTTTCTCTTGGAGGAGGCTGAATCTGAGAGCCTTGGCACTGCTCCATAGCAGAGGAGCTTGCAGTGATGCTGCAGTTTTGTTGGTGCCACTGCAGACACAAAGGCTAAAACAAATCAAACTGAGCTGAGAGGAGCAGATGGGGCAAGTGAGAAGTTGGGAAATCATTCAAAGTGTTAGACACTGAGCAATTTCAATTTTCCTGAGACAAGTGGGTGCTGTGGCACAACATGGCTCTTTTTGACACTCAACACACGTGAGACAATTTTGGAATGAAAGCTGCATCAGGTGTTCTGTTTCCAAATTTCCCTGCCTGAGGGGGAGAGTTTGCATTTGGCAAGGATAGCTGTGAGGGAGGGTGGGGTGGTGAAAACAAGATTATCATGAATCCTTTCAGGTGTTTTGTTGACTACTCTGAGCAGAGTGTGTGTAACAAATGAGCAAAGTTCCCCTGTTGGAGGCAAAAATGGAATTTATAAGGGTATCACAAAGCATGGGGGGGTCGAAGAAATTGGACAGATACTTCCTTTTTTCTAGAAATGTTGTCTTGATTTTAATGTTCTCCTTAAAGGATACAATTTTCCCACATAGCATGGGAATAAGCAAAAGAATAAACCCCTGATAAATGTAAGTATAAATATAAGTATAAATATAAATAATATAAATATGTTGGAAATTCTGGCATCATCAGTAATGAATCCACAGAAATTCCTTGGAATGTGTGACCTGTATCCCTCTGTAACACTCTTCTTCTGTTAAGATTCCCCTTTAAGGGGTTTGGTTTCCTTTAAAAGTGTGGAAATGAGATACAAAGAATTCTGGTCTCACCTGATAATTGTTGCCTAAACACGATTTTGCAGTATTTACTGTTTATAATAAACAAATAGACTGTAGATAATTTAAAAGCTGTAGGGCACAGAAAAGTTGGGTGTAGCAAAAATGTGTAGGATAAGGCATAGTTCCAGCAGAAAGAAAAGGAACTTAAATAGCACTTGGATTCTTTCCATCCACCCTACAAAGAAGAAAATTGGTTTGCAGGAAATATAGGTCATGGCAGAGTTCTGGCATCTTGATGTTGCTGTTTTGTAAGTACACTGGATTGCTGGCAGCACAATTTGGGACTCCCATTAGAGCTGCTCTTTGCTGTCAGCCTTAAAGGCCATTTAATATCCCTTATCTGATCTAATGCACTCCTCACACAGACAAAGAAAATTTAAAAGATGCTGTGAGTTTGGGGGATTTCTGTTTGGGTGTGCGTTTTGAATTTTTTTTCATTTTTTTTTTAAAGGAGTTACTGAAAGCCAGTTTGGAGGTTCTGCCTGTTGGTGCATCTAAGAGTCAGTTGCTCAGTAAGACCCAAAGTTCAAGGACATTTCATGAATGAGGAGTTGAAGGGAGATACCTTTAAGTATCTATTTATTTGAATTTTTTATATAAAAATGCAAAAATGAGCAAACAAAAAGGCCTATCAGTTGTGTGTATCTGATTGAAATGCATTGATTCTTATACAAAAATTATTATTGCATGCAGTTGCATGAAGAAATGGAAAAGCTGGGTTTAGGACCCCTTGAAAATAATCTATTTCTGTTAGACATGCATATCATTTAGATATATTCTTGTCTACACAGTGTATAATTTTTCAGTGGCTCTTTCAGAGGTAATTGTGGAAGGCAAAATGTGCTATGTGAATATGGTACTTCAAATTGTTGAATGCTTCCATGAGAAAATATATGATTAGTCTGCAAATAATCTCTTCAAAGGCCCTATTTCAATTCTGAACTCTCAGATGGCTTGGGTAGTCTTTGCTCTTGCTTTGGAGGGATTGAGAATGTTAAAACCATTTACATGCATTGTCACAAAATAATTTTATGGGGTTGATCCTGCCTGACACGATGCTTCACACCATGATGGAAAAATTCATAAATGTTTTCTCCCTTTTGATGCTCAAGATTCACTTAAAAACACTCATTTCTTTAAGAGTTATTTTCTCTCTTTATATCCAATCCATGGATTATGGTCAAGTGTTCATTTTTATGGTATTTACAAGAAATCAGTAGAGCCAGCTTGCCCATAGCACTCTCCCTCCACCCCCTGCCCAGATTCATCCTTGCAGCATCCTGGAACAAAGAGAGCTGAGATTCTGAGCCTTGCTCTGATCTGATCCAAAAATGCATTTCCCTGCAGTAAAATGTAAA
Source organism: Cardinalis cardinalis (assembly GCA_014549065.1). NCBI lineage: Eukaryota > Metazoa > Chordata > Aves > Passeriformes > Cardinalidae > Cardinalis > Cardinalis cardinalis. The sequence continues at coordinate 723,488 of JACDOX010000101.1, read as the reverse complement.
AGGCTGAGTTGTTTGTGGTCAGAGTCTAAGGTTATGTCCTTTATAGTAAAGGAGGAGTGGTGGTTAATAAGCTTTTGAGCTAAAAATTTTAATTTAGCATGAAGTTGTCAGTGTTGTTTCCCAGCCATGAGGTGTGGGGAGACCAGCTGGCTGCAAGAGAGGTGTGTGGGACTCAGTGTGATCCTGCAGCTGCTTTAGGTGTCGGTTCTGCTGGCTTGGGTAACAGATTTGTTTTATTTGTGTTGTTTTGAGGCTTGGCCTGTGCTCTCCACGAAGAGCTTGGGCAGCACAGGGTAAACAGCAGCGCTGGTTTATCCCAGTGCTGAGGGAAGGTTATGGGAAAGGTTGTGGTGAGAGAGCTCTGAGGAGCAGAGCACGTCACACATCATCACCCTGCAGAGGTGTGGAGATGACACGTTGATTCTGCTGCTCAGCCCCCTCTGGGTGTCTGTGACCAGGTGATGACACTGATTTATCACAGAACTTCAGCTGCCTTTCACAAGTTCACAATAATTTATCAGCCTGTGCACCTAAGAGTGAGCAGTTCTTTTTGAACCTTGTTTTGTGTTCAGTGGAATTAATGATTTAAAAAGTTGTGCCCACAGTACATTAAATAGCTAAGCTGGTTTGGAAATTCAGATTTTATTCAAATCATTTGGTTGCCATACCAAACATAGCTGTGCTAAACAGCTCAATAATGTCCTGGTTTGAAAAGACAGGTGTCTGCTAAGGAAGGCAGGAGCCAGCTTTGAAATGGAAAATGTAAACCCCCTCTTTTCCAGCTACATCTTTCAACCTACGACAAATAAATATTGGAATTTAATTTGCTGAGAAATGTACAAGAAAAGGAGCTAATAATCAGAGTTATTCTGCAATAGAATTAATGTAGCAGAAAAACCTGTACCAAAACTTCACGGTGTCCCCTGTTTTCAGGTATTGGCTAGAAATTCTTTATTCAGTTTGTCACCAGGAGTTTGTCCCCTCTGACAGTGCTGGGATGTGGCTCCAGCAAGGAGAGGCTGCTGCTGGCCACCCCAGTTTGGCTCCTGAGCCTCCCAGCTGCGTTCTGCGAGCTCTGAGCTCTCAGGGCTGCACACACCGAGCCCCAGCCAGGCTGTGCTGACCTTTCCAGGAGCCCCGGGGATGCCTCCCTGCCACCCCTCATCACCTGGGACTTTGGCAAGGTTGTATTTCAGTGCTTTTTGGAATTTTCCCCTGCTCAGGCTTGCTTTTCTGGGATGAGGAGGAGCTGCTGTGGATGCATGGAGTGTTGGTTTTGGGAATTTCTAACTCACAGAAAGGTGCCTACAGCTCAGGATATGCACACTTTAAAATGGGTATTTATGAATTTAAAATGGACATTTATGAATTTAAAATTACGAACTTTTTTTGCTTGGTTGTTTTATTTTTGGGGTTTTTTTCCTCAAATAAGCCCTGTAATGAGTTGATCCTTTGACTCACCCACAGATAAGACAGTTCCAGTGAGAGAAGCTGTTTTATGGGATTCATTTTGGAAGCTATTCAGGGAAATTACTGTAGGCTTTTTGAGAAAATTAGTGAGAGCGTGGAAGGACCACAGAAAGGGTTTTTCCCTTAGGATTTTAAGTAGGATCTTACGAAGGGAAGGAAAAACCCCAACCTCAAATTCTGATGAAAGATTTTTTTTAAATAATGTAACAAAATTATGCAAACTCTAGGTTTGGATGTGGGTAAGTTCTTAGCTGTTCCTCCTAGTGGAAGTTTTATTTTAAATTAGCTAAATTAGTTAAGTTAGTTTATTTTAAATTAGCTTTTAGAAGGGAAAGGAAATTACTTAATCAGTGCTCCAAATGTGTGTGTATATGTGGGGGGTGTGTGTATCCCCTTTGTAAGATGTTAAAGAGTTTGGATTTAGGATGATGTTAATAAATGAATGTACAACTTGTAGGAGTGAAATGATCAAGGCAGCTACTCTGTAGGGCTGTGGGAACCCCAGGGGCTCAGCTCATGGTGAATACAATCTGCTGGATTCACCTGAAGTTTTTATCCTGGAGGAAAAAAAAGAAGTGAATCAAACCTCTGGGTGTTTCACAGGGGCTTTTAAATTATTTGAGTTGGAGAGGGGCATTTCTTGGTGCTTGAATGAGGTTAATGTTTTGTGGGTATACACATACATGATCCAGGGCATGGAGAACTGGGGAAACTACATGTGGATTTCTGCTGAACAAAATGATGTCTGAGTCTTTATGACACAGGTTATTAAAGGAAGAAGTCAGATGGTTGGAATAACTTAATCTAATTCCTGTAAATGTGAGCCACACATGGAGTGTGTGATGCTGAACTGCAGCGAGGGGAATAGAGGAGCAGGTGCTGCTGTGGAGCATCCCAGCAGCATCCCATGGAACTTTACACTAAATACCAAATAACTTGGAAATGTGCCTCCTCTGTGCATGGGGCTAATTGATTTCTGAGCCACTTGCTCTGGAGGCTTGTTTGTATTTAAGGTACTCTTTGGAATCCCTCTCTCTGCACTATTCCTTTGTGCAGACCAGACATCAGGGACCTTCAGGTCAGAGAGCAGCCACGCTGAAGCCATTCCAGGAATTTTTTTGGCACACTTTCACATCAATGGACAGATACTGTGCCTGTGCTTCTTGCATAATCTGGGGTGTATTAAGCCCAGGTATTATCTTCTTGTAAATACTTCTGGAAATAATTTTTTCAATATTGTTCTCATGGGGTGTAAGCAGAGTGTCAGGGGTGTGGACAGGTCTGTGTGGCTTCACCATCTCCATCAGTGCACGTGTGTTGGGTGGGTGTCAGCAGTTCAAGGATGCTCTCTGAGAAACTCCCTTCTACTCTGCATCCTTCTCCTTCAGTGTGATGCTTTCATTATCCCAAACTGTGCTTGAACCCCTTCCTGCTTCTGGGTGACACAAATATCTGTGTGGCATGTGGGGTTTCTCCTCCCCTCCTCTAGCCTCTTCTCCCCAGTATTATTTTCAGTGTGGGAATAGCACATTAACCTCTTTAAAAATAACAGCAACAAAAAAAAAAACCCAAACAAAGAAATCCCCACCTTGAATGACTGAATTTGTCACAATAATTAAGCATGGTAGCTACAGCTCTGGATGAGTTTCACCTGCTAAGAGCTACTGCAGTCAGCACCATATGGTGGCCTTTTTTCCCCCCTTTTTAATAGACTTAGAACAGCAATTTGTTTCACCCGTGAGCCAGCACCACAGCATGCATTGCTTAACAGAAACAACCTAAGACTGGTGAGCTTTTCATTTTAAGTTTCAAGGAGCATTTAGCTGAGCTTCAGAGCCTGCTTTCTGGCACTGTCTGTTTGCATTGTAACTCTTTGATGTATAAAATTAAAAGGCTGAAGGACAGAAGGGCTTGATTTTTCTGACCAGAGACTCCTCAGTCTTAATGTTTGCAAATAATCTCCTAATATTAACCTGCCTCTTCAATTTATTTCCAAGCTCTCACCAATGTCTGTGTGTCACCCTGAGACTGTGGAGAGAAAATTATTGGAGATGTGGAAAATATTATTTTATTTGATGGGTGGACTGCAAGTGTTTAGTTATGGGTGTGTCTGTGCTGTGAAACAGGGCCCTGGTGCAGGATCCCTGATCTTCTGCCAAAACACAGAGCAGTGTTACAGCACTGAGGGCCTTATCCCTATCAGTGCCATGGGCATGTGGCTGTGCTGTTTTATCCTGGTTTTTTCCCCAAATGACCAGAGGTACCCATATTTTTATCCACCTGCTGCACTGTGCCCCATAAGCTAACAAATGCAAACTCACAAGTTCCAGACCCCCTTATCTTAAAGCTTTGGTTTTGTGGTTAACAGACACAATGCATACAAAAATAAGATTTTTTGCATATTTTTAGGCTTCCTTAAAACTTGGGCCAGTCATGCAGTACCTCATTATCCTGGAATGACATTTCCAGAATGGAACAAAGGCCTGGTAGCACAGCAAGCTGACCTGCAATGCCCAGGACTTGTGATTAATTCCCCTTCCACACCACTCCAGGGGAATGGTTAAGGTTAGGGAGGCAGCAGGATTCCCTGGGTGGAAGGACCATGAGAATACCCCTGGGTGTCACATCCTGAGCTTGGGAGGCTGTGAATAACCCATCCCAGACCCTGCCACCTCCCCAGTCAATGGGGGTCATGCTGAGTCCTCATTCAGATGCAAAGCTGTGGTCCTGGTGTCTTCCATCCTTCCTCCCTGTCCCCTAATTGCTCCTGGGATCTTGCAGCTTGTGATGCCCTTCTAATTCTGGATCAATACTCAGGTTGCTTTTGTTATTTGCTGGTGTTGATAACCTGACTGTGCAAGTCACTCACCTGGTGATAACCAAGGCCTCTGCTTAATTAGGAATATCTGCTTAAAAATAAGATAGGTATCTGGGGGAAATGCAGGTTACAAATGGTTCCAATTAAAACTCATGTAGCAGATTTCCCACATCTGTCCTATTGTATTTCTTTCTTCCTTTCTTGGAAGGCTAAGGATGCAACATTTCTAGAGGGTACAGGTGTTCTGTTCAGAGTTCAAGATCATCTGCAGTGAGATGAGTTTGAACTGTCACACCCCAGCCTCGTTCCTGTCTTGCGTCCTTGGGTACTTTGACTGTAATAAAATGCACTTTTAATTTCACAGAGCTTTAAAAACAGCAGGGAATGCTGTGTGGTTTTTATTTGTAAATTAACCAGCTTCTGCAAATAAGGTGTTACATTTTTTTGTGTGGACAGTGCCCCATTTACCCCTCTAGACCCTCCAGAATGTGGGACTTTCCAATCCCAAAAGCAAACTTCTCTTTAGTTTTGCACCAAGAGTACTTGCTCTGCACAGGAGAGATTTTAATCTGAATTTTGATTGCATTTGGATAGAAAGAGTTATTCCTTGGAGTTCTCTAATGAGATGGGAGCAAGGGGAGCTTAGGGAGGGTGCTGCAGTGCCCAGGAGCTTTTTGTTCTTCACAGTCTTTTAACTTCATGTGCCTTTGCCACTTTCTCGTGCTCAAGTAATGTTCAAATGGGTTTAGTTTGCAAATTTAAATGAGCTTGCTAATGTTCTCATTTTAGCAATACCATCTAGAAATACTGATTAAAAATGTCACCTAGTGATTTTAATCTGTGAGGAATGGGCAGTTCTGAGAAAAGTAGATCAGTTTTTTTTCTCAGTACACCTCCATCACAGCAGAAATGGTCCTGGTAATGTTCCCTGCCTGAAAAGTGTGTGTTTGGCTGCTTTTGGGAGAAATAGGAATTTGCATTCTATTTCTGAAGGACCAGTAAACCCCAGTTTTTTCAACCGGCACTGGATTTGAAGTTGAGATTTCTGGTTTGAGGGAATCTGGCCCACCTTGCAGTTATGGGATGATTCCCTGAGCCAGCCTGCACTGCAGAGCTTCCCAGGGCCCAGCACCTGCAGGCCTGGGAGGTGTTGGAGGGTCACCAAACTGGGGTCATTTGTCCAAACCCTCTTTTTATCAGAAATTTTCTGCTCAGGTGTTTGAGCCAAGATCTGCTGATACTTGCAACACAAAAGATGTTTTGTGTTTCTTCTGCTTGCAGGTCCCAGAGTCAGTATTTTTTTTTTTTTTGGCAAATGCTGATATTCTAATTTGTTTTGCAATGCAAAGTCCTTCAGTATTCCAAAAATCACTCCCCAGACTACAAGTGAAGGAGAGACCTTCATCTTGTGGGAGAACAGTACTGTCCAGTGTCCTGTTATTTAGTAGTCAGGAGGATTGTCCTGCAGTAGGAGACATTTCAGAGAGCAAGGTGGGGACAGATTTACTAGATTCATTTAGAATCATTAAGGTTGGGGAAGACCTTTTAAAATCATCCAGGCCAATTTCTGAAAGTCAGAAGAGATCCCTGTTAGTTCAGAGCACCAGGGACTGGTGGTGCAGGTGGATTCTCCTCCTCTGCAGCAATCAGATGCTGCTATCAATTAGCACAGACCTGAGGGCACCTTGTGCACTTAAATAAAGGAAGGACAAGATCAAAGCATCACCTTATGATTTACAAAATAGGTGACTTGTGTAGTGACCTTAGAGCACAATCACTGAATATTTTGTTATTCCTAAAAGTCTTTGAGGGAAAACAAGCTGAAGGATATGAGCACCCAGAGCATGGAAGCCTTAGGCAGGAAAGCAAAATGAAGTAAGAGTGGTAAAAATGAATAAACTTCATTTAATTTCTCACTGAATTTCGTGTCTTCCATTTAGAAAAGAGATGGAGGAGGGTAAGAATCAGTTAATATATGCCCGCACTAGTATTGAATATGTTCTTTCATACATGAAATTATCCCATAAGTGAGACAAATTGCTTGAATCATTAAAAAAAATCCCAAAAATGCTGATGTGGGAAAGACCTTGGCAGATAACTTAGTGTGTTGCCAGGCTCTTAGGTGAGATCAAGTGTACCTGTCTCACCTCCAGAAGCTGACAGTCTGTCTAACCTCTTTTTAAACCTTGGATATTGATTTCTCATCTTCCCTAGACAGCCTGTTCTGGGTCTTCACCACTCTTACTGTTAACAAGACTTTCATTTTTCTAATACCTAATTCTTCTCCCACTTGTCCTTCTGTCAGTTGCAAGAGAAGAACTGATGGATGCCCTCTTCTGTTACTGCCTTGTTGGACACTTGTGGATGATGCTTAGCACCTCCTTGAATTAATCTCAACTTTGCTTTACAGGAAGAAGAAGAAAAAAAAGAAATGTTGGTTCTTTTTTTTGCTGACAGTGCTTCTGAAATCACAGAGTTGTTTGTGGTGGGGTTTTTTTTGATGGTCTGTTGTTTTTTTTTCCCCTCCAATTGACCTTTCCCATATTTTGAGGAATGGCACTAAAAATGGGATATCTATTGAGACAGCAAATGCCTTTACAGTGTAGTAGGAAAAGAAGAATAAGCTCCTTGGTCTTAGCATCTCATGCTTCTGTCACACTTCTTTGATATTTCTGGTTTTCCAATAATACTGTATTTTTCACTTGTATTCATTGCAAGTGGCTGAAGTGCAGATACTTGGCCTTTTATCACCTCTCACTTTCAGCACATGAATTTTAAAATGAAGAATAAAATAGAAAATCAAGTAGGAAGTGCAGCACTCCATCAGGTTTCAGCTCTCAGATATTGTATCCCAGTCTCCAACTCGTTGATTTATTCCTTCTCTGCTGATTCTGCTCACATTCCTCAGCTCTGTCACCTACAGATGTTCTGTGGTTGTTGCTGTTTAGTCCTGTAAGAGCAATGGCATCTGATATTGCTGCTGATGGTGGCTATTTCAGAGATCATTTATCAGGAAAGAGTTGGTGACTACAGGCCTTGAGCCGGGGACTCTGGTCCTGCTCTTGGCAGAGCTTGACATGAGCCACTGGATTCCAGCCCTCGTGTACTAAAGATTAGAAACAATTTCTGGATTTAGGGCTGATCATCTGCCTGTGCAAAATTTGGAAGGGGAAAAAATGGGTTTATGTATTATCTTTTTAGTATTGTAGTAGAATGATATCTGTGTATTAATGCCTGCATCATAGGTTCAGTGTTTGGATCTAGTGATACTCTATAACCCTCCTATGAAGAGAAAGGAAAACAATTGTTAAAAGATCCATTCCTCCTCCTTGGCAAAAGCTACCAGAGTTGTCAGGCAGCTCAGGTGATTTTCAGGAAGAGCTTGAGAGCAGATCAAATCCCATAAAGATGAATGTGTTTGCAATATGTAGTTAGAGTGTAGTTATAGAGCACTGTGTGACTCCTGAGCTTGATGTATTGTTACTCAATGATTTCAATCACAAGGTGATGCCAGTGCATTTGTTTAAGCTGTTGGTATTTCAGAGTTAATTTTACACCTGAAATAAGAAAATAAGGAGAGGAGTTTAAGAAATGTTTGTAGGCATTGCTGTTATTTAAAATTACTTGTGGAACAAATAACACTCATCCCATATTCTGAAACATGAGTGTCTAAAAGGCCTCATTTTATTGGAGAGGGAACTGATGAGGAAAATTTTGAGGAAGTGCATTTATGATGCACCCTCACACGAGTGCTTACAATGAAGTTTTCCTTGATGCACTTTGTGATAATTATTCACATATCACTTTAAAAATATTTGCTGGGTGCCATATAATGTAACTGCTCTTGGTTAATGCTATGTTTGAGAGAATATTTCCTCCCCAGGAGCAAAATTTATTCTCCTTTTTACTTCAGTTTCCTCTTTTCCTTGTGCTGGGTTATTCCCTGGCAATATCCCTTCACTGCTCACTCCCTCCTGTGCAGGACACCCTTGTCCTGTCTCCTGCACCTCGTGTCATCCCGTGCCCAGCCAGATTTCCTCAGGTTTCCTTCTGCACTGCTTCCCAGTGCTCTCCCTCCTTCCCCCATATTTTTCCTAAGGCTGCTGTGGTCGCCTGCTCTGTCTGATTAGCTGGCTCCAGGCTGCGAGTTAAATGTCAGTATAATTTTTTCTTTCTTCCAGTCTTAAAGAAGTGCCATGAAATGGAATTTGAACCAAAAAAAAAAAATAAAAATTCACTTCTGCTGGGAAAGGCTTAACTTGCAGTAGTGCCTCCAAGTAGGCACTAAATCCCCACAAGGTTTGCTTCCATTTCTTGCTAGAATCCATCCTCATCAACAGTTGCATAGTGTAAAAGACTGGGAATAAAAATGATGTGGTCAGTGAACTAATGCCACTGAGTGTATTCTCTTTTGTTCTCCCGGCCTGGGTCGATTTGCTGCTTTCAGTGTGCTCAGACACTTGCTAGAGGATGCAGTTTCTCTCCTCTCAAGATATGACACTGGCCATGGTAGCAACAATAATGAGGGAGTGGTTGTGGGTGCACTTCACTCCAACCCCAAGCAGCTACTGCTTAGTTTTTGTTTCTTTAATACAGTATTTTTCAATAAGGAGAGAAAAAAATATCATGGTCATGTTTTTATTGGATGTTATTAAAAAAAAATAAAGACTTTCTGGCAGTGGCCAGCAGCCAGGAGTGGTGTGTGACCAACTGTGACCAAGAAAATAGGACGAGCAAGACAGTGAAACAAGCTCTGCTCTACAAATCAATCCAGTGATGACAGGCAGGGCTGAGGCCAGGGTGCAGGGGTTTTATTCTGAGCACTGGGAAAAAGGTCAGGAAAGATGAACAGATTGGCAGCAAGAAGGGGTTCAGAGCTTTGGTTTTGCCCTTTGCTGACCATTCAGCAGCTGGGGTGGAGGTCGAGGCAGGGATGTCTGGTCAGGCAGGATGGTCATCACCAGGAGAGCCTGCAGAGCCCTGCCCTGTCCTGAGCAAGGGAATATCCATGGGCTGCTGTGCAAATCCTGGTAGGGATGGGACCATGGGAAAACAAGCTGCTCCTCTGGGAATGCAGTGGGCTGTTGTGGTGTTCCCAACCTCAGATTGTATCCAGGTAGGAATGCTTGGCTCCTCCCCCTGGGTGGAGCATCTCCCCAGTGGGATGATGGAATTTTATCAGCCTGCAGGGGCACTCAATTAACAGAAGATATCTCCTGGAGGGAGGATTGGTTGTAGAAGAGATAACGAAAAAACAGCCCAATTAACAGAAGATAACTGCCCCACCTCTAACAGATGGGAATAGAATGCAGACCCACACCCCCATCTTGCAGCCCAGGACATTATCCACCCCTTATTCTATTACCATCTGCATCACACCCAAATCAATAAACTCTACACAATGAAACACAGTTTCACACAGTTCTCACTTCACTCTAGGTTTCCCTGTGGTACACAGTGGGCTTCTCCATCTTTCTGCATATCCACCAAGAGTGCCAGACCTGCAGGGTTCCACCCTGCCTTGTGTTTTTGGCAGCCCCATGGCACATGGGACAGCTCCTCCCTGGGTGAGGGCCAGGCACCAAGAGCCTTTGAACAATACTGAATTCTGGTCTGCTTTATAGAAAGGGACAAAGTGCTCTTATTGCATCATTGACCCCTCTCTCTCAATTTAAAGCTCTTCTGTATTGCTCTCAACTGTTCACAGATACTTTATATGAAGATAAGGATCCTTGTTTGGTTTTTAGAGAGATTTAAAGTAGCCTCGGGGAAAGCAGTGTGCTGGCAAGGGCAGTTACTGTACAAGGAAAAGACATTGCTACAATAAATACAGCAAACAAACCCAGTTCAGGAGGAGAGAGATGACATTTTGGGAATTAAGTCCTGCCTTGCTGTGCTGTGTTCAGGTCAGTATTTTCTGTAGAATGACATCCAGGAGCCACAGTCTGAGGGGTTCTTTTCCCTGGAGAGGAGGCTGTGTCCAAGGTGTAAATGGAGATAACACCACAGATAACCACTCTGGGAGGGTATTATTGGCTTTTTACTCACTTGCCATGGAGTAGCAGATGAAATTAGAATTGGCTGTTGATAAATACATAGGTGATTGTAGCTGGAATTGGGCTGTGCAGGGTGTTCTTCCCTGCGGATTGTGCTAATGACAGATGGAGGGAGAGGCAGAGAGTTTTGATAATTAATGTGTGTTTGATTCCCAAAAGTGAAAAATGGAATAAGTTAGTATTTTACAACTGGCTTCTTTTGCTTTCTTCTTCAGTTGAGCTGGGAGTCTCTCAGAGCACTAAACCCTTGATGAGTGGAAAGATCAGGAGGGAAACTGGATTTTAAAAAGGAGTGAAGTAATTTATTGGTGCATGGCACATTTTGTTTGCTCTTTTCTCCATGCTCATGGGAACATTTTGATGAAAATCTAATGAAGAAATAAATTCAAATTTGGTATAGAAATGAAAATACACCTACTTCTTACTTGAAATCTAAATATTACTACTAAGCCAAAATGCACCTTTTAAAAAAATAAAACATAAATATTTTTTAAAAATAAAAGATAAAATGCATATTTGAAAAATAAAAGAAATAGAAAAAATAAATTTCTTTAAATAAATAAAATAAATTGTGTGCAAGGTTTTAGCTATATCTGTTAATGGCTTTTTCACAGTGGTGCTTCTCAAGACCTTTAGGAATCTCACTTCTAAGCTCTCTGCATGTTTCTCCCCAGAATCTGTTCTGTCTTATTGGCTGGTTTTAAGACCTGAATACACTTAGGAGACACTGAATTGGGATCTCAAGACTTGTTTATATCTGAGACCTTGAGAAAGACTCTTGAGCATAGGTTTCATGTGTTGGCACTTTAATCCTGTCCCATCTGAAGCTCTATGGGGGAAATAATTTAAAAAGAGAAATAGTTTTCTATCAGACCAATTTACATTTTCCTCCCTTCTCACAAAAACTCACCCTCTAAGATTTGTGATTATCCATCCTGGGCTGGATAATCCTCTCTCCTTCCTTTCCCCCCAAACAGAAAGGGAGACTTGAATAGTTGGTAGCAAACAAGCACATTTGCCTTCAGTAAGCAGCTTATGCCTGACAACAAAAGAAAACTTTTGCTTGTTTTAAAATGTCAGTGGGCAGAAGAGCTGCCCTGGGAGAACACATGGCTTTTTAGTGTTCCCTCTGTCACCTGAACGCCCTCAGATGAGCTGTGTGCATTGTGGAACTCGGGGTCAGAAGTTTAGACACCAAAATGACATGAGGACAGTACTGATGTGTTAACAGGCATTACGGTGATTAGCAATTTTTAAAAATATTGTTGTGTCAAGGCAGGTTTTTCAGTCAGATTGTTGAGATCAGATGAGAAGCCAGTGCTGGAGAGAAACCAGCTGAAGAGAGTGGTGAGGGTACAGCAGTGCAGGAGAGAGATGTGCTCCTATTTTTGTTAATGTTGGGTGATAAACCTTAACTGGTGAGTCCTGCCCTCCTCCTTTTTCTTCATTAAGAATTTTACAGCTGGACTGGGCCTTTTGACTTCTGATTTTTCACAGCTATGGCTTCTGCTCATGGTGTGCAGCAAACATGCCTTCGTGCTGAGCAGCTCAATTTTGGCATCTTGCCATTCCAGGCTTTGTGCTGAGCTCCCTGCCTGAAAAATGGAAATCACTGTCAGGTGGGAGGAGTTGTCAGCACACTGGGGTTTGTACCTTGCAGTCCTACAGCTTGTTTGTCTGGCTGTCACGCATAGGAACCTTCACTGTGGAACAGGACTCTGTTGTACCTGTAATTAAATATTGAAAGATTTCCCACTGAGGGCCTGGGAATGTGAGAGATATTTGATGCATTTCTATAGGCATGTGTTAAAAGAAGGGTCAAAATGAAGCACTCTGAGAAGGGGTAATCTCAGCTTGCCCCTTCCACAAAGTCTTTTGTAAGGCATTGCAGTGCAGAACTAAAGAAAGATAAGGAGATTTTGTGGAAGTTGGTGGAAACTCCTGTGAAGGGCCCAGATCAGGTGCAGATCAAATCTGAAGGTGGCTGTTTGAAACTGTGACCTGCAAGGAGCATTTATTGACCAGAGAGAGGATCAGTTCTCAGTGTAGTGATTGAGAGATGAGAGGTAAGGTAGAAAAAAGATCTAGTGAAGGGTTGTTTAGACTGAAGATAAGTCACATTGACAAGTAAGAGATTGAGGACTTTGGTGAGGTTTTGGGGGTTTGTCTGTTCACCACTCACCAATGCACAGACCATTTGCAGTGCTGACATTTCTCTCATTTGGACTCCTCATTTGTCTGTTCATTTACCTTGGGCTTTATGGATTAGCTCGCAAATCGTAGCCCATGCTGATATTTATCTTTCTGTTGTGTGTTTGGCTTATCTGTGTATTTTCCAGAACACTCCCTCCTTTCTGTGTTGTTAAGGTCAGTGGCTCTCAGTTCCATCTATCCATCTCATGGTGAGCCCGGGCAGCCAGACACGAAGCTATTTGTTTAACCATTTCAGCATCTCTGACACCCTCCCGCTGGTGATTGAGTCTGCTGAAGGGACACGCATCTACCCAGACACACTTGATTTGTTGCAGGTCATTTTTCCCCCCTCTGCATTCAATTCTCCCTTGTCATCACTCAACTGCTTCATCCCTCAGCCTGTGTGTGTCCACCTCTGCCGCTGCCAGCCACACCAGATGGGAGCAAAGCCGTGTGCCCACCGTGCCACTGCTCCCATCCAGGCCTGGGATGGCGTGTGCCAGCTGGCTTTGGAGGAGTCATTTTGTGTGTCCTCCAGTTGCCATTGGTTTGGAGGGTAATTTGGCATGTTGGTTTTGGTCAGAAGAGTGATCTGTTCATCCGTGGCGAGCCATCTGCTTCGTGTGTAGTCCGTGGCACAGTGAGGAGTGGGATGGTTGATGCACCTGACCTGATGCCTTGGGAAGGCTGACCTAGAACAGAGTCTGGACAGAGCTAAAGAATAAAGTAGGGGTATATTAAAAGGATCTCCTCAATGGATCCACCTTGGGCAGCACAAGAGCTCAGCCAGGGCTGCACCCAAGATGGTCCCAAAATGCACGCCCGGGCCCGGGGTCTCTCACTTTTAGAAGTTCTGGTCCATTTTCATATTGGAGTTAATTATCCAATTACAGCTTTAGGTTATGAAGTCCCATCCTTCTTGTTTTTTTCTGTCTTCAGTCCACTGTTGTTTATGCTCTTGGGCCTGAGATTTGGATCAGTTGTCCTTGGTCGCCAGCTAGAGAAGGAATTGTTTTGTCTCCCTGCTCTGTGCAGAGAGCTCACCATCCTCTAATATGGAGCTCAGAACTACCCACTAAAGCAGCACAGAATCTGAAAAATAGATGTGGCTGGCTCAGGGTGTCAGTGACATGCTCTGTCCCGGTGTGTGGGTCAGGGACACTGTCCAGTTGCCTTTTCATTACCCCTACTCACCATTGTTTTTCCAATATCTTTGAGGCTGGGAGCATTGCCGATGGTTTCCAGTTAGTAGATCTGTGTTTCACTGCTGTGCTTTGCATGTGCAGTGCTTTGGATCCTTTTGTATGTATGCTCCTGGAAATATTTCATTACTTTCTAATTGCTGCTGCATATAAATGTAGGGGTACTTCCAAATGGGAGGTTCAGACTTCTCAAATGTGAAATTTGGTGCTTGTACCTCAGTAATTTCTTGCTCATCAACACGTTCGAGTCATTCTGCATTTGAATGGGTCAAGCAAGGTATAATTAATGCTCCTATTGTTTCCAGTTGCTAGGAAAAGCAGACTGAGCCAAAAATTGCCTGACTCTCTTCTTAAACAACAGGAGTTAGATGAAATATATTCCTAAACAACCAGACTAAATAATGTGTGTACTTTGGCAGACTCCAAGTGAATGACATTGAATCCGTAAAACTGTGACCATTAAATCAAGCCCTGGCTTTGATACCATTAATGAAGAAATAATGTTTTGACTTTCATACCTTCATAAATTCTGATACTTTCAATTGCTCTCGAGCACCAAAACACCATTGTCATCTGCAATAACTTGCTCTTTAACAATTTTGCCTGAGCTGCATAACGTTGGGTGCTTTGCATCGGGAAAGGACAAGCATTTCTTGTTTGTGCTTTTATTTCCTTTTCTTTGATGGCTGCAGGTCCTGCTGTCTGAGCCCTCAGCTGTGCTTCAAGGTCTTGTGCAGTGACTGTGGTGTGGGTCAATAAGGCTTGAGCTGAGCCTGCAGCCCAAAGTGATGTCTTGAGCACTGAGTTGGATATTGATGTACGACTGCTTCCTTTTCCATCCTCAGGAAGGCCTTTAAAGCTGCTCTTTCTTTTGTTGGCATTGCCTTTTGTTCCCATTACATGGAGGACAATCCAGCCTGAGAAAGATAAATTTCACAATTTGTCTTGTCAGGCTGTGAGATGGAGTTTGCCGTTCCGCGGAGGAGCGCGATCCGAGCGCGCGTGGGCGGCCGAGCACGGAGAGACCCCTCGTGTCCTGCTGGGGTTTGAGTGCTCCCCTCCCACACAGCAGCCTGAAAATGCACCTCAGGAGCTCACCCCTCCTTGTCTGTCTCCTCCTGCCCACCAGCAGGGCTGCCTTGGGATGGAAAAACACTGCTTGGAAAGTCATCCATTATTAACATGCAGTCCCCGCTCAAGGATTCATGGTGTTTCCTTTTGGTTGACCTGATGGAGCTGCTCAGTGCCTTTCCTCCCAGTGCAAAGTCCTAGATCCAACTTTGCTCCTGAGACCTTGTATTCCAGCCCTGGCCAACCTTTCACAGGAAGGAGAGAGAACGCAGCTAAAAAATTAATTTCTAGAGAGAGTTGTGAAAATGAATAAAAAATATTTGGCTTGCTGAGAAGGGAAAAATAGCAGTGGTCATGCTAAAAGTAATAGGAATCTTGTTCACATTCCTCACTGTCCTTCACTGCAGCATATAAATGTGTGGTGGAGAAACCCTCTCAATTTAAACTTATGTTATTGTTGACCCATTTTCCCAACAGCTAATGGCTAGGACTGAATACATATTGCTACCATTATAATTGTTACATTTTGCCTTGCTGCACCGGGAATTCTGTGAATATTGTGAGTCTGGCCCAGAGCTCTTTGCTAATCAAACACAAATTAAAACTAACCCAACTGACTGCTGTAAAAATATTGGTACACTTCCCTGGTAGATTTACAGTCTTGTGTACTGGGAGAGCTTGAGACCCTCTCTTAAAATACATGGCCATATCTCTATTTTACAGAGGATGAAAATGAGATGCAGTAAGGTCTTTTACTTGCAACCACACAGCAGAGGAGAATTGGCTGCTTCTAGTTTGAGGCTGGGAACTCTACCTTTGGTAGAGAGGTGGGCATTAGCCAGATTTACTTCCAGTTTTCTGTATGTAAGAAGTGATTTGTAGTCCTGGTATTGCATTTCTTGCTTCAATAAATAGCTGTTTTCTGAATGCTGTATATTGGTGTGCTGCCAAAAAAGGCCATTATGGGTTTTACTGCAATACATTCCAGCAAAGAAATACATTAAACCCATTTTTTTTTCTTTACCTTTAAGAACATCAACCAAAACCCTGCAGTTCTGAGGCAGGAATAAAGGCAGATAACCCCCACTTTACTGAAAATGCACATTGCACGCTGTCGATTGCCATTTTCCTTGCGCTGTACCCAGCGTGGCATCCTATAGCACAATGTAAACAAAATTATAATCTTATCAAGCAGGCTGCTCCTACAGTGATGACAGCTACTTAGATTGCCAGAAGCAGGGCCAGCAAAACAGAGACCGTTTTAAAGCAGCTGACACTTTTTATTTTTTTTTTTTTTTTTTTTTAGCAGTGTGGGTTGAAAACAAATTATAATAAAGATTTCATTACATGCTATTCAGAAGGGTCAACACAGTCAGTCCCCAGCAGACCTCAGGCCTGGGACACAGATGGGGTCAGGCACCTGGACACAGCAATGTCCTGGGTGTTAAAATCAGGCTGGGAGGACTCATGGGGTTTAATTCTTGGTGTTCAGTGCTCTGGGGTTATTGCACCATTCAGCTGATGGGATGGAGTCACACCCTGCTAATTCCAAAGCCAACAGAATGCTTTGGGCTCACTAAGGACACAAGAGAATGTTTTGCTGAGTGTGGGATGTCCATAAGTCGCCTCCATGTTGAACTGGTTCCCAAGATGCTGCTTTGGTGTGAAGTTGTATCATTATGATTGGAGCTTCTGGTTTTGCTCACTGCAGGAGCACTGCCTCACCCCATTCCTGGTGAGAACCTGAAATATAAAATTTCCCCCATTTTAGAGGTGTTTTGGGGAATAGTGAACTTGTCCTAGGACATGAGATCTTAAGATATGCCAAAATTTGAAATGCCCCAATAAAAACTTGCTGCCTCATTCATCATTCAGTGTGTTGACCAGTTCATCTTAAAAAACCTGGAGGCATGGAGTGAAATGCCACTCTAGGGATGGCAACATCAGTTTTAGCATGAGCTCAGGAGAACTGCTCCATCACACATTTGTTTTAAATATGGCATGAAAGGTTATGGCCCCAGTGCATCTTGTTTCCCTGGCAGAAAGGAAGTATGCTTGAAGTTGACTACAGAACTCTCTCTTGCTTGTAAAATGTTGTTGCTCCTATATATTTTCAGCTATTCATGAAGCGTATTGCATATATAATTAAAACATTAATAAAAATAACAGCAGGAAGAGTTCATCAGCAATTCAAATACAAATATTTGTGAAAATCTGTCTTCTCCAACATGTTCCTTTCCCCTCTGATTTTTTTATTTTGGGTAAAAATATCATAAGCAACATTGCTTAACCATTTTCACAGCTCCAGGATCTCTGTAGGACAGTAAATTTATTTCTCTATTGAATTAATTTACCATAGATTGTGCAAGTTCATTATTGTTGTACTCTTCAGGAGACATCCCATACATATTCAGGGTAGGGGAGGCTCCTGTCTGGGATTGTGTGTCCATTCCCACTTCAGCACTGGGAGTTCATCCACGGGTTTGGGGGCAAACCTCCCACTCCTCTCTGTAGCTTGGCATTTCACAGAGAGCACTGGACAACTTGGTCATGGTTTTCTTTCTGAAAAACTGCTTTTTGGAGTATTGAACTGAACCACAGCTGTCTGGGCTGTGTTGGGCTTAAGAAGGTAGCCAGGAGATCCCACCTGCCATTTCCCAGAATTTTGGTGGCACATGTGTGCTCACCTTTCACAGCTGACATGGAAATTCTCAGTGTGTGGATTCATCTTTGTAAGAGCCTCAGAAACCTTGCAGCCTGTGCCTACTTCCTGAGCTCATAATTTGTCTTTTTAAAGAAGTGCTGTCAGATGAGCTAGACTTTTCTAATTCTGGGTTATTAAATTTCCTCAGGATAGAATCTAAATTATATTTTGCCCCTTATGACTCTGGTCTGTTCTGTGTCTGTGGCATTTACTACATTCCTAAGCAAAACACTTGGACAGTCTGCAGCACTGGTGTGTTGTTTTGGGTAAGGATCACAGCATTCAGCCAACAAATATGTCCAAGGCATTGGTTGGAAATAGGTTCCCTTTACAACAGATGGATTAGAAAAAAAAGAAGGAAAAAATGTGAAAAATGGCTGATATGGAAAGCACTGCTCACTTCTTTAGTTAAAAGGGCCCCTTTACTGGAGGTGTTTTTTCTGCTTTTCTAGTTTACTTTCAGTTTTTTGTTAGTGGATGAGTCCATGGTCCTGGAGAGAAGGGAATCACTTTCTGGAGGGAGTTCCTCCACGGCCTTGCTGTGGTTTCTCTGCATTTTTAAACTAATTGAACATTTCCCTAAGTGGCATCTTTAGAGTACTGAGCTGTGAGGAGGATCTTTGTTTTAAGAATAGAAAGAGAGGATTTGAATCTCTGGCTGCTGCAGGATACTGAGCTCTAGTGCTGGCAATCCCTGCTTCAGGTTATCTTTTTTCATGTCTGCCTCTTTGAGGGAGCAGTGGACTCTTCACCCCCTTGCATTTCACACCAAGCCACCCAAGATTTTGCAGTGCATCCCATGCTTTTATTGCTGAAATAGCCACTGTTTACCTCCAGCCCAGGACACCTGGGCTGTCCTGCAGGGCAGCCAGCCTGGCTGTGTGGAACCAGCCACCAGGAGCTGATTTAGTCCCTCTCTGAGGAGAGCAGATCTGCTTTCTGCTGTTCTGTGTGTCGATTGACATTAATCCCCTAATTGAAGCATCCAGTTTTGGGATTAAGCTGATATTTATCAGCAAAAACCTGCCAAAGAAGCACAGATTTGTGGTAAATGGTGATTTAGACCAACCCTGCCAGCTTCTCCAACACACATCAAACTTTTCCCTATTTCTTGCTTCTTCCCATTTCCCTGAACTCACTGAGCTAAGCTGCTGCACATGTTAGTGGAAAGCTGCTCCAGTCAGTTCTGTGACATGGAAATGGATTGGCTTGGGCAGGCATGGACTCAGAGTGTGAAAGAAAATAGCCTGTGAAATTAATAATCAGAGAAATTGAAGGGTTTGGGTTGGGATTGGGATTTTTGGGGTGTTTTTTTATCGTTGTCTGTATTGTTTTATCTATTTTTTGCAGGCAAAGCCTAGGACTGCTGTAGGTTAAAAAAACTAATTGAAGCATCCAGTTTTGGGCTTAAGCTGATATTTATCAGCAAAAACCTGCCAAAGAAGCACAGATCTGTGGTACATGGTGATTTAGACCAACCCTACCATCTTTTCCAAGCCACATCAAACTTTTCCCTATTTCTTGGCTCTTCCCATCTCCCTGAACTCACCGAGCTAAGCTGCTGCAGGTGTCAGTGGAAAGCTGCTCCAGTCAGTTCTGTGACATGGAAATGGATTGGCTTGGGCAGGCAAAGTGTGAAAGAAAATAGCCTCTGAAATTCACAATCAGATAAATACCACCCACCAGAAATTCAGTTTGTACCAGCAACATGAGCCATTTTGGGAAGAGAGAGGACAGAAGCTTTTGCTGTCAGAAAATGCAGCTATTAGCCAAAATTCCCTGAGCTGTAGGTTGATCTGATGATGATGAGCAGTGCCTTTGCCATTGGGCTTGTGAGTGAATTCAGTTTATTCCTAAGACCAAGTGGCACCAGGAATTTCAGAGGTGCTGGCAGCCCAGGGGGGAGGCAGCCACCTCTCTTTACTGCAGGGAAAGCAAAATAAGGTTGACATCGTTTTATCAGAAGCTACCTGGGTTTATATTCTTAACTCAGTTTCATGTGGTGACAGGGAATGTCAAGCTTCTTATCTCTGACGGAACATTTTCTTCAGTTCCTTACAAATACCTTTAATTTGGTGTGTGATGCTTCAGTTCTTTTCAAATATGTTGTCTTCATATTTTCTTACATGTGATTTTTCCCTTTGTTTCCATTTAATTTTCATTATTTTGCTATTCTTCACAGTGTTTCCTTTCTGGCTTTAAAAGGGAGCTAGCTAGGTAAAGTGAATTATATCACAAAATGGAAAAGTAATGTTAGCCAAGCGAGGTATTGCTTTTTTTCCTTCTGGATAGAAGCCATTACCTTGTAGTGCTGCAAGAATTTGAATGCTTCAAAAACATATATAATTGAATGAAACTCTACAAAATTCCTTAAAAAAAAAGAAGCCACAAACAAGCTTTGAATAAGAATTTAATATTGTGATGTGTCTCTTGGATGTGGTTAATGTCTTCTGGAGATTTGCTGCTCTAGAACCCCTGAGACAAACAGCAGGATTTGTGCTGGGAAAGGAGTGTCATCCATTCCAAACTGCCTCAAGTTTTGGCTTGAGATTGGGATTGGGATATTTTTGGATGTTTTTTATTGTTGTCTGTATTGTTTTATCTATTTTTGCAGGCAAATCCTAGGACTGCTGTAGGTTAAAAAAACTAGAAAGGAAGAGAAAGTAAATAAACCTTAGCTTTTTGATTTATTATGTTCATTTCACAGCTGTTTTGGTACATTCTGTTTTGCTGTCTTTTAGGTAGTTGGAAAAACAAATTTGGAAATTAGGCAAATATGGTTATAAAATGACACACAACTGAGAAATCTAAAATCTGAGGAGCAGGTGAACTGCCTGAAACAACTTACTCTAGAGTATTTTTGGCTGATTTCTTAGTCTGACCTACTAAGACAATGTCATATCCTGTGACTGAGTTTTAACTGAGGATGTCTGTCTCTTTTTTTTTAATATTTAAGATTTTTTTAATGTTCTGAACTCATTCCATGGCTTTCCAAACCTGAGATGGAGTCTTGACCTCAGAGACAACTCTGTAGGGTTAAAGGCAGCATTAAAATCCCCATACAAAGAAAATATTGGCTGATTTATGAGGGATCCTTGTATCTTTAAATCATCCTTTCAAAACATGTTGTGTCAGCATAAAATTTCATGGCAGGAATAGTCAGTTTTAACCCCTCTTAGCTTTTCAAAGCTCAGATAAATCACTTTTGAATTCTATGTGACTCGTGAAATACTAGTGTCAGGCAAGTTAGACTCAACTACTGCTTGTGTTATGGGTTGTGGTGATTCTCATTGCTTATGCCCTGGAATAAGAAATGAATAAATGAAAGATAACAGCTCCCCAGTTATAGCAGAGGTGAGGAACAGGTGATTCAAATAATTCCCATCTTGGATTTATGTTTTTAGATGAGCAATATTTCATGGAGTTTTGTGAGGGGGAGGAGAAAGAGAGGCAACATTGAACAGGAATCCCAATAGATGCACGGAAGAAGCAAGAAAACCCCAAAACAAAGTAGAATCTTCAGCAATTATGAAAGTGCTGTGGAAAAATGGATGTGGACCAAAGACCTTGGAGGGATCCCACAGTGCAGGAGTGTTGCCAGAGCAGAGAAATCCCAGGTAATATTGGAATTAGGGAGCTGAGGGAAGCTGGGGCAGCTTCACTTGGTGCTTTCCAGAAGCACTGACTCAACATCAGCCTGTCACAGGACTGGGCTGTGTTTTTTCCTTTGCAATAGTTACTCCATCACAGCCAGGGTTGTGTTTCATTAAGATTCCAGTATTGTATTTCATTAAGATTTGCTGCGTAATTAAATTCTTGAGAAGTTGTGCTTCACCCAATCCTTCTGATACACAGCTGATAGACTTATCATTTGGGATATGTTTCATATTAGGGAAATGAAATGCCAGTGCTTCAAAAGGCTTGAGAGAATAACACTGAAATTTATTAAACTATTCTATAATTATTGTTAATGAATGGTGGGTTGGGTTTGTTTTTGTTTTTTTTTTTTTTCTTTTAAATTAGCTGTCCTTAAAGCACAAGTGTGCATGAAGAGGTATTGCATGTTTCTGGAGTCTTTTCAGATTCCCAGCTGCCAACCTCTTGTCTGTGCATGAGGATCCTGGATGTCTGAGGGGATGTGGAGTACAAGCTGCTTATTCTATTTCATGGCATTTCTCAAAGATATAAACCATGTTTTCTTTCCTGAATTCAATAAAACCCAAATCATTTTAGCTCAAATTGAATTGTTCCCACGTCTGCCGCTGAGCCATGTGGAGAGGGCGCGACTGGCGGAGGCACTGCTGGATTTCCAGTGGAATTCTTCATCCTGCCTCCTCCTGACTGGTGCTCAGCCATCTCCCAGACCTAAGCCCCAGCCACCAGCCTGCAGCTCGTGGTAGAAAACATCTGCTTCATTCTCCTGCGCAGAAACGCATCCACCAAACTGTTGGAAGGTTTTGGCTGGCGTGCAGCAGGAATTTGGACAGAAATCCCTGTGATTGAACGTGTTCCCACAGCTGCCAGGGGCAATTTGTGGGGTTCTCTGGGAGCAGTGGTTGCCAGAGCCATTAGGGATCATCTAATGTGGGATGCAGACACCCATCTGCACAGGGAGCAGGTCAGGATCTGGGATGACTCTTCTTTCCAGAACAAATGTGTTCCATCTCATCTCCTTTACCAAAACCACTGTCACCTAATTTTTCTCTTTATTCTGCCTATTTTCTCTGGTTTTTTTTTCCTTTTCTTTATATTTTTTCAACTCCTCCCTTTGAAAAAGCCTTGTACAAAAGGGAGAGATGGTAAAGAGACAGAGACCTCAGTGAAAATTGAAAATGGGATAAAACCTAATCAGCTGGATTTCTTTTTCCAGTTTGGGTGAAAATGTACGTAAGGAAACATCCATGGGCTTTTCCAAATTAAGAAAGGACCTTTTGTCCAAAGTATTTTCATTTAAATATTTTTATTTGCTTTACTGTGGTGCCTAACTCCTGTTCAGCATTGGTAAATTCTACCTAATCATCCCTAAGGGCCCAGGGGCTGTGGAATTGAGCCTGAATTTGTTTCATGGGGAGCAGAGCTGGAGAGCTGCATCTCTGGGCCAGTCCTACATTTCTGCTCTTACAGATTTCAGGAGCATGCTAATAGGATTAGGTACTACAAAGCTGTCTTGCATTCAAAATTAATATCAGAGGGAGTGTGCTGTGGAACAGAATTTCTTGCATAGAGCGCTGATAACAGAAGCACAAACTCACCATGAGATTCCACTGCCTCATCACCATCCCTGCTCTGAGCTATTCCATAGCTTTGGATTGCTGCTATCCCAAACCCTTCTCCTTTTCACATGGCTCTTTCTCCAGGAGATCCCCTTGGGATGGACCCTCTGGACCACACACAGATCCCCTCATGCTGGGTGTTGTAGATGTGGCTGTATCCTGGGTTGTGATGCCTTGGACTGGCTGTGTGAGCAGCACATGCTTCCTTTCTGAAGATACCTTTAGCTGGTGATTTTGCAAAAGGATTGGTAAGGTTTGTCTCAGGCCAGTATGTTTCCTAAAATGAGTGGCATTTTTACTCTGCTGCTCGCCCCCCAACCTCCTTTCTTTTTATTCATTTTCCAGATTTCTTCAGCACTGCAACCAGAAATGTAAAATTACCAAGTCAATATATGCTGGGTTAAAAATAGAACAAACATCAAATTCTTGCTAAGGAATACAAAGCTGAGTTTCAGACAATTGTAAACAGGAATTGACACAAGGTCCAGCCCAGCATCTCCTCTGCAGCCATGGCCATGGGCTGGGGAAGAATGAGCAGGGCAGGCACATGTGATGCTTCTCCTCTGATGCTTCCCAGGTTCCAGCTGCTTTGTGCTCAGGGACTTTGTGCCAGGAGTCATTTCTGTGTAGATAGTAAGCATGAATAGATTTTCCTTCTGCAAACTTAATCTTCTCTAGCCTTAAGCCAGTGCAGGCTTGTGACATGCACAGCTCCTCTTGTTAGGTACAAAAATCACCTTTGTTTGTTTGTGTTAGACATGGCCCCAGTTTGGTTTAAGGGGTCTTTGTGTCAGTAGTGGAAAATTCCACCAAGAAGCTGTCCCCATCCATGCTGCCCATGCTCTCTGTTTCCTTTCCCCCTAATGATTCTTAGCATTTTATCTGCTGTCTTTTTTCCTTTGCCTCTTGGTAGCAATGGGCTGACATTTCCATGGTACTGTCCGTTGTAAATCCAGGATTTCACTCCCCTGCAGTTGTGGTTGGCTCGGAGTCCATCATTTCATATGTGAGGTTAGGACTGTTTATCCCACATGCATATTTGACATTTATCTCTCTTGAATTTCATCTGCCATCTCATATGTCATATCATTTCATAATGTCCTTCTGCAGTTCCTCGCAGTCAGCCTTTGTCCTCATTACCCTGGATAAATTGATAGGAGCAAACCTCCTCCCCCTGCTGTCCAAGAGGATGTTGAAGAGTGTAGATCCCTAATTTGACCAGTGAAGGAGGCAGGATTTCAGTCCTGCAGGTCTGTGCATCTCCCTTGGTTAATTTTACTCAGTATTGCTTTGATAAATTTGGTATGCTGGGAAATGAATCCATGTGTGTCCTGTTTGCCCCAACGAGTTTTGTTTACAAGAATCCAAAACAAACTATGGCAAAATGACTGCCAACACTTCAGCTTTTGATGTTCATCATGTGTGTATGTCTGAGTCCCTGAGTTGGTGACTGGGAGAGAAGCAGCAGAGAACAGGGATCACAGAAAAAATTTCCTGAACTGTTCACAGTTTAATTCTGTGGATAACATAAAAAGCACCAATACAACCTGGAAAAGAAATGGAAGACTCAGAGGTGTCTCCTCTGATGACTGTGATGCAGGTGACTTGGAAGAAATGTGTCACTGGTGTATTGCACTGCTTTTCAAAATGGGCACAGTCAGAGTTGTAGCAGGAAGACAAAGACCAAAGAGGATTTGATCAGGTACATGAATATACAGACAGGAGGGGGAACATGGTCCTGTGGAGCTCCTTTGCATTCCTCTCTCCTGCAACAGTAGCTTTTATTTCAGCTAACACAAAGCCTCAGTGGTTTTTGGCAGTATTTCAGGCAAATCTTCAGATAGGGATGAACTGTTCTTGAACCAAATCTCCAAAGGATTTGGCACAAGTGTGCTCTCCTGCAATATGAAATGTAGATTTTTGTTCAGTATTTATATATGAATAGACATTAATGAATGCCTAAAGAAAATCACTATCTCCACTCTTTCTCTTGCTATTTGATTTCCCTTTGTCTGCTTAATGCTTATGCAGATTGTACTTATTGTACTGGGAAATCCTACCTGGTGTCAGTCTCCCTGCTGGGGCTGGGGGATGATGAGGGGGAAGGTGATGCAACAGAACATTTGCTGATCCAGAGTATCAGTTTCAGTCCTGCCTGTCTGATGGTGACGCCAAACTGGAGGAAAATCCATCCCTTAATTTTTTGGGTTTGCTCTTAATCTTTCCTGTGAGTCTGCTACCGGCACCACAATGTGTGGAATTGCTCAGAATCCTGGAATGCTTTGGGCTGGCTGACCTTAAAACCCTTCAAACATTTAAATTCCACCCCCTGCCATGGGCAAGGACACCTTCCACTATCCCAGGCTGCTCCAAGCCCTGTCCCTCCTTGCTTTGGTCACTCCCAGGGATGGGACAGCCCCAGCTTCCAGAATCATGGCAGTGAAGCATCACAGGATAACAAAATACCTGTTACCCTCTTGGCATTGCTGAATCAGTAGATTTATTGCTCTTCTATGTTCTTTAAGGGTGGTTTTTATACACCACCTGTCAAATTGTAAGTCCTTGGAACAGATTAGCCCTGCAGAAGGGATGCCCCAAGTTTCCTGTAGACTTTGCACATTGCACTGAGTAATGATTCCCTATTAATGAAAAATTGAGTTTGTTCCATTCGCTGTCACGTTTGAAGCACGAGGATGTTTTTCCTTCCCTAGGACTGGTTACATTTTAATGCATGTATTCAAAATTCAAGTCCAATCTGAAATGACCTATCAGCTATGATATAGTCAGGGGAAAGCATCAAAACATGATGCATTGAACATATTTTACATTCCTAGCCTAACAGCATCCTTGAGTTGATTTTATGCAATACATATATCCGATATATGATTTTGATGAGAGGGGCTGTAGATGCAGATGTACTTCTCTGTGAATATATTTTGGCACTGGTAACACATACATTGCTTTAATTTTGGATGCAGAAATCACATTGATGATTTTTTAAAGCTGTGATTAGGCAAACACAGCTGAAAGGGTCAGGGAAACTGTCCATAATGACTTTTCAGAGTTTAATATGGAAGGAAAAATAAATTATTATAAACCAAGCCTGGCATGTTAGGTTACAAAGTATTTTACTGAGTTTAGCAGATGTGGCAGGTTCTCAGGTTGTTAATTAACCTTTTATTAATCTCTTTTTTCAGTTAGGCTGTCAGATATGTAAAAATATTTTATTTAAGATTAGCTGTATCTGAGTTGTGTGTCTCAGAAGATATTGCAACTATCCTCATAGGCTGCTATTTAGGGCTGAAGTGATAAACTAAATAACATGCAAAAAGTGGTTAATTAGAATCTGCCTGTTTGCTTCCAAGTTTCTAATCAGATTCATAACTCCTGCTTCAAGTGGATGGAATAGCTTTTTCTTTTTTTGTGCAAAAGTAAAAAATAAATATTTATCATATCAAAACCATTCCAATATTTCCCTGAGCACATCAGGATTATAAGACAGAGCTTTGTAGCTAAAATGAGTCCCTCAATGGCTTCCTGAGCAGAAAGGAAATATGAAACTATCTCAAAGCAGAAGTTATAAAGAAAATTTCATACATCACACCTTATTAACATGCAGACTTCAAAAGGGATGTTTGAGGATAACTGGAGACATCTGTAAACTCTGGGGCACACTGTGAACCCTGCAATGAGATTATTTCAGCACAAACCACGTCTTGTGGTGCTAACAGAGGTTTGATGGAGAATTTTAAAACTTTCCAATCCCAAGAAAAATGTCAACTCGAGAATAATTCAGCTTGTTGAGGCCTGGAGACGAGGTTTCAGCAGAAACCAGTCCCCCAATCCACTCAGGAGAAATCAGCTGCCCAGGAACCAGGAACTGACTGGGGACTTTCTCCCCCGTGTCCCCACTCATCCTTTATCTGCAGAATCTCTTGCACTGGAAACCCAATTACAGTTTATCTAAGATTCACCTCAGTGCCTCGTGGAAAGCTTTGAGAAATGTTTTGCTTAAAGACACTTCTGTCCACATTTGTCTAGGTGGGGAGCCAGGATCTTGTGAAGGTTTTAATGCTGTGTTGCACCCTCTCCTGAAGCAGGATGTTGGCTAATCCTGACATTAGTGTTCCTCTGGACCAGTCTCTTTATAGCTCCAGGGGCCGTGGGGGTCACACTCTTAGTGCCTGTTTTCTTGTGAGGTTGGCTTAGAAAGCTTTTCATTAAAATGAAATGTTTTCTCTTTCCCTTTAGTTTTTGGTCTACTTTTCACATTGTGTCATTTCAGCCCCAACATATTCAGGATTTTCTCTTCCTTCCATGCATTCCTCTTTTAAAACCCAGCAGGTAGAAAATCACTTTGACTAAAGCTGAGATTCTCACATTAAAAGCTGAGATTGTCCAGCTTTTCAAAGTATGTGATTATATAAAGTATCAAATACTGTGAGAATTGGATTAAAAAACCACGAGGGCTGATATGGAGACAAATGGTAATGAGCAGCAGGAAAAGACAGTGAGTACAAATACAGTAATAGGTAGCAAATGTCAAGAGTTCAGCATTCAATTTTATTTCCCTGTTTTTATGAGGTGCATTTTTATTATATGTGTCATGGGGATTGTGTGTGTGTGGTTAAGGGAACAGATGAAAAGGTGTATAGGGGAGAGAGGTTAGGGGTCAGGACAGTCAGAGGAATTTGGCATGAAGAGGACTGGGATGTAGTCAGGGCATGAGCACCAGTAACACATAAGGGATCAGATTGTCAGGCTCTTTGGGATGCTACAGCATTTCTCCAAATTCCTGTTTGCCAGCTCCCTCAGTTGCAATTGCACAAAGTTGATTCTCTGGCCCCAGGTGTGTTGCTTCAGTGTATAATAGGGATGGATCCTAAACTGCCTTCCTTGCATGGATGCAGAAAAGAGCCCTGAAGAAAGCCATGGGTTTGTGTCCATGCAGCTTCTCCTTCCCTCCTTGGGGAGCTGGCTGGGGATTTTAGGGATGAGATCTGATCCTGGAGACTGGGGCTCAAGCATGGTAAGATTTTCAGCATATTGCAGCAAAGAGAAGTGTTTTTCCAATTGAGAAGAGTGTCAGGAAAGCAAAGATGTTCCCCAGCATCCTGCTAAGCTGTAGACTCCACCAATGAAAGGAATAATTTATTCCATAGCTTCAAGTGAGGCATTTCCCAACGCTCGGTTCAGCAGCTGCATTTGCAGGGCTGTGGGAGCTGTTTCCACCTGGGCATGGACACTGGCCATGCTTCAGTCATGCTCTGGCAGCTGCAGCCAGGCACGCTGTGTTCTCTGCTGACTTGGTGATTCAGCTTCGTCCTTTTTGTGGTTTTTTTTTAAGTCCATTCTGCCTTTTCTTTGTTCTTCTCCTCTCTGTGTTCGCTAATGAGTGCCAAAGCGTTCTGTACAGCACAGCCTTGAGAGGATGAGTCACAAATGGCAGAGCTCCTGCCATCCACACTGACCCATAAACCCTGCTCTGGTTGGAGGATTAAAACCAGCTTCTGACAA
Organism: Cardinalis cardinalis; assembly: GCA_014549065.1. NCBI lineage: Eukaryota > Metazoa > Chordata > Aves > Passeriformes > Cardinalidae > Cardinalis > Cardinalis cardinalis. Next base: position 695,184 of record JACDOX010000101.1, on the reverse strand, counting down.
GATTGTGCTTCTGAAGCTCCTCTTGGCCACGTCTCCTCAGCCTCCTGCCCTCTGTTTGGCAACTTCTGAAGTGCTGCTGCCTTTTGCCTGATTTAGGATTAAAAATGTGTCATTCCTGGCCTTCCCTTATCCTCTGTCCCAGCTTATGTGGAACAGGAATGACCTGTGGCTTGCTTGAAAATAGGCTTTAGGGAGGAGGGTAGCAGAGATGCCCTGCAAAGTGATTGACTGTGCTTGGCAGGGATATTTAGTCTGGATTTCATAACAGAGAGCCCAAGCAGGGAGAGCTCCTTCCTTGGGTTTGAGACTGCACTGGTTACACATTGTGGGTTCACTGACCCCTGCACAGCTCGGGAGGTGCTATGAGAGTATTCCTGAGCACATCCATGCCAGGGCTCTGCAAAGGGCACTTGTGAAATGTGAAACTCTTCTCTATCCCATCTTGGTGCCTCATGTTCATTCCTGCTCCTTCAGTGACCTCTTCATCAAATGTGCTCCATTTAAAGATTCACAGTGAGATTTGTCTCCACTGCCAGCTCTGCAGCAGCAGCCTGCTCTCCAAGAAGCCAAGCTGTGTGCTGTCTGCTCCATCAGTCATTCCCAGCCCATGCTGACGGGGAGGATTCAGGATGGAGACTTGGCTGCTGACCAGGAGGCTCAAACATGGAATGGGCTCAGGGCTGTCCTGTGCTCTGGGGTCTCTGTGCAAATCCCTAGGGGGAGAAGTTTCCTCTGTCTCTTAAGAAGGTCAACATGTAGAATCCTGAGCCAAGCTTTGTTTTAAATTTATTTTCCCCATTTTGGGGCTATCCTATCTTGAAAATTAGCATTTACTAACAGCAGCAACATTTGGTTGTAGTTTTTTTTTTTTTCCTTTTCATTTTTTGTGAGGGCAAAGTTTTGGGATTGACAGCTTTGGCATCCCTTCCCAGAGCTCCTGTTGGGGCAGCATTGTGTCTTCAGCACCAGCCTCGTGGACAACTTCACCAGAGCCACACCTGTCATCGTGTCTGCTCTCCCCTCTGCTGCCGCCAGGCTCTGCGTGCCACACGCCTCCCATGCTGCAGCATTACACAGCATTTAGAGCCTTTCAACAGTCTGGGGCCCTCCTGCATGGCTTGATGGATGAAAGGCTTGTCCAAGCCCTCAGTGGCTCTTTGGGGAAGTCAGAATGTGACATGGTGTCAGGCTTTCTCACGCTGTGACACGCCGCGCGCGTCACACACGCCGGGGAGCTGCTGTCCCCTTGCACATTCTGTTTGCTTTCACACATGGCCCTCTGAAAGAGCAAAAGGTGGAAATGCATCATCATCAACTGATCTTCATAGCTGGCTGAGAAATATTTTTTCAGCCGTGAGTTTTACAGAGAATTTTGTGGAAGTTCCTCGGTTTGGAATCAGGATCGATGACAGGATTTGGGAGTGGGGAAATCGGAGCAGCCTTTCAGGGTGGGGAACAGGAGCTGTCACCCAGCAGCAGTAATTGATGCATTACTGTCTATCATGGCGAGGCAGGGCTTGGATCAGGTAGACTTGAGACTTTGCAGGGAAAAGCCATCAAACAGACAGTTATTCCCATTTTTGCAGGCCTGTCTACAAAAGCAAAACCTCTGATGTTAAGATCTGCGGTAATTTTGCAAAATTGTTTCCCCTTCTTAAGTGAAAATGAATTAAGTCATACTGTGAGCAGTATTGTGGTCAGTTCCTCGTAATGGAAAAATAGCAAATAAAAATTACTCCTCCAGCAATGATGGGTTAATGTCTTTTTAGTACCAAACAAAATGTTGATAGTTATTGCTGATGTATTTTTTTAATAATTGACTGGGATCCTTAATAATGCTATGTCTAATTTAGGAATCCAATTTATTGACAAAACCAGGAAGAAATCACCACATTAAACAGACACAAAAATCAGTTTAATGCAATTCATGGGGAGGCATTGTAACTTCACAGCAGGCAAAATATAATAAGCACTAATGTAACCTTGTAAAATAAGGATTAAGTCAAAACCTCCCAGCCTGTCCAGAGTACAGCATGAGATGGTGTGGAGGCTTGGATGCCTTGGTTCAAAGCCTGGGATCTCTGTGTCCACCCAAAAAAGCTCTGGTCTGTTGACCCCTGTTTTACTTTTCACCTTTCACTTGAGCTGCCTTCAGTTCCCTTTTCAAAATGTCTTTCCTTCTGTGTACTCTTCAGAGTATTTTGGAAAAAACTCTTCCATCGTGGCAGGGCTTCCTTCAATCCTGTTCATCTTCGGCAGCTGAGTCTGTTTAGTGAGTTTATTAATTACCATGTTGGGCTCATTAAAGTGAGCACCTCATTTGGAGAAACCTCCTGGGGACTCCAGCAAATACACACGTACTCATTAGACTGAATGTTTTCCACTTGTAGATCAGCATTTTGATAATAAACACTTCATAATCCTAAGGAAAATGGTGCAAGTTGAAAGTTAGAATTCAGCTGAGGATAGTTTTTTTGAGGGATTTTTTCCCCCCATGGGCATCAATATGGCTATTAGCTCTACAGCTATGGGTCATCAAACAACCAGCAAAGTAATTTCTCCCATGATTTCTGCACTGTGCTTAAAGAAATTCACCCCTTCTGTCCTGCTGGTTCATGCAGCTCATTATAGGACATTTGGCTCGGCTGTTGGCAAGTCAAAATCTGAAGGGCCATGCAATTAAATGTGGTTCTGAATTTCCTCACCTTCCAGCAAGGGCACAGTAACAGTGCCTGACGTGGTTTGGCACCAGTGGCTGGGCAGTTTAACTCAGCATAGGTGGAAGATACAAAGTCAGATAAAACTGTGGATTGGGTAACCTATAGCTGGCTTTAAAATTCAGATTAACAGAGTGACAAGGAGAGGACTGCATGTGGAAAGATTTTGCAAATCCTTGTAATGCAGTGCCCAGTCAGCTATAAACCTGGGAGCATTTTAAGCTGGTCAGTTAAAATGCCTCTGCTGTGTGTAGGACTGTGCCTGTGTTTTGAACTGTATCAGGCTGGCTCATTTGCAGCAGCTCTGCAGTTGGGCTGCAGTTGCAAGATCCCACTTCTCTCCTGCCTCTGGATGAGCTGTGTGTCACAGCCCTTGAGTGCTGAGGAGCTCTAACAGTGTGGTTAATCCCTTGCAGGGAAATCCACTGCACCCTTCTGCTTAATGGATTCTTTAACCCTGCTGAAGGGTTCTTTTCTGGAGAAAACAGTCCCAGATGTTTTTGTCTGAGAGGAGGATGTTTGGCCAGGCTGTTGGAGCTGTAATTTCTTTCCCCAAAGATGAGCAGAGCTGTAAAACTGAGCCCCAGGTTACACCATGGATCAGCCTTCAACCTCTCCCCCTTTAAATTTTAAAATCCCAAGGAAAGAGCCTAAAAACCAGCTGGGGGACTGGAGGCTGCTGGTGCCCTCCTCTGCTCTTGCAAGAGGAAACACAACACCTCCACTGAGTTTCTCTGGGGGCACTTAAGGCAGGGTTTATTTACTGTGTAACGTGGTAGTTTAGTGGGACTCCTGCCTGCTGCCTAATTAGTTCCACTAATTTATTTGGAATAACGCTTCCTCCCTTTCTGTTGAATGGCTGGAAGTGGGTGCTGGGAGCCCATCTATTCCCTCATTTAGCCCTTGCACACTTGCAGGATGCTGTGCTCCCTCTGCCAGGCCCATGCTGGAACAGCCATTCCCTCTGTGAGGATTTTACCTCAGCAATGCCCAAAGGCCCTTTGGGAACAGTTGCTGCAGGCTCTGTGCAGACAGATCCTGAGCCATTTGGAAGCTGTGTGCTCCTGAGGAGCTCCAATTTAGGGCAGGCACTGGAGCACAGAGGTTCCTGAGAGCCTGAGATTTTTGTATATTTTAAGTTTCTTCTGCTGCAAATCCTGCTGCCCATTCTCCCTTCCCAGCCTTGCTTATTTATCACCCTTAAAAATGATGCAATTAATTCCGTAACATATGCACACTTGTAACTAAAACTCCTTATCTGGAGAGTGATTTGTGCAGAAGCAGACTTGGTACTGAATATTCCTGTAGAAGTGCTGCTTCTCTGCTCTTCTCCATGGACACCTGGAAAAAAAAACCAACAAACTTTGGGATTTCAGTAAGTAGGGTGCAAGAGAAGGGATCTCACAGGTGCTGCTGCACAGGAGTTGCCTCTTGGCAATGAGTTTAGGTTCAGCACCAGTGGGTCAGGAAGCAAAAGTGCCAGATCTGGCCCTAGGAATCAGTTCCTGTGTCAGATTCACTTCCTTCACTTCACCTTTGCCAGGTGTATGCTCAGAGCCAAGAGGATCCACAGACACTTTGAGCTCACACAGCCACATGGATGCTCTCCAGCCTGTCCCAGCTTCCCCTCAGAATTTCACATCCATTTTACAGCTGTTTCCTAGTCAAGGTGGTATTTTCATCTGGCCATTTTCTTTTTGGCAAAGGAGATTTCTCCCCTTCCCCTGGCCTGGGAGCTGGAGGGCACTGCAGGCTGCTCTGCCAGAGCAGACATGAGCTAATCAGGCTGGCACAAAAATGGGCTGTTATTTATGAAGCCAGCCCTTTTCTAACTTTTCCTTTGTTTATGCAGTGTAATTTCAATGTCATAAATACTAAAAGGTTTACTGCTGGGAGAGGAGAACTTCCCTCATTCATCTCTGCAATTAAACTTCTTGTGCCCATGGTGGCTTTTCCTTTTAACTGCCTTTTAGGATGGAATCCAGGATTTTAAGAGGTTTCACTGACTGAATGTTTTTAATGAGGTCAAAGAATTTTTGAGGGATTTTGGAAGACAATTTAGGGGTTTGTTTTGGTTTTTTTTTTCTTTGCAGGTTTAGGCTTCATTTTTCAGCACAATCCTTGAATTCTGAGTGACTTTGAAGAATTTTTTTTTCCCTGTGTCTCACTTTCACCAAATTTCTAACAGTATAAACCTTATTATTGACTTAAACTGTCTTTAAATTGTCCAGAGCTGTATGTGAGCCAACCTAGAGCTGGGTGCTCTCCCTGTAACCACTCAGCTGCTCCCTTTCTTTCTTCCTTGCACAATCTCTGCAGCTTGTTCTGGAAACGTGTCACACAGGGAAAGGAATCCTATCCAAGAACTGGGAAAGTTACTGCATGATAATCTCAAGGAGGGCTGTGTGGTGTTTCTGTCAGCTGTAGGACAAGGGGTGCTTTTATTCCATGGGCAGAGCTCACCACCCTCACAGTAAAGAATTGGGATTCTAAAGATTTGGGATGGAAAAAACACCCAAGTAAGTTGTCTTTGGGCTCTCAGTTAACTGCATTGTCCCTTTCAGCAGCAATCACGGATTTTGTGGGTAAATTTTATCTTGAAGAAGAACATAAAGACATTCCATGGTCACTTTAGGGCTGTAATAGTTTTAAGCTGTAAGTATGAAGTTGCAATTGCAGGAGGAGCTGGCATGAATCAACCTAGTCTCATTTCAAACAGCTGTTTAATGAGAGCTTCTTGTAAGATCCCCTGTTAAGAATAGGCCATAATGAGTATGATGAAACCACCTCATCCTTGAAAACAAATTCCTTTTCATGGCTTAATTAAAAGTGCTCCTAGTACTTCTGTGAGCATGCATGATAGCTTAGGAAAGGCTCTGTTTTAATTTATATAAAGAAGTCTCAATTAAGAAGCTAAATAGATAATATGTTGCTTTAATATTATATGGTGAAAACTGTTATTATTTCTGAACTTCTGCTATCTCCCAGTCAAATATATTTGTCTTAACAGTTTAACAGCTTTCCCTGAGAGACCAGAGTGACAGCCACGTGCTTGTGTGCTTTTAGTTCTGCCTTAACGTGATGGAGCAGACTGTAGCAACTGACTTAGGCATGATTTGTGGGTGAATTTTTTGGGAGATCGATTACAGGTGGCTGAGCCCTGTGAACTGTTCAGACCCAGATGTTTTTAGGAGCAGGCAGGACTGATTAAAGCTGCCTGTGCGATGAGCAGCAGCGCAGTTTGCCCAAAATGCAGCAGTAGTGTACTCTGCTGCAGGAGGGGTCTGTGTCAGCGCTCAAGAAGCTGCTTGAGCAGCAGCTGGAGTGGCCAGAGCAGGTTTGTCACCTCTCAGTGAGCTGTCCCTGCTGCCCCAGTGCAGGAAACATCCAGGAGTGGGAGAACAGCCCTGCTCCACGCTGCCAGCAATTCCTGCTCTTTCTGCTTCTCGTTTGCCACAGTGAAACATCCCTCTCTCTTTGTGGTTTCCTTGTAAGATGCTAATTAAAGGAAGAAATGTTGGCTTGAGAGAAAACTGCCAAAGTGAGTATTGTAAAAAGGCAACTGTTTCTTTGCATTTGTCTGAAATTGCTGTGCCCTTGGGAGAAGCATAAAGATAAGAGTTCTCCATGCAGGGACTTCCCAGCTGTGATACCTGAGGAGGAGGGGACAGGAAAGCAGATTGGTTTTCTACTGTTCCCTTTGTGGATGTCTCTCCTGAAATACTGAGAAATCAGTGAATAAATTGCACTGAAACACAGCAGAACCTCGAAAAGGGATTTTTTTAAAAAAGAAGAGTGAAGTGTTGAAGGAGGATTGCTGGCTTGAGTGAGGGAATTTATTGAATAAATTATTTCTTTGGGAAATGCCCTGAGTTCTGGCCTGGCTGTGGGCATGGATTGTCTTTTGGGGAGGTTTATGGACATCTGTGCTGAGCAGTCAGCTGGGGAAGAATTCAGTTATGGATCCAGCTAGTGAGGAAGAACCTGAAGCTCCCTGTGTAAATGTAGTCCTGCCACAAAGGTATTGTCCTGTTCCTCTTTCCCTTCTATGTCTTGTAGCTGCAGCGTTCTGATTTCCCAACAGAAGGCACATTTGTATTTTGGACAAATGTGTTCTGATGTATCACTTGGATTGTTTTCACATTATCAGATTTTCTGTGCTTAGCAATGACCTGATATCAGTGTGCCAGTGGAGCACGGTGGTTCATCACATGAAAGTGTGGGAGACTCAAATCCAGGATTAAATTGTGACTTGGTCTGTACTACAAACCCCTGCTCCCTGCACTGAGACACAACAGGTAGCGTTAGCAAAAGGATTGTTAAAAATGAAATAATGATAAGGAGACTTGTTTTCATAGTGATTTCTGGTTTGTCTCCTGAATGATCAGGCTGACACCTTCATGGCTGACCCTTTGCTTTCCACTCAGTTTACAGCCCTGATCTTCTACTTTCCATTCCATCAATACTGCAGGCTCTAATTTTTACTGAGTTTTTGGGTTTCCTTGCAAATGTCAGTCACACTGAACAATTTAGGTGTGATCTGTCTTTCTCAAGCTCTGCTTCGCACAGAGCTGCCTCCCTGTCTTCTCTCAGTGGGTTGTTGCAGACAGATTTGCTTTCATGCTAGGTGGGAGATCAAACCCTTCAGCAGAAACTGCCCCTGGTAGCATCACTTGAAAGTTTTATTAATTGCTTTTTGATGGTGCCTCGGTTTGCTGTTATTCTGTTGTTACCCCTAGAAAGAGGTGTATTTGCTGTGCTGAGTGATGTTCATAATTGCCCCCCTACTTTGCCAAAATGCCACTTGTGAGAGGCTGAGAGATTGCAAATGTCAAGCGTGGGACCCATGAGGACAATCTACCAGTCACTGCTGAAATGATTTGAACTAGTGAACTCTTGTTAAAACTGTTAATTGCTTTTTTAAAAACACTTAATGGAAATTGCCACGTTTAAGTAGCCCATAAAACCACGATGACACCAGCCTTAATCAGGTGTCACAAGGCACATCCATTATAAGATACCTGGCCTGAAAACTTTGACAATGGAAATCAGTTGTGACAGCCTGGTGTTTACAGTCCTGCATCTCCGTGGCAGAGGAGAATAATTTATCTGTTTTACTCATGAAGAGACTCCTCTCTGAACTGCACCTTTATGTGCAATAAAGCTTATGGAAGAGAATGACCCCGGGGGACTCAGAAGTCTGTAGGATTAGGTAGTGCTGCCTGGTTTTGAATATTTCATACTGGAATATGCTAATTTGTTTGGTGACCTTGCTGCAGACTCAGAAAAAACACAGATAGCTCACTGAAAATTACAGTGCTGTGTTTTTCCAGGGGTGTTTTTGTTGATTCCAAAAGCCAAAATGTTGCAGGGAGGAAACTCTGGTGCTGGGCAGTGGAATCCTGCTTATTTTAGGTAATAGAGTTACTTGGGACTGGATTTTAAAGAGTAACACATATTTATGTTACATACTTTTAAAAAAACGTTAAATGAGTCAGCTATAAATCCCACTGAAAGCTTAGGTGGGCACTTTATTTATGAGGATACTGGGAGGTTTCTATTTGCCTCTTCAAGCTGTCAGGTCTGATAGGGAGGGGTGCAGTGGGAATAACCACATTTCTTCCCCGGATTGTGTATCTACTGGAAAAGATCTCTGGAAAGCAAAAAGGATGGGAGCAAGCTCTAGGTGAAGGTGTTCACGTGTGAGAGGAACATTTATGTTCTGTGCATCCGGGTCAGACTCAGCCTCCGGCCTGTGGCTGCTCAGGGCTGGGGATGGGCTGTGCTGGGCTCCCTCCTGCTCCCATGCAAGGCTGTTCCTCTCCTCAATCCTTCCCTAAACCGGGTCATTCATGGCTCTGCTCATCAGCAGTCTCAGAAGAGGCCTAAAAACAGAAGTGGCCCAGTGGAGTGGCACACTTTCAGCCCATTGCCAGGGGTCGTTTCAGGTCATGGCAGCTCAGCAGGGCCCTGCACCAAACCTTACAAACCTGCTCTGTTGCTCAGGCTGTTGTTTGCTGTCCAGCCTTGCCCCTTCACATACGACACTCAATTTTAATATACCTTAAAAAAATATCTATCTGGAACTGCTGTTGACACTTAGAATCCAGCAGAGCTGTGGCAGCAGCAGGATTGCCGGAATGGGATGTTTTAAGGAGGGTGTAGTGACAAACACTGGTATAAAATGCTACAAATCACCCATCCCAGTGTTTCCACCTTCATGTCGTGTGGAGTTTCTTCAGTACTATGATGGTGTTTCCTTTTTATTTATGCTCCTGAAAGTTTTATACTGGCTCTTGCCACAAGTTATTTGAGGTAACTTCAGGATATGACCTTAAATTCCAGTGATCTCCCTGAAAGACTTCACAGAGCCCTTCCACATCCTTTGGGGTGAAAGTTGACTTTATTAATCCAATTTAATTTACTGACTGTGCTGATCTTGGGAGGCGTAAGGAGGTACTTTTGCTGCCAGTATCCTGAACTTTCCCAGAGCTTCTGTGAAGCAACTCCTTGCCCCTTTGAAGCTATGAAAGCCCATAAATAAAAGTAAATATGAAATAAGAAGTAGTAGGTCTTTACTGCACGTGTGATATTTTGTAAAACCTTATTTACCTGTGATCCTGACATTTTAGACTATTATTACTTTTTAAAATATTAATTCTGAATAGTGCAGACAGATTACCAGCAGAGCTAAAGGTAATTTAAGACAGAAAATTTACAGTGGAACTTGAAAGCTTTTTTTTTTTTTTTTGAGGCAACTGTTCTAAGGGAAATGTTCTTAATCTTCATTCTCCAAAGGGAAATTTTGTCTCTCCCAGTCAGGGCAATAAATAAAGGTGTAAGAACCAACACAAAAACATCCCTGAATTATTAATTTGCCAGAAACAGCTTCTCAGAAGAAAAAGCTTCCTCAGGATAGTACATGAATGTAAAATACTCATTATTCACCAGACACATAAGGACCTGCACAGAGAAGCAATGCAGCTGAGTCCACGCACCTGAGATCAGTGGCAGGTGTGAGCCAGGTTTGGATTTTTGAATATTAAATATGTCTAGCTCAAGGTATCCCTTCTTTGTGAGTCAAATGGGGAACACCTCTGTTAAGAACTCAAACTGCTGTAAGGTGCAATGACATACATGCCTTAGTTTTGTGAGAACAGGAAAAAGTTCCTATTGCAGTGCTTGGCCCAAAGAGTAAAGGCTGCAATCAGAAATGTAACAAAAGCCTTATGAGTCCCAGTCCCTGCTTCTGCAACCACACAGCCTTTCACTGTGGGTATCTTCAAAAATTAAGTGTACAGAAGAGAGGTGAAATATTACCAGTGGATCATTTACTATATCCCAACAGTTCAGTCATCCAATTCCATCATTTCCAATGCTGGAAAGTCAATATTATATTAACTTCAAACTGGTCTCTAGTTCTCCAAAATGATGGAAATTCAGAGGTCCTGGTTTTCTAGCTGTGCATTTGGCTGCTTATGAAATATCATATAAAAATGATATTTTGGTAAGAGATCATTCCCACTGTTCTCCCAAAGGCAGCAGTTCTGGGTTACATCAGGTTTGCTTTCAGAATAGAGTTTGCTACAAAGTATGTCATATAAATTAAAATAATATTGACATAAGGTGGCCAGATAAGGAACAGGGCTCGATGATTCTTATTGGAAATTCCTTGAGTATTTCTCAAATTGAATGTCAGCAATAACTTCTGAATGTCTGTCAACAGATGACTTCCCAGAAGGTGTTTGTTTTCCATCCTGACGGCGGTGGAAGATCATTACCTGGGATATAGATTGTTTCATCTGTATTCTTCCTGCTGCTGCCTAATTGGCATCTACAGAGTGTTTTAACACCTGGATTAACAAAGACCTTTGTCTTCCATTTACAGAAGATAAAAAGGATTTGAGCTTTTTAAACTAAATGTATTTTACAGTATGGTAATAGATGAAACTGCTTCCTATCATATAAAATACAGTCAATTTTTGCTAAAAGCTTCAGGGGCTTCCCTCCAGCCCTCGGTGACCTTCTGTTAAGCAGCCTGGGAGTTTGCCAAGGGAGCTGGAAAATCTGAGTTTGATCCCCAAACTGCTGGATCCCAAACCAGTGAAATAATTTTGTGGAAATACTTTTAATTTTGTAGCACATCAGCACATGGCAGGTGTGTGCGTGGTGGCTTCGTTTAAATGCTGTGGGTTTTAGTCAATGTAGATCTGTGTGAGTCCCAATCTGCATTTCTGAAGGCTGATATCTTGCTAATGTCTGATTCCAGTATTTGTACAGTTCACAGGAATCCTTCAAGGGTTTATTTGCTCTATGTTCATCCGGGATGGAGTGAGTGTACCATGTAAAATAAAATGTCAGCTCATAAACTGCATGTACAGTGATGAGATGTGAGCTCGTTTCACTTTTATCACAGGACCTTGAATCAGGCTTGTTCTGCTGCCAGGTCCCCAAACGCCTCCTTGCAATGTGCCTGGAATTCACTGCTCTGGATTTGTGGTGTTTTGGTGCATCCTTGTGTGTTCTGCCAGGCTCTGGTGCAGGGGACTGTGCTGTTTCACAGGTGAGAGCTGGGAGGGATGCAGCCAGCGTCCCTGGGCTGCTGCTGCATTTTGGGCTCTTCCTGAGGAGCTCAGGAGTGCCCACTGACACCAGCAAAACACTGTAAGCTGTGCTTCCTGGGACACTCTGGAATATTTGGGCTTCCTCTGCCTGCTCTCATGGTTGCTGCCATGTGCACATTGGTTTTTGTGCCTTTTCTCAGCTCCATCCTCCTCTGTGCCACATTAAGTGTTCCGACGTGTCCTACTCACTGTGAGCTGTGATGGTACCTCAGAAAGGAGAGAACCCCAGCAGGGTTCCTTCTCTTCCTGCTCACCTGCAGAGCTGTGCAGGCAGAAGGATGGCTTCTTCCAGCCTCTCCTTCAGGGAGCTGGTTTTAATGAGCATCATGTGCAGCTTGCCCATTATGTGCGGAGTGGAGATGTCACAGGAGCGTGCACTGAAGAGGTTTAGGGAATTTATGGACTCAGCTCACCCACACTGGACTTAGTGGGGAACATAATTCCTTTTACTTTCTCTGTTGCAGATCACAAAATGACTGCTTAAATCCCAGCATTCTCTCCCAGCTCTGAACGCCGTCTGTTAATCCCCTTGTCCTGCTGGTGACGGCTGCAGCGTTGGACAGCAACTGTTGCTGCAAACTTGATTTTTTTTCCCCATCTTCTCTCACCATCTCTTCATGAACTGATCTGCTGTGGCTATGAATATTTTTGGACTCTCCCATGCCTCTTTTTTTGTTGGCAGAGTAATACTTGTCTCCTCATAGGTTGCTCCTTTGCGAGACGGGATGAATCACGCTCGGAGTGAGCTGTCGTGTTGTCTCGTGCTCTGGAGGAGCTACTTGTTATTTGTGCTCTTCATATCCTCATGACAGCTTGTCAGGGAAGAGAAGTTTTCCTTTATTTTCTTTTCCCTCCATCGTTGTTGACTAATTAGTAGCCAAATAGACAGCATTTGTTTTTGTATTCAAACTGGTGATAATTTAAGGGTTGGATGCAATCCAGAGCTCTGGGACCAAATAATGAACTTTGGGGATGGTTAGGTGAGGATGTGACTTGGAGAGGGAAATATTCCATCCGTGGTGAAGGTTTCTGTATTCTGGACTCAAAACAATCATGATTAGCCCTGAAGTGCCATTTCAGCAGTTCGTGTTAGACAGTTCAAGATGTCATACTTGAGAATCAGGGGAGATTGGTCTGAAATTTTGGATCTGACTCTGATCTCCTTTGTTTGCTTAAATGAGAATAAACCAGGGCTTTAGAAGTGATGTCCCTGAGCAGAAGTGTTGTCTCCTTAAGATGAGTGGTTGCCATTTAAACTCCATGTGACTTTCTGGGTGACAGATCACCCGTGTACTTTGTGTGTTTATTTGAACCTGGCTCCAAACAGGAAGGCCACTTTCAACCAAGGCACCTGTTTGTCCAAAGGAGTTAAACAGCCACACGTTTTTGTCCTTTGGCGAGTAACCAGGGCCCTGTTTTTTCCAGCCAGTGATTAATTGCACAGAGCAGTAGGTGGCACACAGACATTTTTCATACCTAACACGTTCTGGAAGGGGGGACTCATGGAACTGCACATCCTGCGCCTCCCCGACACAGCCACGGTGAGAGCAGACCTTGTTGCTGGCAGCTTTCCTGATCCACCTCACCTCATGCGAGGAGACTCCATCACCTTCCCACAGTGGGACCAGATGTCCCAACATGCAGTGTAATATTGCAAAGAAGGGGAAAAAACGAAGTAAAAAGCTCTGAGAACTAATCTCTGTTTTGTCGAACAGTTGGAGAGCTCCTGGCCATGGCATCTCAAACCTGACAAAATTACCCCAAAGTCACTGATTTTACATTCCATTTGGCAGTAGAAAATCTTCCAAAACATTCAAATTCTGCTTTCCTTCATCAGCTCCATTGGGAGGTGAAATAATTCCGAGTAAGGGATTCCTGTGTTTCACTCAGGCCTGGGAATGATTAGCCATTTTCCTACAAGATTCCTTCTTTAAAGTTTTTCTTGTCTTTCCCCCTCCTGGCTGTGTTTGCAGTGCACTGGCACGTGTCTATCCAATTTGATGAGGACCAACCATCTTTGGGAGGCTGGTTTGGAGTGAGACCTTTGCTGTAAAACTCTCATTAATGGTAGGAGAAAAGTAGTTGGGGATTTCATCTCTGTCCATGGAGCTGATTATCCATCCCAGGCTGCTGCCTTGGGGACAGGCTTAGACCCTGCAGCCTTAATGTGTGTGTGTATCAAGCACAGCTCTCCCAGAAGGTAGCAAGTATGTTTGCTATGCATTATTTATGGAATTCAAAATGCATTCTCTTAAAAATTACTGTGGACTGTGCACATTTTTTGCATTGCAGCTGGAAACATGGAGATTTCTGATGTGTGTTTGGGATGGGCACTCACACAGCCTTGTGCCTTGCACAGGGCAGGACCATGAAGCCCTTTGATGTGTTTAACATAAGCAATTAATAGTTTGTCTGTTGAAGTTTAAGTTTCAATGAGGGAAGATTACAAAATAGCTGTGCAAAAACATGAGTATGGCATAGCAATTCTAGAAAGGCATTTTATTTTCAAACGAAAATAAATCATACAATGTTTTGTTCATCTTTTTTGTAATACAGAGATGTACAAAGCTCTTTTTCAGATGTGGTGGTTTTCCAGGCAGAGTGTGTTTATCCTGCTCACTAGGCTTTGTTCAGAGGTGCAAATTTACCCTTAAAACTGTGTTGTGCTCACAGGGTAATTGGAGCACATGGAATTGGTGCATGCAGAGAATTCCTTCTAACACCCTTCTCCATGAGTGTTCATCCTCTTTATCATTTGTACACACCAAAAAGACAGAATCAGGCAGATTTAAAAAAGAATAATTAGGAAATGATGGCTCCTCCAAGCAGAATATTGTTTCCAGTAGGGATGGACAGGCTCAGTATCCCCCTCACTACTCTCACCTGCATGGATTTAGGTGAATTTTGAAGCCTTATGGTGCACTCTGTAGTGAGGAATTATTAGTGCCTGGACTCTCCTGTCTTCTTGATCAGCCTGAAAATGTTGTCTCAGAGCCAAGCTTTAGGCTGATGTATGTTTGAGCTCAACCAAAGACAGATTTATATTTGTTCCAGCAAATTTAGGGCTTGTTCCCATGCCTTTTGTAGCTATCAGCAGGAGTTTTGGGTGTTGCTCATTAATGATATGCATCATCTATAAGGCAGGAGGATGAATGATATAAATTGCTGGCAATCTCCAGCCAGCATTTCCGTGTGGATTTAAAAGTCTTATTTTCTCCTGGATATTTCATCCCCCACCTACCAAGAGGTGTGCCTGGAGTGTGCCAGGGATGGCCTGCATGCAGGTAATGTACACAACAGCTTTCTTATTCCCAGGTAATAAAGAGGAATGCATCAGCACATTGAAGGCATTAAAATGTATGGTTTCTCTGTGGCCTTTAATGAGGGCTTGCAGGAGTTCCAGTGCTCCACAGAAAATATTGGATTTTTCTCCTCCTTTCTTGCAGGGTCCAAAGGGACAGGAGGAATTTGCTGTGTGTGTGTTTTGAGGAGAACAAATTTAGGATAATCAGGTTTTTTTTCCACTGGTTTCTCACACACACATCCAAACCTGGAGCTGGGTAAGCTCTTTAGCTATGCATCATTCCTAGCTATGCATCATCCCAGTGTCCCTGCTCAGCAGCTGGAATCAGCCATAGGTGTGTTTTCCAAAGGCAGCCACTCTGCCTGGGCTTGGTTTGGTTCCCAGGACTGTGTAAGCTTGCACAAATGTTCTTTTAGATATGACAGTAAATCAGCTTTAGTTGTTTATTTTCCTTTTACATTTATTATCTATAAATGTACTAGCCAGTAGGTTTTCTGGCTGCAGTTAGCACTGAGATAGGAGGATTGAAAAATGTTCCCAGAAGGGACATTTGGGATGGGTAATTGTGATTGTTCACCCTGGAAACCTGACTCTGAGCTTGTCTTTTCCAGTCAAGGAACAGATACACTGTGTGACTTATGCCTTACCAGATCCACTTTGGGATCTCACACAATCAAACACTTGGAAACTTGTCACAGACTAGGGGAGTATCCACAGAAGGTATTTAATGACTGATTTCAGGTGATATTCAGGACACTCATGAATTGTTCTCAGAGATTTTGCAGAAAGAGAAGCAGATGATGTACTTTAGATATTCCTCACCCATCTGGAGACAAGTCTGGGACACTATCACAGGATGGGTCAGGCTGGAAGGGACCCAGTGGGGTCATCTGGTCCCACCTCCCTCCTCAAGCACAGGATTGCATCCAGACAGTTCTGGAATATTTCCAATGAAGGGGGCTCCACACCCTCTCTGCACAACCAGTTCCATTGCTCGGTCACTGCACAAGAAAGAAATTCTTCCTGTCATTCAAATGGAACTTCCTGTGCACCAGTTTCTGCCCCTTGCCTCTTGTCCCATTGCTCAGCACCATGGAAAATGTGGATTTTTCAGTCTATTTCCCTTTGTTTATGCATGCATACCTCGTGGACTGTGGCATGCACACCTTTACAGCTCCTCCCTCTTGCTAGGTAGGGCACCATCACATCTTCCCAGAGAGGTTCTTGGTCAGGCTTAAGTCCCCTGAGAAATGGTGGCTCTGAGTGTCCTTTACATCTCACCTGACTGTCCCGTTCCCCCTCCAGCAGCACTGTGTGCTTTGGGACATCTGCTCCCCTGTGGGAAGGTGGCAGCAGGAGACAACATGAGATCAGTTAATGATTGTGAGTACGGCCAGGCAATCTGCCAGTCTGAGCACTCAGCCCATTCTCCTTCTCTTAACTTGTCAGGAATTCAGAGGCAAAATATTGCAGCAAAGAGGCTCATCTAGAAAAGCAGCATGTTAATTACAGGAGGCAGTTTCTTGGCTATCAGCTGCTGTCCTGCACAGAATAGCTTGGAGATGTACATTTTTACTGTGGGGAGACATTAAAATCTGGAGCTACTGGCTCTGCCTCTTGCTCTTTGCTACTGCCATTCAGTGAAATCTCTAACAAAGAGTTTTTGGAGCCTATGGACTCCAATTTTCTCCATATGCTTTGTCCATATAGACTGGAACCCCAGTTTTCTCCATATTCTCTGTCCATATAGACTGGAACCCCTATTTTCTCCATGTTCTTTGTCCATACAGACTGGAGCCCCTATTTTCTCCATATTCTTTGTCCATATACACTGGAACCCCAGTTTTATGTATATTCTCTGTCCATATAGACTGGAACCCCAGTTTTCTCCATATGCTTTGTCCATATAGACTGGAACCCCAGTTTTCTCCATATTCTTTGTTCATATAGACTGGAACCCAAATTTTCTCTGTATTCTTTGTCCATACAGACTGGGACCCCAGTTTTCTCCATATTCTTCATCCATATAAACTGGAACCCCAGTTTTATCTATATTCTCTGTCCATATAGACTGGAACTCCAGCTTTCTCCATATTCTCTGCCCTTTTATCCAATTCTTTGACCATCAGATAAAGTTGCACTCCATCAAGTCAAATTTTCAAACATTATCAGAGAGTTTTGTGTCCAAATATCTGCTGAGTTTTAGAAGTAGCTCCAAGTGTCAGTGGCTGGAAGGGAGGCACCCCTGTCATGGAGTTGATGTTTTGTAATATATAGCAAGGGAGAAATGACAGCATTTCAGAAATTAGGCCAATATTTATGGCTTATATGCCAAGATGTGTTAAAAATATGCAAATCCATAGAAAAGGAGAATTCAAGAGGTTGAAAAATCAAGCCCTTTGTATAAATTATCAGGGTAGCATCAGATCTGTTTGCTGAGTGGCAATCTTTGTGTGACCCAGGGCTCCAATACTATACAGCACATACCTCAGTCCCTGGGCAAGTTTTAATGTTCTGAAATTAAGGATGCAAATAGAAACCATGATGGGGGCAGTGGGGCAAAGGGATTGATGTTTTAGTCTTCAGTGTCTACTTTGATCAGTTTGCTGCATTTTTTAAAGCCTCAAATTCAATTCAATTAGCAAAATAACAAGCCTTCCCTCACTTCAAGCTAACCATTTCCCAAGTGCTACAAGTGGAGGGTTTTACTCTGAAAGATGGGGAAAGATCCTGCAACGACCCCAAAAACACAATTGTCTGCTCTCAATTATGCTTGAAAAGAGCTGGGGGATTCCAGTGATGGATGACAGTATACAAATCTCAAGTAGCTTTGCTTAGTGTGTTTTGTGATATGATACAGGAGAGATAATTCTTACCCAGTGTCTCTTAAAGGAAATCCTGAGGGTGAATCAATTACCTTTCTTTTCTGAATCAATAGAGAGGGGATGTATTGCAGTTCCTTGGTGCTTTTGCGAGTGCTCGAGCACAAAGGATGGCTGTTGATGATAACCACTGCAAAGAATGCTGTGCCATTTTTTTCTCTCTCTCTTCTCTTAAGGACACTACAACCCCCTCAGTTCACACACTTGATCATTCCCAGTCACAATCTTGTCTCAACTAAGATTTAAGAGCGAGAGGAGGAAGTGAGCTCTCCAAACACACAAAACACAGCTTGGAGTCCTAATGGCAGCACTTCCCCTTCCCAAGACTCTCCAAGCCCTTGGCATTTGTGGTGTTTGCCTCGAAGAACGTCCAGATTGAGGAGATGGAGTAAGAGGAAATGGGATATGGGCTGACACAGTGGTGCTAGCAAAGGTTAAATCAAGTAGTTGAGGCTCAGCCAGGGATAAAAAGATAAAAAGACAGATTTCTTGTATATCTGAAAGAAAATACCTTTATGTTTTTTGCAAGGTGTTTCTGTGTATCCCACCACAGGCTTTCATTCAAAAAAAGGTAAAATACTGCTATAGAAGGACATCATGTTTTTAAATTGTCTGATTACTTATTGCCTTCATAAAGTCATCATTATGCTCTCAGAAGGGTATTAATATGTGTGTGTAATATGATTTAGCAAGGAAGCTTCCTGAGTGCAACCCATATGGTAACCTGAGAGTAGTTAAACTGTAGGAGCACAAAATGCCACGTGGTCTGTGGTTCAAGTTCTCATAAAAACTATCTGAAGACAAGTGAGGACACATTTCCTTTTTTCCCATTTGCATCTCTCCAAAGATCCAGATACACCTGAGAGGGCTGCACAGGTCACTCTGGGTGTCTGTGCTGCCTGAAGAGCACGGGGAGACAGGAAAATGGAAGCTGGATGAAAAAGGAAAGCTTCTTAAGCTCTGCCTTTTTTGTCTGATGCCGAGGTCCCAGGAGGGCAGAGGCAGTCTGAGGTGACTGAGAGCTGCACTGGGCTTTTCTCTCTGGTTCCCTTCATCAGGAGCCACTTTCCTCCTCAGAAGCTGAGAGGAATCTAAAGGCACTGCAGAGACAGTGAGGGTCTGACCACAAACCAGCTCTGCCTTGATGCAGAATTGATTTCCTTCTAAGAGAGGGTTCTGCTCTTTGCATTTTGTAGCTTGAATAGCAACAAATTTAAAAGGAAAAGGAGCCAGTTGAACCTTCCCACTTGGTGTTGTGGCTGTAGCTCCTGTGTAACCCCCCCAACCCCTCATTTGAGCACCACCCCCATGTTAGCTGAGGGTCCATGACCCATGATCATTTTAATGCAGATCTTTATTGAGTGGGGTGTTTTTAATGTCCAAACTTACAATTAAAAATACATTCAAAGAATGTCAGTGGTGCTTTGTCTGGAAGTCAGAGACGTAATATTCCCTCTACAAAGAGCCTTTTTCTGCCCTGGAATACAGCATTTATCTACAGGTAGTTCGATAATAGAAACAGTTTAACAAATTAGGTGGAATTCAGGAAAGAAAGATGATTGTGTCTGAAAGGGAATTTTCTGGGTGAATAACAAAATAGTTTTGATATATTTCATTTTGATGGAAGACCAATCAGCTTAAAAGGAGCAACTACCAACAAAAATATTTCAAGGATATTTAAGGTACAGGAAGGGCTTTTTAGAAAAGTTATGTGCGTGTAAAGTACTGACAGGGATATAAATGAACTCTGTCTGGAAAAGCTGGATCCTAGAAATGCTGTGAACACCAAGTAAAGTAGCCACAGATACAGCTGCACCACAGGGGTATTTATGAGTTTGAGCTGAACCATGTTTGAGTGCCAGAGCTGCTTCTGAAGCCCTGAATGGGACCTTAATCACTGAAGGTAAAAAATAAATCTGTGCTGTGACTCCATGCACTTCCAAAGGAGGTGGAAATGCATTTCTCCCAAGGTGTTTCTCTCTTCTCTTTTGCTGGGAGGGTTCCCTTTGGAGAGGAGATCCTGCCAGTTTTCTTTTATGTTCCTTTCCACTGAGTTATTCCCCTTGGTTTCTCCTTGCATTCTTGGAGGAGAGAGAAGCAGTTTTCATACCTTCAGGGTGTGAAATCTGGCTCTGCTGGGGTGGATGGAAATTTTTCTTTGACTTAAAGGCGATCAGAATTTCCTCCTCAGAGGCCTCTTAGGAAAACCAGATGATTTAATCTGGAGCATCACACGTTAGGAGGATCATACATAAAAGAACAACATTAACCTCGCTGCCACATGCAGAATCATTTTTGAGAGAAAATGAGCAAAATTTTATGGAGTATTTTCAAGGCCTCCTCAGTAAGAGAAAATATTACAGATGATGAAGAGAAATAAGAATTGCAGACTGAACCACCGAAAACCTCTTTTTTACACTGTCTCTTTAATTAGAAAAAATGAGCCCAACCAAGATGTATATCATCATTGATTTTTATAATAAGCTTTTAAAGCAAACATACGTGGTGTCATGGTGCTATTTTATAACATACACTGCTAACCATTTATTCTGTCGTATAACAGTTCACCAGCAGACATATTTTATTATTTTTTCTGTGTAATAAAAAAAGATAAAATCAATACCTATTATATGGCATACCTTCAAGGTTAAAAAGTACTAAATCTTGATGCTAACATCTTTCCTCGTATGCATCAATTTAGAGCAATATAAATTCAATACAAATACATTTTCTAGCTATATGATTAAATCTGGATCCAAAGTATAACAAAGGATTTGGACATTTGGAAACTGAACATCAAGAAACTGTCACTGGGCAGTGTATTTGTGTTAAACTTAAATTTTGCAGGAAATCTAACTATGGAAGCTTGAGCAAGCAGGTACAAGGACCAGATATTATTGGAAGGAGAGGTGCTGTGATTTCCCATATTGGGGTGTAGTTTTTGATCCAACAGAAAATCATTTGGCCTAATCAGGTGCCAATTAATGGCTTTATAAATTCCACGCAAAACTGGAGTGCTTTTCCCTGGCCCTGTAGCTGGCAGTCATTTTGCAACAATTACAGAGTACACTCAATTTAATGATGAATGAATTTAATTCAAAAGTGAGAAAGTGAAAATGGAAGTGTCAAAGCCATCAGCACACTCATCTTTGCTGGATTATAGCTGTGACTTGAGGGCCAGAGTGGGAAGCAATGGGATAATGTTGCAGCCCATTACTGTGCACTTTGCCTCTGCTTCCAGGCAGCATCAAAAGAAGAAACTCCAACACTTATCTCTGCTTATTATGAGTTGTTTCAAGATCTAGAGTGATTGTGGTAGTTGTAAATGAGGAAGGACGTGCTGTCTCTGTTTTGTATTAAGCAACTGAAGCTTTTGGCTTTGTGATGCAGAGATGAGTGTGTGGCAGGTGTGAAGCCAAGGACACTTGTTGGTGATGTAAAACACACTGTGTGCACTTTGTATGGATTTCATTCAGAGTTGCAGCAGAAACCTTTTCTATTCATTGGTGCTTTTTCATCACTCAGCAATTAATTGTGTGCTGAGATACTTATGAATATGCAGTGCCTGTTTCCTGCCTGGGAGCAGGCTTCTCCTCTCTGCCTTGGAGGCACCTGCATGGAGTTGAGTAGGCAATAGTTGAAACTCCTTGCTCAGAGTGACATCCTTAACATGCAGAATGCAGATGATGCTGGAAATGCTAATGAATGGATTCATATTTATGGGATAAAATTCTGCCCTTGGGTTCTAAATGCTGATGGGCATGAGGTTTACCTGGGTGCCATCCCTGTGTGGAACAGCACTCCTTGTGCTTGTGGGGAATGAAATCAACTTCCAGTGCTGAAGACAAAAAGGAACAGCTAGCACTGAGTGCCTCTCACCCTAAGAGTCTTCTGTTCCTCTCTGCAGCTGGAGAATAGACAGCATAAAATTATTAAATGTGAGTTTTTTCCCCACTTGGCTTTAGAGCTGCTCTCAGTAAGTTCAGATAACAGCTTTCACCTGGAAACATCCTTTCCTTTGCTTTCAGTAACAACCTGAAAAGTTCTTTAATGCACTTACTTGCACGACTTTGTCTTAAAACTGAACTCTTCTCCCAGCTGACTGCAAAACTCCCTGGAGCAAAATATTCCATGTTTTCCAAAGCATCTGTCAGCTGAAACACCTATTCTGAGAGGAGTGCCTGGACTTTTGTCAGTCAGATGAATTTGTGGATATTGCATTTTTTTTTCAATTATTTGGACGTTGCAGAAGGATTCTCTGTTGTGAGATGAGAAATTTCTTTGAGAATCTCCCTGCCAGTTATCAAATCATTACCAAGTTCTTTATTCCATGGAAATATGCACTTACCATTAACTATATCTCTTTCTACTGACAGAATTTGAAGGAAGAATTCCATGGGCTACCTAATAGTTGTGCTGTTGCTTTTCTTTTCTTTTTCTTTTTGAGGGCAGCTGTTTAGTGAACCAAATAATACATCACAGGCACCCTCTTTGTACATCATACATTTACTGGCTTTATTTTCAGACAAATGTTTTCCAGCTTTTTTTGGCCTTGGTTTGAAACATCTTGAGGTAATTCAGCTTGCTTGCAAATATCGCAGTGAACATTAACAACAAAATAAAATTTATGAAGAAATACATGGGTTTGGGGCTTTTAAAAAATAATTTGGTGAAGAAATAAAAGGCTAGCAGATAGATTAATGTCTTACACGCTAAGTGTAAGTTGGAGAGACATTTCACTGGCAAGCTGTAAGCTTCTGGATGCAGAGGATTATAGGGAAATGCTCACACAACCTTAGCAGCATTACAAACAGCAATGCCACAATGAACAGAGCAGCCTCATTGCAGCGATCTAAAGCCACTGCTGTTTTCTTTAAGGCAAACATTGTTTTTATGCCCTACAGATAAATCCCATTTTAAGCTTTGATCAAAGCAAATACACTCACTTTGAGGCTTTGGGCAGATGTAAATTGCTTTGTTATACACATGCATTTGCATACATTTGCAAGGAGACACGGTCTACATGTAATGGTGCCTTTTATTTTTGACAGAGCGCTGAAATTCAAATAACCAGTGGTTTTCTGCCATGGAGAAGGCAAAGGTTTCTCTGCAGAGGAAATAAATAACACCAGTGAAGCAGGGCTGAGGTATGCACAGAGCTCTGTCCTTGCCAGAGAAGGGCCAGGCAAGGCTCTGAATATCAAGAATTGTTTTGTTTTATCTATTTTGCTGTTCTGCCTGGTGAACGAATGTAAATGGAATAGTTCCTAGAGAGGACACTTCTCTTGTTTGACCACTTCTGGAGTGGCTGTGCCAGCAGTGTAGGAAACGTGCAGGTTGCCAAAGTGTTGGGCATCTGTCTTTGTTACAGGCTTACATTTGTTTTCTCATATTTCTCTACTTAGTTTTCTGAATTAAATTGGATTAACTTCCACTCTCTCCCAATTAATGCTGTTAACAGTAATAACAACCATAATGTGTGAACATCTGGCATTTTAGTACACAGTAAGCTTTTAGAAACACCAGATATGAATCTATTGAAATCTGTCTCTATAGTGATTTTCCCAGCATTTTGTGGATTAGACGATGATTTCTTCTTTCCTCTCTGCTTTCCTTTCATTATTAAGGTTTGTTAATCCTTTAGATGCCAGGGTTAGATAATTAAATACCCCTTTGTAATTACCGTGGTGCCTGTGGGTTTGAGACCTCCAGCTCATTAGGCAGCGTGCTGTCCTTCTAAGATATTGGAGGGAAGCACTTTCATACTCATCAAAGATCTCTGTGGCAAATTAAGGTCAGGGCTGGCTCTGTCAGGCTGAAGGCAAAGGCTTTATTTTTATTTCATCAGTTACCACTGGGGCAGTTCATACCAGAATCAGCTGAACCCAAATATCGAGCAGCCAGTTGTTCAAATCTTCCCTGCTTTCAGTGGCAAACATCTCACCCTTACCAATTACCAGTGATGACTTGGTTATAGTGAACAGAGAGATTTTGTGGGGCTGCTGCACTTTCATTCACTCCTAGGTGAATATTGGCCTTACACCATCTTTTATTTCTACTCTGTCACAGCTCTTGACTGTTTCCCAAAGCTTTTTATTACAGCTGAAGAAAGAATTGAAGCAAACCTCCAATTATTCCCCCCTGGTAATTTTGAGAAATTGCCAGATAAGAAGTCTGAAACTCACACTGCAGTTGTTGCCTCAACAATTTGTGTTGCCTTCACTCCATTTTGTGTCCCAGAGATCTGTGTTGACTTTTTGCTGCCTGTTTTGATGTTTTTTCATGCCCACCTTCACTTAGTTCAAGTGGTTCTGGTGAATGCAAGGCTTGCTCGGGAGGGTTGGGATTGCAACGTGTGAATTCCTCATTCAGTCCTTCATTGGGCTTTTGTCCAGTTAAACCTGGTTTGATTTGGTGTCTCTTTGCTAAAATGGGGAGGAAAATAATTCCCTGTTGTAGAAGGATCATAGAATGTTCAAATGGTGAATGATGCAGCCCTGCCTGCCTAATGGGAAACAAGCAAATGGAGCCAGTGAGCTCTAACATAAAAACCCTGGAGAGACACTAAGAAGGAAAAATGGGAGATGGATGTGGCTTACTCAGGAAGGAAACCCATTTTTAATCCAGGGAATAGTTAGAAAGGAGAAAAAATTCCTTTCCAAGCAGAAGGATGGAGCGGCAGGGATGCAGACATCGCAGATTAAATGGGTTAATTTCACATCCCCATCCTCACCCAGCATAGACTGTCCCCTCTGCAGTGCCTGGAAAGAACTGGGAAGGTAGATTGGGATGTGAGCAGATCCAAGGCACCCAGGAAAAACCTGTGCTGGAGCTTGTTTGGAAATCCTTAGAGAGGCACAGTTAATTCTCGTGTGAGGCAGGAGCAGCTTCTGAGCAGCCGAACGCACTCGGAAGGGAGCCCCAAGATGTTTTTCCCTACTGGAAAATTAATAGGGAGTAGCAGGCTGCTCTTGTGCTGGCTCCAGGCAAGCGAGGGGAGGAAGGGCATCCCAAAGCCTGCCATCACAAGCCTACCAGCACGGAGGGGGAAGGGTGTCAGCACCAATCTGCCAGATGGAGCATGTTAAAGGGCAGCCTGCTGAGCAGGGCAGGCAACAAGCCTGAAAAGCCAAGCGTGCCGAGGAGCGCTCCATCTCCCCTAGGAAAAAACAGAGCTGCAGCCAGTGTCTGCAGTTGCATCACTCTGATTCACTGAGGCAGAGCTGAGGGTGCAGGTACAGCTTTGATTTGTTGGGTTGTGTTGGTAGATGAGTGCATCTGGTTGTGGCTCCCTGGCTGTGGGGCTGGGCACGGGGCTGACACTGAAATTCTCATCCACCAAGGTGGAGCTGAGATGTCCCACAGGGCACAGCACTCCAGCAGCCAGCAATGAGGGCTGGAAAGGCTGGGCAGGACCTGAGGAGTGAAGAAAATGCCATTGGGCAAAGACGGATCCTGCTCTAAATGCCAAGAAGAGCATTATAGTCTTGTCATCATTTTATGTCTCTCTGATTTTTATTTTCCCCAGCTCTGACTCCATAAAAGGCATCACAACCAAAAGCCAGCTCTATGTCAACTCTGTTTGAAATGTTCTGTGCCTCATGTGGTCACCTCTGATCCTGGGCATGATCTGCCAACTTCTGTTTCCAAGAATTTTAACTCTGCAGGTATGATGGCTTTTGCTGATGTGGAAGTTGAAGGCCATAACTTAACACTGTAATTTGCAAAGTTTTCAGTTTGTAGTGCTCCAGTGCATGGAGCTATGAAGCAGGTTTTCATAAATCTTCTCTTTTTATCTCATCTGGTGGTTTCTTTTTTGATGTTCTCCTGCCAGCAATTTTCCACTTTGCTGGACAAATGAATGCATGTAGGCAGAGCATCCATGGCAGCTGAAAGGTTAATAGAAGGAATGGCAGTGACATCAAAGGAAGTTTTATTAAGTGAAGCTTTCATTTTCTCCATTATGGGCTCTTTGTATGAATAAACTTTAATTCTCTCTAAAGCACATGAGCACAGACTAAACAGGAGCAGAAAGCAGGAGAGTACAGCAAAGAATATCAATTTGTTGTTTTTCTACAGTTCCTTGCAGCTGAAGGTCACAATGATGCATTGCAGCTCAAAACTCTCTGCTCTTACATGTGTGTTAAATATTACCAGTTTCCTATTATAAATAAATAAGAAACTGAAGCAGAGAGTTGCATATTTAAAGAAGAGAGTGAATGTCTAAGGCATTCCTAGGTGGAGGGAATGTTGGAAATTTCAGTTGCCAGTTTTGGCCCTTCTCTAAATGAGAATTTTTCCTTTTCAAGGCCATTTCTGTGCAGATGCTGGGCCCAGGCTCTGTCAGCACTAAACAGAAAAGTAATGATCATCCCACAGATTCCTGATTGCACCTGACACACTGAATTCATGTGAGAAAACTTCTACTGCTGGCAAATACTCATTCCATGCCTGCCTGCCAATTATGGGATAAGTACCTTTTGTGAAGAAGAGAAAAGCTTATTGTTTTAAGGGGTTTCCAGAAAATTATACACCTGAAAGAGGTCACTTTCCATTATTGCACTTGAATAATTCCAGTCCTCTTAAAAAAAAAAAACCTGGAAAAAAGAAATTAAGATCCTGTAATTTTCTAAATTGCAAAAAGATTTCTTTTCTCTTTCTTGTGTTCTTTCCAGCAGGGTTAGCTGCTGTGTTTTCAGTGCTGCAGGAGCTGAGGGTGGGAAATGCAGGGGCAGGTTTCAATTTCAGGTGAAGCTGTGCAGCACTCACACCTTTTCTTCTTCAGGTACAGTGTGGGGCTTGTCTTGGACACCTGTGGGGGTCAAAGTTACTCAGGGATGGGAAGATGAAGAGCAGGGTAAGGATAAAGAAAAACCAGGCAAGATTTCTAAATGTTGAGAGAGTGACCCCTTTCTTCAAGGGCTGCAGATTGTTGAGAGCTCTGAGGAAATATTATAGGGAGGAGAAAGCAGGAGCTCTCTCTGTGTTACAAGTAAAGATTTTTTGTGTGTGTTTAAAGAAACACACTTGAGTCTCTTGTCAGGAGCTTTAATGAGGGATTTAATCTTTTTTTGATCAAATTTTTTTTCAAAAATAGAAAATTATGATTGGTACATACAGTTTTAAACAAAAAAAATAGACATTTTTTTCCATAAACACTTCCAGTTAACAGTAGCTAATATATCCATTTCTAACCCTGATGAAGCAGTATTTTTGCATAGTTTGGGAGGAAAACCCCCAATTTTCTCCTCTATCCAGTGATAGTATGCAGTGCTTCAGTAACAGGATTTCCTGTAAATGCAGATTTTGTAAAGATGTACTGGCTCTTTGTTGGTCAGGCTCCTTTCACCCTCTGTGTTAGGGCAGCTCCCACCACAGATCAGATCCAGAACTTGGCCTATATGTGATTTATCCTCACAGCCTTTATCTTACCCTCTATAAAAAAATCTCTGGGGAAAACTCTCTGGAGATCCACTGTGTCAGTATAAGTGCACGTATAGGGATGTTGCTTCTCTTTAGCTAAACCAGTAGCATTAAAAACTGGTGATGTAGGGATTAAAAGAAGAGGAGACCAAAAAAAAAAATAATAAAAGGAGACAAAACCACAAGGTTCCAAAATCCCATTGAAAATCAATAAAGCTTTAGCACAGGAGTTATTTATATCCTTTTGTAAATGTTATCCACCTTTTGTGGGTGCAAAGTGCAGATTCCCAGTGGAAGGCCAGCTGAGCACAGCAAGGCTAGAGGAGGAGGATGGGAAGAAGATAACAAGGCCACTGGGGAAGGACACGAGGCAGTGGAAATTGTCTCAGGCGCTGCAGAGTGGTGGGTAAAGAGCCCTGAAAGAGGAGATGTGAGAAGGGTAGCACAAGGGAGGGAATGAGAGGGCTCAGGGGGAAGGGAAGAAGTGTCAGTGCTGGCTGGGGAGGAGAAGCCCAGCTGCCCTTTGCCAGCAGCAGGGCCTCAGGAATGAGGAATAATCACCAGCTCGTGGTTCTGCTCACACTGCTGTGTTTCACCTCTCTTGAAACAGCAAGATTTCAGTGTGGCTGCTCTCTGCAGCTCCCAAAGGTGTCTCGTGTGAATGGCAGAGCTTTCCTTCCAAGTGGAAGCCAGCCCAGTGAGTCCTTCTGGGAAGAGCTTTGTGGTGCACAGGTCAGCTCATGGCAGCAGCTGATCGGGGCATCCTGAGCCAGAGGAACTCAGGGATGATCAGCCAAGGCTGTGCAGCACTTCCCAGGCTTTGCTGGGATTTCTCCCACCTACATTCAGGTTTTATTTTCACTTGGAGGAAGGTAGAATCAGGGAGGAGACCTTATCAATATCTATCAGTATCTGAAGGGAGGGTGCCAGGAGCATGGACCAGGCTCTGCCCCGTGGTGCTGAGCAATGGGACAAGAGGCAATGAGCAGAAATGGATGCACAGGAACCTCCACATGGACATGAGGAGAAGCTTCTTTGTTGTGCAGTGAATGAGCACTGGAACAGGTTGCCCAAAGAGGGTGGGGAGTCCTTCTCACTGGAGATATTCCAGATCTGTCTGTGCTGTGTTTTCCAGGTTGGTGCTGCTTGAGGAGGTAGGTGGGACCAGATAACCCCACTGTGGTCCTGTGGAGATACAGATAAATTGGCATAAACTGCCTGATCTTCTGTTATGTTATAAGAAGTAATTTATATATACACTTTTTTAATCCTTCAGAGTAAACAATTCAGCCAGGGATTTTATTCTTGCATTAAATCCCCCCACCACCATCGTGGAATTTCATTTTACTGTAATTGGTGAATTGTTTTAGGGTGGCACAGGGTTTCATGGTCAAAATGGAAATGAGAAAGAAAGGAGAACATAATTGAGAATTTGGCAATTTTACGTATCAGTTCCCTTATGATAATTGGCCTGCAAGATGAAATATTTAAAAACACAATCAAATTCTGTCTGTGTACACGAGGCCATGTTTGTGTATCTGTGTGTTAGCACTGCACCATGTATTAGTTGCTTGGAACTAATTAGTTGCTAGCTACTCACAGCATCTGTATTTCAGATCCCATGGGACTTTAAGGAATGTGACCTTATTTTAATGCTTTTCTGTGCTTTGAGAATTCCCCCTTTGTATCTGCTCCTAGGACGTGTTTTGTTGCTTTAATAACAATAATGCTTAGCACTCGTTTTAGATTTAGATCCCAAGGACACCTACAGAAGTAGACAAACATTATCTCTGTGATAAAATCACATGCCTACTTTAGAGCTGGCCACATAAAACCACAGCAGGCTGGTGCTGGTGCAGGGATTACAATAAATTGTGCTGGAAGAACCAAAGGTGGGACTTTCATAGAATTCACAGAATGACTGGGTTGGAAGAGACCTTCAAGGTCATCAAGTCCAACCCAGCCCCAGCACCTCAACTGAACCCTGGCACCCAGTGCCACATCCAGGCTTTGTTATTGTGACTCCACCACCTCCTCAGGCAGCCATTCCAGAGCTTTTTCACCGTTTATGTAAAAAGCTTTTTCCTGATATCCAACCTGCATTTCCCTTGGTACAGCTTGGGACTGTGAAGCTGCAGGAGCTTCTCCACACATGGGGGATCTGCCCTGAAATAGAGGGCTGTTGTAGCAAGGGAGTGCTGTGATCACTCAAAAAACTCATTGGGAAAGGAACAATTTGGAGAAAATCCATGTACACACCATGGGGACTTGTGACAGAGGTGACGGTGCCTGTCCAAGAAAGAGAGAGAAGAGAAAGTGGCTCTGCCTCTGAACAAGGGTCATGGATTTCTGGGGGCCTCTGGGTCTGTAAAAATGGTATCATTTTAAAACTGGGGTTTTGCTCTGCTTTCCCTGTTGCACCTCTCTCTGCAAGGCTGGAGAGGCACTGGAGCTCACCAGAACAGATTTATTCCCAGCATAAAGAGCAGGGTTGATGTTCTCAGGGCCAAGGGAAGTTTGACTGAAGTGATTCATTTGAGTCTGTCTAGAGTTTGGTGTAATGCTTGGTGCATAGTGCTTAAACATGCTGAAATTTGCCAAATCACTACTTACTTAGCTTGTATTTTTTGAGAATGTTGTTTGTCTTAGTAGATGATGGAAGATTTTTCTTCTTCTTTTTTTTTTTTAAATTCAGAGTTAGACCCCACATTAAAACTGCAGCTGATTCAGTGGCTATTTTCTCTCTAGAAAGGCCATATTTTATAGGATGCTGTACTCTGGGATCTTGCCACTTGTGTTCATGGCACTTCTGGTAGGAAGGAGGTGGCTGGACTTTGTGTCCTGGCTCGTGCTCCAGTGTGCACTGGCCAAAATCCAGTGTGGGTAATTATATTCTGTACGCCTTAATTCCCCCAGTAATTCCAATTAGAGTTAGTATTGTTCTTGGTGCCTGATCCTCCAATGTTGCATGGTGCTGCTGTGTGATTAAACTGTTGTGACATTCCATCCCAGAGGTAGGTAAAATGATCTTGGCTTCACAAATTGTAGAGCATTTCCTTGGAGTAAATGGGCAAAATAGGCATAACAGATTATTAGTGTTTATCTGAGAAATATTTATGAGAGGGTTTTCTGCTTGTTTGTTAGTCTTTTTAATTTTTTTACACTAAAGCAAGGAGTGTTTGGAACTCAAGACATGATGAAGAAAGTATAATTAGGCTGGTTGCTCAAGGTGTTTTAAAGGTTTTAAACCAAATTAAGATAACGTACCTTAATTGCATTTGCATAATGGACAGAGTTGAAATCAGGACCCTTTTCTTAATGTCTGTGACTTCCTCAGCAAATGCACGCCAGAACCAACCTTCTACCTGTGGCAAAAAAAGCAAATTAAAGCTAAATCTGGGTGGGGATGATGTGAGCAGAGTTCAGATGCAGATGTGGCTGTGCTCAGTGTGCAGGGAGGCAGCCAGCCCTGCTCAGAATGGTCACATTTGGGATTTACCCAGCCCTTGATCTCTGAGATACTGAAATATTCCACCCCACTGCACACTCAGATCAGGCCTGACTTGCAGAAGATAAGCTCTGCTGCAGAGTGCATCCATGGCTGGTTTTTCCCACCCCACTATTCACCTGGCCCCAAGATGTCACACCTGAGCTGGGTTTTAAAACAGCTTTGATGACTGAGAAGCATAAATAATATTACAACAGCCTCCTGGAGTCAGAGGAGTCACTGAACAAGGGCAAATCACATGTGTGCTTGTTCCTGAGCAGGGAAGTGACCCTGGGGAGCTGAGAGTACATGAAAGTTACCCTCATGTGCTGTCCCAAATCTGCAGAATTGGCTGCATTTTCAGCCTGCAAACCCAACTTGTTCCTGGAAGTAATGTAGGTCCTCGGGGGGAAAAAACAATCTTCCTTGCTCCAGAAATTGTCCTTGGTATCAGATGTCAGTGGCTCCCCCTGCAGCAATCCCAGCAAGGCTGAGACAATCGACAGCCATGCATGAGCACATTGAAATATCATGGAAAAAAATGCTGTTAGCAAGGAAATTTGTGGGTGCTGGGTGGTATTTTAGTGGAAAATGTTGCCTTGTCAGGCTGTTAGCACAATAGTTCACTTGAGCTGGTGGCTTTTGGTGTTAGCAAAATTCTTTAAGAGCAGTGTTTTGGGCAAAGTATGTTTTCTACCTCTTTTATAATTTCTAAAGCTCTGTAAAACATGCCTGAACTGCAGTTTCTCAGCTTTAAATAATTCAGCACTGAAACCAGTGGTCCTTCCCATGGCAAAACCCTTAATTGAAGGAAGATTTTTTTTGCTTCAGCAGGTCAGGTTGAGTGAAATAAAACTTAGGACACTTGATAGGAAAGAAACTTTTTGGAAACACCCAGCACTTAAGCACTATAGCTAGCACTATAGACTATTATAGTGTAACACTAATAACAGATAGCACTAATAACTATTAATAACAAACAAATGTAATTCCAAGAAGGGCAAAATCACAATAGCTCATGTAGCATTTGGATATATCTGTTCCTTCAAATGTCCAGTGTGTTCTGAAGATGAGCAGAAGGCACGAATGCTGTGTTGGCTTTATCCAAGAGCAGGTTCCTGGTGCAATAATATTTAAGGGTTTTTACAGAGTGGGACAATAGAATCCAACCAGCAGTGCTGGGCATCTCCCACAGCTGCTGACAATGAAGAGATTACCTGCAGAATGGAGGGCTTTGCTGTTTGGGGGAGCGAAGAGCTGTCAGAGCCCGGTTGTGTTTCGGCTGTCCCGGGTGCTGGCCATGGTGCTGGAGCTGCGGTGTCTCCTGCCGGTCCCCAGCCGGGCTGAGGTGGAGCTGGGCGCTCAGCTGGGCGCTCAGCTCTCAGTCCTGGGCTCCTGGCCGTGCCTCTGACTCGCTGCCTGCTCTCACAGATGGGGTTTTCCCCTCAGGCGTTTCGCTGCTCACTCCGTGCTCATCCAGGGTCAGCGGTTCCTCAGTCCCACGATACTCTTTGTGCAGCAGGACGGAGGGGATGAGAGCAGGGAGCTCTGGGCTGGAAGTGACTCTTTGGAATTGCTTGTTTTAACCTGTCAGAATAAGTCCTTATAGGATGAATTCCCTTTTGACATTTCAGCTGTGCTCTCAAAATGCATTTTTGCTGAACATACATAAGATTTAAATTTCATTTTACTTAGATTCTAGCTCCTGTCTTTGTTGGAAGAGGAGGGACCCTTTTTAGATAAAGAGGGTTTTGGTTTTGTACCTCGTTTTGATTTTCGGTCTGCTCCCCAGAGCCTTTTTTGAGTGTGGTCTTTAGTAAATCACATTGTGTGAGTTCTGCAGCTGCTCGTGGTCAGAGGATGTTACCCCAGGAAAGATTAACACGGAGCATTGTCTGGACACTTGTGACAACTTCATTTTCACAAGTGACTTATGCAAAGGGCAGGCTGTGATTTGCTGCTGGGTAAGTAATCTCAAATATTGATTCTTAAAATGTCTGTATGTTTCTTAAAGAAAATGATCATTACTGTAGTTGTGAGGAGAGCTGCAAAATGCAAGATTTTTTCTTGGGTAATTCTGTAGGTGCTGAACATGCTCAGTCAAGAGCTCTAAAGTAGAAAATAATATATGATAGTGAATCTATTTCAGAAAGCATCTTTAAAAACCACCCTGCTGCATTATTCTTTCCACTGATAACTATTTCTGGTACATATCTCATTTGCCTCGTTTAAGCCATCTGCTTTCTTTCCAAGTTTAGTATAATTATATTAGTTATCCATCAGACTTGGAAAGTTTAAACACTGCCTTGGAAGTGTGTGAAGACAGTTGAAGTAATTGTTGTCTTTTGGCTTTGAATTCCACAGTTTCTAAGTATTGTGTGTCAAAATAGCTGCTCTAAGAAAAAGCCACAACTACCACCTTGAAAAGTAAATGAAGTTAATAATGGTATAGATAATAATCTGACTTCTGTAGGCTGCAGATGTGAATTGTCAGAGGAGAAAGAACATGAAGCAGTATATCATCAATAGGACTTGATCTTAGATGATTTTTGTGCATAATTTGCATAGTAATGAAAGACAATTATGCTCTTAGACTCCATTGTAAGCTCGTATGAATCACCTTCAAAATAATTTATAGTACATGTATGGAAAAAAAAAACCTGTATAGTTCTACTGATGTTTCATTTTGGCCATGTCAGCCTGACCTTCAGTCACTGTCAATTGTTCCATTCAAAGCAATCAATGAGAGCATCGTTAGCAGCAGTCAGTGCTCACTTATGACAAATCAGTGCAAGGTGATTAAATTGTCAGTGCAAATGGACGGGATTGCAGCCCACGGCAGCCACGCTGGAACCTGGCCTGGAGACTCTGTGCTTCCAGAAACAAGTGTGTGGAAAGGGTGGTAAACTGCTCAGAGATGAGTAGATGGCTTGTTGAAAAATCTGTGTGTGAAATCTGAATGACAGAGAGCAGCAACAGCAGCCCACGCTCAGTCACAGTGACATCTTTAATTTCTGCTCCAGAGGAAATCCAGATCTGCTTCGTGCCAATAATCCTCACGCTCTCCTGCTGCAGCTCAGTTATTCCACGGAGTGGCTCGTCCTTCCTGAGGCTGTAGCCCAGCTTTGAGCAGTGCACTGGGAGAAACCTGTCCCTGCTGTCACCTGTCCTGGGACGGGGACAGAGCCCCTGCCTGGGCCGTGAGCAGGACACACTGCTGGGCACTGCTGACAGGCTTGGGCATGGTCTGTGTATCCCAGGGAGCAGCCTGAATCCAGATGGAAAACAGAACTGGAGATGATCCAGCTTGTCAGGTGCACCCGTGATGGGCAGTGCTGAATGCAGTCTTGGTGGTTTTTCTGCCTTCCAGGAGGTGACAGTGACTGTAAGTATGGCTCTCTTTCCCCAAAGTCTTTCCTCTCAGGACCAAGAGCTACTGCCCTTTCAGGTTGATGCTGTTTTTTCTCACACCTGGCTTGTTCACAGTTCTCAGTGTCAAATCCAGTTTCCCTTTAGGACTTTCTATTTAGCTACTAACAAGAGGCTTCCTTGTCTCCTCTCCCTGTTGATCTCTTATGTCTTCTGCTTTCTGGGAAGCCCAGGTCACTCAAAGGGTGACTGACTAGTCCAAACAACCATCAGAAACAGAGGTATTTTTTATCTGCTGACAAAGTAAAACCACTTTTAGCAAGTGCTGTGTGCTGCTTACATGCTCCTTGAAGGGTCAAGGGAGAGGGAAGAGAAAGGAGAGTGAGTGGTGTTGATTTTTGTGCACATGTAAGGTAGAGTGATAACTGTAATTGTGTGTGCAGGGGAACATTGGGAGCTGGAGATTTCATTTAAAACCTACTTTGGTTTTGATTGCATTGTCGTAGGCAGGTCTGGATCTGGTTGAGGATTTATTTTGGTTCCTCCTTGTGAGCAAATACTATTTCTGGATTTTGTATTGATCAGGATGTGTGCCAACCCTCCTGCTGCTCTGCTGTGGAGTGTTGCTTATCCATGGGAAGGGTCAGGGGTGACACTGAACCTTCCTATACTTCAAAGGCAAGGTGCCAGCCACCACCATTGCCATTTTGTTAATCAAAAGCTGAAACAACAGTAGCCCCCTTCCAAAACTCAGAGAACACTAGCAGAAACATGCTGTGCAAAGTGGGGATTTCCAAGGGATTGATGCACCAAATTGAAGAATTGCAGCACTGATGGTCTGAGACTGTGGTTTGGGGTCAATCAGATTAAACAGCAGCACTAAAACCCAGGGGGTTGTGGTAAGAAAAGAGCCAAGAGAAAACACTGAGTTACCCACTGGCTGGCAGAAGAGCAATCAGGTGGTGCCTTGAGCCCCAGTGCTTCCATGCCATAGAAACTGGGTTTCAAAATGTGTAAAGAGCACTTGGAGCTCCTCATGAGATCAACTTTCTTTCTGGAATTCCTCCTGAGATGATTTGGTTCCAAAAGGATAACACTGCTTTTGGCACTAGCAAGTGACAAGTGCAAGCTCCTGTGGTGCCAGCTGCTCTGTCCCAGCAGCACCTCATTTCTCCTTCTGCAAGCTCTGACAAATTTCCATGAGTTGCTTCACCACAGTGCCACGGATCCATCTCGAGTTCCTGGGCTTTGGTTCAAGTCTTCTGCCTGTGCTTTTGCAGCCTTGGAGAACAAGCTCCCAGTGACCCTGCCAGCTCCCTGTCTCCCAGGGATTTAGCTGGAATGCAGGTGTCCACCTCTGGGCAGTATCAGCTTTATTGTTGTGATAAGCAAGCTCAATAAGTCTGATAAAAGCTGTTGTCACTCCCTCTCTTCCTTTGTATCTGCCCAGCTCTTTCTGAGCCGTACACAGACTCAGCATCATTTCCCTCTATTTCTGAGGACTGTGGAAAACAAAAATCAACAGGAGCATCCAGCTGTGTTACAAACTACAGCTCCTGTCAGAGAGATGACCATTATATAGGTTACAAATGTTCAGGCTGAATCTTTGCAGTAAATTTTGCCATAGAGGGACAAACCCCTGGGTCAGAGACAGCCTTGTGCACCAGATCTGATTGAGCCAGGAATTAATATGCCAGCACTTGATTCCTTCCCTTTAACTGCTTGAAGCAAAACCAGACACCTCCCACCCCCCAGCCCCAGGTCTCCCCAGCAGGCATCCTTCCCTTTTCCCTTTTCTTTGCCATGTTTCACTCCAATTACACGGTGAGTGTGGTTTCCCTTTGAAGTTCCCTCCATGCTTGGCCCTCTATTGACTGTCCCGCACTGTTGTGTGTCATCAGCACATCTGACAAATTCACAGCTGGTTTCTCCCCTGTAGTTGCTGCTGATTAGAAAATAAAAGGGGCTTTATTGAACCTTCCCCCTGTACTCACCTGCTTCCCTGCTCTCACAGTATTAGCGGTTTTTTTTTGGAGGGGGTCTCAGCCTTGATTTCTCTTTTAGTAAGTTTGAGTCATTTCATGCCCAAAAAGAGTGGGGAAGAGAGAGATTTGGGATTGCAGCCCAATTTGTGTGCACACAGCCTAAGGTGCACACCCATGCACCCCATCCCTTGGGCTGGTCGAGGCAATGTCCCCTTGTTTTAACAGTCCTGCTAGGACAGAGCCTGTCCCTCAGGGTGCTGGAGATCCTGCAAGAGGCAGGGGGTGTTACTGTGTGATAGAGAGCTGGAATGAGAAAGGCATCTTGGAATTAGGGGAATATGCTCCTTTTTTGCTTCGGGATTAATCAGGCTAACTGCAGTTTTGTGGGATCTTTGAGGAAGGTGCTGTGTCCCAGAGGAGGTGAGGGCTGGCAGACAACATTTATCACGGGCAGCAGAGATGCCTTCATCTCTAGAAGGGCTCCCTCTCTCAGGGTGAGAGGATTTACTCATTTTAGGTATTGTTTGGGTTTTCCTTCCTTTGCTGAAAGCGTCCACAAGGGGCCAGTCTGCTGATTATTTGGCATGCAAACCCATGCACGGGAGCTGGAATGAGCCCCTCCAAACTCTGGGATGGCCTCTCAGGACAGCGTCTGCTCCTTGGCTGGGGCACTCTGGAGTGAAAGGTCCTCCAAAGGATTTTTTTTAAGCCTCTGGTCTCCCATCCCGTCTCGTGCTTTCCTTATTGTGCAGCCACTTTGTGGTTTTAATTAATTTTATGATTACACAGCAGACATGCTTCTATAGCGTCTGTTGCTGTGGCAGCTAGACACTTTAATTACGGAGATTAAAACACAAATCAAGGACAATACTGAGTCGTTATGATGATAATTACCAGATTCGAGTATTTGTAGAAAACTGGCCACTCAGCCACCGAGGTTTATGCACAAACACATGCATTTGGTGGCTTCTGGACGCCTGTGTTCAGTGCCAGGCTGGACAGGGGAGGGAGACCCTCTGTCCCCCTTCTGAGGTACTCCAGTTGTTGGAAGAATAGAGAAAAAAACCCCACTTTTAACCTGGTTGGTGATGAATTTGTTCATCCAAGTTCAATACCTCAATCAATCATTCTGTTATTTATTTGGAAATAATTTTTATTTAATCTTAAAGGAAACATATTCCTTTAGGATTAAATAAAAATGATTCCATTCTCATTTCTTACCAAAATGAAAATGCTGGAGGAAAGACTTTTAGTATTTACTCAAAGGAACCTTGGAAATTCATTTCATATTTAAAATTTTGAAATATTAATCTAAGAATCTTTGCTGGTTTAGATCAGAAGCTGTTTGGCGGGTTGAAACAGATTCATGTGTTTAATACAAATTTGGAAATATTCTGGTTCATCTCTAGCTGCATTTCAGATTTTGGGGGTGGGGAGGAAGACTACTTGAAGCTTTAAAATCACCATATCATTTAAGCTTTCAGATCCAGCCCAGAAAGCTTTCATAAGGCTTAAGAATACCTGCCAGCCCTCAAAATATGGTTAAATTCTTTGTCTTAATTTTTTTTTTTTTTTTTATTTTACAGAAAGAAATCTGTAATTTAAGAGTCTCTGCATATTGCTCTTGTGGTCTTGTAAATACCTTCTTCCTTGATACATGACTGTGTGATTTCTTTCCACTGAATTTTCTGCTTGCTTGTCTATGTGATCACTTTTTAAACAGAAAGAACAGAATATATCTCCCCTTAATTCTTGGCCCAGAGGTCTGTAACAAATCTGTTGTTGTGTGGCAGTTTGGAGCTGTCAGGATGCTCTGCAGTGGTCACTGGGAGATGGAAATGCTGCTGCTGCTGCTTTGAATGCAAAGGACCCCAAAGGATGCTTTGGTCCTACGCTCCCTGATTTTGCCACCCAGCATCCTCCTGCATCATTGCCAAGCCCCACTTGTCTCATGCTGTCACTCTGGCAGGGAACTGAGAGTCTTAATCATATTAGGAACACAGCAGGTTAAACTTGGGCAGGGAAACTCAAAGGGTCTCTCCAGGAGGATTCCTGACTGTTGAAAAGCTTCCAAGTCACCTCGTGCAGCACTGGGAGACACCAGGACTTTGTCACTTGTGGTGCAGGAAAGGAGAACATTTCTTTTTTGAGAGAATGCTCCACTGAGTCCTTCCTTTAACTAGGCAGAAAGAAGGGGCTGCCAGCAGGAGCTGATGTAAACCTGCAGAGTGATAAATACACCAAACCCAGGCCGTGGTGGATGCAGCCGCGCGTCGCTCGTCTCCCCAGAGAGCTGCAGGGATGCTCGTGCCAGGGTGGAAGGAAGCAGCAGCCTGGCCACTGCCTTCCCTTTTCTATAAACTCACACCCCCTCCTGACGGCTCTCCTGATGTGAGGCAAAGCTCAAACAAAGCACAGAAAGTGCTTCCCAGCCACATTCCCTTCCCCTGCTCATTTCCCACGTGTGGAAGGGAGCCAGGTCTCTGATTGATGCTCTGATTTTTGTCCCCATGGATCCTCTTAGAGGAACAAGCTGTTTCCCATGGGGAGCTTCCCTACATATTTTCAGGAGTGGGTTTTTCCTTGCAAATGAAAGAAGCCTTTAAGACTCAGTACCAAACTGAATTTTGGTCCTGTGGTCTCTCCTGGGGAGTGGGTGCTGCCTGCTTAGGGCAGGTGAAGCAAGAGCTCTTCAGGCTTTATTTCATATGGATTACTTCATCTGCAGGTGTCTCCAGCTAACAGAATTACACAGCAGAGAGCATGTGGTGTAAAATTAGAGCAGAGTAGAGGCACAGAGCGGTGCATAAATTAAAATAATAAATAACTGGAAGCTGAAGAACTTGCAAAGTTGGGACAAAAGAAAAACCTATTTTCCATATTAGCTTTCATAAAGTATGGTATCACTAAGGCAAAGAGATAAAATGCCATTCTGATAGAACCCAGGAGGAAACACTGTGCTATGGGTAGAGTGGTGGGAAGCATCACCTGTTTCCCTGGTCCCCTTGCTGACAAATGTAGAGCAAGAGGCAGCTGAGAATTTTCCAAAATGCTCAAAGATGGCTTGAGCTCGTTCTAATGATCAAGTGGCCTCTTGTCAGCTGAGCAGAAGTGGCTTTGTGCAAGCTTTTAACCTACAGTAGAACTAAAATTCAAATTCAAATTCAGGTTGGTTTCTGTTTTCAGAGAAAAAGCTCAGAGTCCCAGAGCCTGGACACTTGCTGGCTTCTGTGTGCTCATGTGCTGCAGTTCTTGCCCATTTTCAGTGAGGAGTGAGCCACCAGCTTCTAAAATGTCATGGTGCAGCACAGAGGGATGAAATGGGTTCTATGGTTTTGTTTTGAAAGGGGAATAATTTTGAACAAACGTATGTTAAAGAAAGAGGGATGCTGTGGACATGGCATCTGGGAGGCTTCTTGGAGAATAAATCATCGGCAGGAATATCAGTGCAACTAGACCATGGAAGCCCTGGAGCAGCAGATCCACACACCAGGCTCAAACAAAGTCAATGTACAGAACAAGGTTTCAGCAGATGGGCTGGGGAAGGATTGACGAGGCTTTCCAAAATAATGTCCCAAAACCAACTTTATTCCTGACATGAATTTTCCACAACATCCCAGATTGTCTGTGTGGAGCTGTTGGCCTCCCAGCATCCAATGTTCTGGGACTTCTGGCACACACCACTGTGTTCCATTTGCTAAGAGGACATCCAGGAGCTGCTAATAAACAGCTCCTGAGGGACTGTTCCTTAGATTGTCCATGCATTATCTTCATTCCTAAATGTGATGGCTCACTAATCATACTGGTGGCATTAAACAAATTAAGAATGGAAAAGCCAATAAAATGTTGCTTTCTCCTGAACTTAATAGAGGCTTTGTCAAACACTTTAGTGGTGCTGGGATTTCATCCTGACTATTTAAACATTTAGAACATCTGAACTGCAGTTTAAAATTGTGTTAGTTAAATGCTTAACTAATCCAGGTATTTAAGATCAGCAGGTGCATGTGTGTGCATACACACACTTCCTGTGGATACACAGTGTGTAAATGCCTGGCATGGAGCATCACCTTCCTCCTCACGTGGAAGGCTACTCACACTCTTCCCTGCTCCAGTGTGGGGTGCCTCCCATGAGACACATGAGCTTCTCCAGTGGGTCCTTCCCTGGGGCTGCAGTTCTTCCCAAACTGCTCCAATATGGGTCATTCCAGAGGCTGCAGTTCTCCCCAAACTGCTCCAGTGTGGGTCATTCCAGAGGCTGCAGTTCTTCCCAAACTGCTCCAGTGTGGGTCATTCCAGAGGCTGCAGTTCTTCAGGGTCAGGCTGCTCCACTGAGGATCCCCTTAGGCTCACAAGTCCTGCCAGCAAACTCCAGCGTGGGCTCCTCTCTCCATGGGACCACATCTCTCCTGCCAGGAACCTGCCCCAGGGGTCACAGCCTCCTTTGGGCATCCCCCTGCTCTGGTGTGGGGTTCCCCATGGGGTGCAGGTGGTTCTCAGCTCCACCATGGAGCTCCACGGACTGCTGGGTCACATCCTGCTTGTCCATGATCTTCCACATGGGCTGCAGGAGAATCTCCTGCCCCTCCTTCCCACTGACCTGGGATCTGCAGGGCTGTTTCCCTCACATTCTCACTCTTCTTCACAGCTGCAATTGCTCTTGCACAGCAGCGCTCCTCCTTCTTTATGAGGTTATTCCAGATGCACTCCCACCATTGCTGATGGACTCCCCTGTGGTGGCTCCATCCTGGAATGGCCTCTCTTGGACACGAGGGAAATTTCTGGCAGCTTCTCACAGAAACCACCTGTGTAGCTCCCGCACTACCAAACCCTTGCCAAGCAAACCCCAGACACTTTGTTAGTGCTCCAGACTTGCTTGTCAGAGCGCTTTGGACAAGTTAATTCAGAGCATTAGCAGCGCTTTGTTTTCATTAACGGTCTTGTTAATTTGGGAGGCAGTAGCCATTACAGTGTCAAAACAACAGCCTTGTATCTCAAGTGTTAGGGAATTTCTGGGTGTTTTGACATCCCCAACTCAGCTTTAACCTCTTGGTCCCCCTATTCTGATAGGTTTTGTGTGCCCATAGCTGGATCTGCCCCCTCAGTTAATAGGGAACCCCACCTGCCGTCCCCAGGAGCTGCCAGAACGCCTCTTCATGCTGCCTTTCTCCTGCACCATGGCGCACAAAGTCAACTAATTCTGAGCCTTACCTTCCTCCAATATTTTTTTTTGTTTTAAGAATGCCCAGTCTGACATTTGCTGCTAAGGTTTGACTCCAGAAAATCAATCCTGCCGCTGATGCAGTGCCACATGCACAGGGAGAAGGAAGGTAAATCCTGCAGTCCAGATGTACATCCTGCCTGAGCTGACATCTGTGATCCAACAGACATGGCATATGCCTCTATTTCTTCCTGCTCCCCTCAGCCCTTTGCCAGTGTGAGTCCTAATTTCACTAAAAGTGTGTCATTTCTTCAGTGTTTTGGGGGTTCGAATCTAGGACAAGAGTATCAGCAGAGAGCAGCAGGTACAAATATTCAGCCTGTATATCTTATCAGATATTCAAGAATGCAGTAAGAAATGTCAGAGAGAGCTTTCTATGAAATATTTAATTAACAGCAACAGCTACAGAAATGAAAAACAACATCCAGGCAATTACAGTGTTCAATAAAGCAGCTCTCAGAGGATGGAGCAGCCACGGATTAGTGACTGACTGGCATTTAAATATGTTATCAACCAGTTAGGGAGACCAGAGTAAATTTGCTCCCCTGGGGATCAAGCCAGTAGAAGTATTATAACTATATTATTGTTTCTCAGGGCAATCAATTGAATTATATGGTGCACTAGTCTGGGTGTTTGGCTGTTGCTCCAGCAGCTGGTTACGTGATTTGTTTCACAGAATCACAGAATGGGAAAGGTTGGAAGGGCCCACAGTGGATGTTCATTCCACTGGACATTAATCCAGTGCTCTGGGTGAGAGACCCCTGTCAGTTTGCAAACAGCTTTTTCTTGTTTCAAATCAACAAAATGTA
The DNA here is from genome assembly GCA_014549065.1 of Cardinalis cardinalis. Classification (NCBI taxonomy): domain Eukaryota; kingdom Metazoa; phylum Chordata; class Aves; order Passeriformes; family Cardinalidae; genus Cardinalis; species Cardinalis cardinalis. The sequence goes on along the minus strand of JACDOX010000101.1, from coordinate 653,366 downwards.
CATTTCACTTCTGGATTTTAAATGCAGAGTGCGCTGGAAACCCTGTAATTTATAAAAGGAGTGGAATATGCTAATCTTTGGATGCTAAATTAGAGCACAATGAAGAATTTATGTTATTGTTACCTCCAGGGCCAAATATATGCCAAGAAGGCATAATTAGTGTAGCCCTTGAAGTGCCCTGTTATGATCATGTGAAAGTGTGGATGGTTTCACTGATTGGGGGATTTTGGTATTATAGATTTTTCATTTAAAAAAAAAAAAAAAAAAGCCCTGGAATAAATAACTGTGCTTTTAGTATGATGGGTGAGATAAAATTCCATGGACTGAAGCCACACCTCATAGTGAGCTAATGCAACCCCTTTACAAATATGTGCAAACTTGGAGATGCCAATCCCCATTTTGTGGTGAAAATGTGCAGGAAAAGCAGCGAGCACAGTGTCCACTCCAGGGGACACAGGAACATCTGCAGGGCAAGTTCTCTTTGCTGCTGCAGCTCTTTGTCCATTGCTTTTCCTGCACTCTTCATATAGACATGCAAAAGAAACATGGGAGGCATGCAAAAGGAGCTTGTAGGGAGGTGGCAGTTTTTAAAGTTGGGCCTAATAAATGGGTTTGTATTGATCTGTGTTTGATGCTGAATGATTAGCCAGGTAAATTAAAATGAATCAGCATGCCTTCAATAAATAACTGGTCCAAATCAGTATGAGCCAAAGAAATTATGTGCTAAGAATTCACATTTCTTCGCTGTTGTTGATTCATTCTTGCTATTTTTTCCCCCATTACATTCCTACAGATTAATTTCCCCTCTCCAACCCCTTTTCTCTCAGTTTCTCTTCCAAAGTTGAGAACATCCTTTGCTCTGAGGACACTGGGGGCCAACATGTCCCTGGTAAATGTTGATTGCACCTAAAGCAGCTAAATTGGGTGGGATGCTCTGACCCGCCTGGCAGGAGAGGAGCTAAAGCAGGGTCCTGCTGCTCCCTCTGCCCAGCTCATCCTGGAGGATCAGGAGGTGCCTTGTCCTGCAGATGCCAAGATAGAAAATACATTATTGAGTAAGAAATCCTTCACTAAAAATGGGCTATGCACCACATTCTGTACACCTGAGAAATGGCTAAGGAAGAAAAAAAAAATGGGACCAGCTGCCCTGAGATGTTGCTGCTGGAATGAAATGCTGGGTGAGATAAAGTGCAGAGTGAAGAAAACGCATTTTTCATCTCTGCTCCACTGCACCGAGTGCTGAGCTGGTTTGGGGGTCCCAGCACCCCTGAGCAGTCTCTGGTAATTCCACATTGCAGCAAGGAGAGAGGGACGGTGCTCAGGCAGGGGAGAAAATCAAGGAAACTCATGGAAATCTCTGTGCCCTGCTTAGTCTGCACAGCTCCCATTAAAAAGGGCACTGTGGGTCCACTCCAGTGTCTTACAAAGATACCTCAGAGAAAATATGTCAAGGTGGAACCAATTCTTGCTGTGGGAGTTATTAAGTGACCCTCTAAAGTTAAATATTCAGTATCAAGCTGCCTGAAGCTCACAGGGTTTTCCCTGTTGCCCCTGTAACACAGGGAACTGAGGGAAGCAGAACAACAAGTAAGTGTTCTGAACAACAGAAGTCTGAAGTTAATTAGTGCTCAGAAAGTGGTTTGAAGATGAAAAGCACTGCTGCTAAGTGTTATTAATAGTGGAGCAACCCTGCTGTTAATTATAAATAACAATAATGCTATGGAGCATGCTACATGCAAAGATCTCATAATGCTTTTGAAATACGAATCACTGATTTATTCTGATATTTGAAATGGGAGGAATGAGGCATGGGAGGCACAGAACAACTTGTTTGATTAAAGTGTTTAATACACAAGTAGAGGAGTCCAAGGCTGCAATTCAGATCCCAGGCTTGCATTTTACAGGTGTAACTCCTGAGGGCTGTTCTGGGCTGTGCAACAGTGGACAGCACAGTCCAACCTCTGCCTTCTCTGATTGTGCAGAATATTATCCTTGAACTGAGAAGATCTGTACAGCTGCACATCCGATTTATCTTCTCTAACATTAGGAAGGATTCAAACTCCTGGAAGGATTCAGAAGCTGTGTAAGATGGACAAAGTGATCCAGCTCTGATGCAGCAATTCCCCTGGAAGCATCCCTGGGATTCCAGTCCTGCTAAAATAAACTCATTGAGTGTTTCTCCTCCTTGCCACTGCATTCTTTCAGCCTGGAGTGATGCTGGGCTGGTCTCTCACGGGAAGGTTTCCCAACTCAGAGCCTGGTACTTGTTCCTAGAATTCTCAAAAATTAGCTCTGCAGATGAAGTGACTCAATCAGGGCTGAGCAATAGTGACTGAATTTCAATGAGAGAGGCTAAGCAGACCCAAGGACCCTCTTCGTTTTAGGCATTGGCAATGGGGGTGTAAAATGAACCAGCTCCTGGCATAAACAGAGCATCTCATCTGGACCTTGCACTCTCTCTGCTGTCTGTGGTTAATAGACGTTCGCTGCTGTATTAGTTTGGCTCTGTTTTTAAAAGGGGTTTTTGAGTTCTCCAGCTAGTCTCTGTGGAGGAGGGTCCATTTGTGTGCTGTTATTGTCACAAACTGTAATCTCCAGTTGCAGTGTTGGTGCGCTGTTCTGTGCTTCCTCAGGGTAGCTGTGGAGCTCTTCTCCACCAACCCGGGAGTGCCTCTGCTCCACTTCTTACTGAGGACTATTGTGTATTGTGATCATCAGCTAATAGAGGAGATTAGCTGAATCGCAGCAGTCTCCAAGCAAGAGATACAACACTCTTTTTTTCCCTTTCTCCTTTTTGGTTACTGTTATACGCTTGTCTTTTTATACTGGCAATAATCACTTTGTGTTGTTCTTTTATTGCCATTCCTCCTCCAAGACTTCCAACTTCAGAGTCCTAAAGCGCTTCCTTGTTTCATCTTCATGGCCATTCAGAGTGTTTAATGGGCTTACAAGCAATCAAGGCTTCTATCTTCCTTGAATGGAGCTTTTGTTGGAGTCAATCTGCTGGCACAACTGGGATCACAGGTGTGTGCAACCTTTCGAGCCGTGGTTCTTGTTCTCCAGACCAAATTTACCCAGATGTTATTTCGAGAGCAATCACAATTATTAACGTATAGTTCAGCAAACTGTTGACAGAATACAAAGCATAAAACACCTTGCGCTGAAATTCCAAACCCAATTAAATGGGCTAATTCACCTACTGTTTAATTGGCTGGAAGCCATGTGAGTAATTACGCCACTGACGTCTCCCAAAATTATATTCTTAATTGTTACATTTATTTGCATCACAATGAAATACCCACACCTCAACTGAGCTCCCCTCCCAGCACCAGCACCACGGTGAAAGGCAAGAGGCAGTTTTGCATTTCACAGGGTTGCCTTGTGAAAACCTCAATTGGCAAAGCAGCAAGGCAGGGCCGCTGGGAGCCGGGGCAGGAAAATGCAAACTTGGTCTGTTTATTCCTGAACATATGTAGCTTGTTATTGTAGGACGTGGTGGCTTTTATTGTAGCACGCTGCGGAGACGCCTCTCTTTCTTTATTTTCTTTTTTTTTCCCCTTCTCTGTTATTGTTCACTAAAATGCATGAACGTGGCAGGGCGATGCTGTGTTGGTTGTGCTTGCAAACTGCAATAGAATATCACACTCCAGAGATGCCGTGTTTCTATTTGCTGTCATAAATTTATTTCATATTTTCTTCCCCTTCATAAAATATCCCCCTACTTCTTTATACAAATAATGTCATTCCAAGGAAAATGTATGCAGAACCACTTTACAGAAACCCTCTATAAGCACTGTTTGGTCTTGCTGTGTAGATCTACTCTCTAATTGCTTTGAATTTACTTTATTGCAAGGCTGGGGATTGCTTTGAAGTGATTATGAAAGAATAAGCAGGCTTCTGCAAAGGGAATTTAGGAAAGAAAAAGCTTTTAAGAAATCCTATTTTGAAGTTCCAGTTCCAGAGGGTCCCTGGTTACTGAAATGTAATGCCAGTGCATTCCCTTCCCTTCTCTGCCTTTAACAGTGAACTCTTCATCATTAATAAGACTTACACTGGCATGAAAATTGTTTCTTGAGATCATTTTCCAGCCGTGTCATTTTGTTGTAGGGGGCCACAATATCGCTGTATTTATTGGCTTTTTGAAAGTCCTTTATATGCATTCAGGAATATTTTCATCCCTCTCACAAGAGCTTTACTCAGTTCTAACCCTTTTCCAAAGTACAATGGGCACATGATGGGTTTGCTGGCTGCATGATATCTTCTTTCTGAAGTACATGGCTTAAATGCAAAGTTCATTCCAGTGTCTGTTTGACCAAAAGAAATGGAATGCTGAAAATAAGGACTTGGATGGAGCAGGTTAATATTATTTTAAAAAAAATGGAATAATAAAAAAGGAAGTGGGGATTTGGGCTAGAATTTGTTATGTTTGTGGGCAGTCTGGAGATGCAGTAAATGCTGCAGAATCTGATGGCTTTCTGGGAAAGAAAAGGGGAGAGTTGTATTTTTCAAAATATATGTATTGATATATATTATATATATTATATATATGGTTAGAGATTTGTATAAAGCCAAAACCAGATGCATCCATCTTTCTGTCTCTCCCAGCATGAACATTAGAGGATGATGAAGAAGGAAGGGAAATCAGACCCATGTTGTTTTCTTCAGGCCTTAGGAACAGCATGGTTCCCAGACAGCATTCCCTGTTAGAAGCTCTCTGCTGCATTCATTTATGAATTGTTTATTTATCACCAAACTCCGAATTTCCATCCATGCATAGAAGATATGGTGGTTTTCTGATGCAAAACTAATAACATCTGCTCTTAATTAAACATTAATTGTAACAAATGGCTGCCTATCAGGTTTTTATCCCCTGTCAATCTGAACATTTTCTGGAAGGGGGATTCTCAGCCTGCCCCACTTGGGGCCCCCTGAACCCCATCACTCCCAAAAGCATCCCCCTTACAGGCGTGCTCAGGGCTCTCTGGTTCACATTTGGGTGCTGGACACTTGGAAAATGAATCCCCCACATTATTTACAGGAATGAGGCAAAATAGAGATAAACCCTCTGACTTGTGGAGCTTTACACAGGATTCACAGTGAGTGGGAATGTGATTGGATAGAACTGATTTGATGCTGATTTGGGCCTCCTGGGCTGGCCCCAAATTAATAATACTCAGCTTGAGATCCTTTTTTTTCAAAAATTGTCTTTAAGATGGTTGTTTGGGAAACATGTCATGGGGAAAAAATGGGTGTGCTAGTGAAAAAGGAGCAGGCATGGCTGACAGTCCCACAGCAGATAACCAAAGTGAATAAAGCTGCAGGCACAGGGGGAAGGCAGAAATTTTTGTAGTACATAAGCATTAAATTTGTGATAAGTCATAATTTCTCTGGGAAAAATGTGTTCCTATTCAGGCAGCCTATGGAAAAGTTTAAATGTGTTGTAAGTGGTTTACAAGCTGCACGGCAGCTCCTGCCACGGTGGGTGAAATTTGGCTGCTCTTGTACCTTTGGGGTTGTTCCCTCCAGGGTGAACTCTCCTTGACTGGTTCCATATCGATTTTTTCCCTTCACAAAGACCAGGCACCTTTCCCCCTCTCATTTACAGTCCATCTCCACACAAGTCAATCAAATGGTCTTACCTATAACTCATTTCAAACACCTACTAACTTCAAAACCACCAGCTCAAAGAACTTTGGTTTATTTGCTGCTTTTGCAGCAGTTACAGCCTAAATAATTAGCTAATACCTTTTAAATATGTGTTTTAAAGATTATGGTTTAAATCCCCCAAACTGTGTCATCATTTGGAAACAAACCTCCTTAAAATTGCAGAGCCAGCAGAAAGCACAGGAAAGCTCCAGATGGTCCAGTAGTTTGTGGTTTATTTACAGTAAACCGGATCCTTCCCCTCATCCTTTTATCTCAGAAAATGCAGGCAGTTAGCAAGAGGTGAGGGGCTTTTTTTGGAGCTCTGTGTCGAGTTCTTTTACAAACCTACAAGTGAAAAAGCCAATTTTGGTGGGGGGATGGTGGAAAGACACCCCTGAATTTTTTATTATTTTTCCCCCCCTTGATTGTTTGTTTTCAGGATCTTGACAACAGCATTTTATTATTTTACAGTCAGTGACTTTGAAGGTAGAACTGCAAAGGAGATTTGACTGAAATATTTGGGGTATTTGCAGCACTCACATTTCCAGCTCTGCTTTCTCATCTTTCCCAAATTGCCACCACTTTCATGGATCACAGATGTTGCCCTAAATCAGAAGAAAGCCCTGACGTCCATCTATGCTGAGATCTGTAGATAACATCTTTTTGGGTCTCCCAGTACATTTTTTGTCAACTGTGTTTTCCTTGTATTCTTGTTTGTGCTCCAGCTGGGCCTTCTGTGCCTTGTACAGAGAAGCAAACCCTGCCAGCACATTACATTATTTATAAGGCAGAGATGCTATCAGATCTCACTCAGGTTGGAAGAGACTCTGCTTTCAAATAATTATAGAATTTACATTTATGTGTTGCCTCTCAGGGAGACCTTGAAGGGCTGTGTGAGTGTCAGAACAGAGCTGGGGCTGTTAGTTCACTGCTGAATAGAAATAGTGGGGTCAGAGGGGGATCAGGGAGTGAATCCCCCACTGGTGTCTGGCTGCTGAGGGTGTGAGGAGAGTTTAGGTGGAAGATATATAATTGTTGAAATTGGAATTTCAGTAAGGCTGAAGTTGTAAAGGGCACTGGGCTGATATGCGACCACTGTGGACATAGTTTTATTTATTTATTATTTATTTATGTATTTTATTTTTATTTTTAAAGGAGTTATTAATTGCTGCACAGTTCCTTGTGCAAAGCAAATTTAGGTCCAGTGCCCAAGGCACTGCTGTGCTTTTGGCAGAGGGGAGGGCTGGGCATGGCCTGGGGTGAATTCAGGGCTGCCCCCAGGAATAAATCACAGCCACCCATGGCTGGGCTGCCTCACATCCCACCTATTAATGGAGCTTTCCAGTTTTAGCCATGAATTGGCACAATTCTGGCTTCTCAGCAGGGACAGGCACAAGCTGCAGTTTCCTCCAAAGTTCATTTGGTTGGAATGTTTGTAACATATGCCTGTCTCCAGGAATGCGTTTGTTGGAAGGAGGGTGTTCTGGAAGGATGCAAAAGATCCATATTTTAAGTGCAAAGCCTAGTGAAGAACTTAATTTTAGTGCATTTGCAAGTGGAAGAGGAGCTCTGCTCATTCTTGCCTTGGCACAATGCAACACATCAGTTAAGCAGTTTGGAAAAGTAGATTAACTTTGTGGAGAGGTCCCAAGTGACACGCTTTGTTCTTTGCAGAATCAATTTTATAAAGGAAGCTTTAAAAGAAAAGAAAATGGGTGGGGGGAAAGGCCCTGGAATGGCTGGAATCGGATGTCAAAGCAGGTTTGATTTGAGATAAACTGAATTCCTGCTGGGAAGGTTGTTTCTGCTCTTGGAATATCTGAGCAGGGGTGTCTTCACCTGATGTGGTTGAAATACATTTGGGTTCTGCTTTTTGGAGGCTCATGGCTGATACAAAATGTTCCAATTTAAGATCCTGAAGGACCTTTGTGTTTGGTGCAGCACAAAAAAAATAGAAGGGACAGTGTGAGAACATAATAGAGTCTGGGGGCTTCAGGCTGAGAAGATGCAATTTTGAAATCTGGCTGAATGAGCTGTGGTATTTTTATTGGTATTTTATATTGATTTATAACTAGCTGCTTTTAAAAGCATACAGAACTCCCAAACTCTGAAAATTAATATTGTACTGATGGACCTGCTTGAACAAACATACTAAAAAATGTGCTCTCTGTCATGGCAAGCTGAAAAAGCAGATGGCAGTCGGAAGCTGAGCAGCATACAGAAGTTTGAAATTTTAAATTAAATCAATTTGAAGCTTTGTTTGTGCCTAAGGCAAGCTTTCCCCTCAGATGAAGGAGAGTGGCTAGCTGAACTTTTTTACATGGGCTCTGGTTTGGAAAAGGCTGCTGGAAGATTTTAAATCCTCTGTGATTTACACCAGTGTATTAGCCTGGTTTAACAGTGGAGTAGAAATACCTCATTCAGGTTGGTCCCAGACAGGAAACCTTTCCAAAATTGTAAACTCCTGTAATGAGATGGGTACAGAAGAGGGGCTCCTGCTTTTCCACAGCGTGCCATAAATATTCAGATTGTGTCATATGTTTCCTGTGCTCTGAAGAGATGTAAAAATGATATCTGTAGCTGAGAAAGAATCCTGAAGTAGACATACACAGGTGGTGGTGTTCTGCTACAATAAATCAACTTACACCTTGATTTAAACATCATGAACCATCAAGAACTTTCCTGAGAGCTCACAGAACGTTGTGGAGTAGAGCAGGGAAGATGCTCTGTGGGCAAAGTGTTGTTCTCTCTAGCTGAGAGTTCATTAGTAAGATGGGATAGGCTGGCTGCACCCTGAGGGTCTTATTTTTACTTACTCCATACTCTCCCAGGTTTTAATGAGGGCTTTACCTGAATAAAAACTACATTTTATGCTAGGCCAGTAAGAGATTGCTGTGTCCTGCAGAATGAGCCTTTTCCTGCTGTCTCCTGGTTTTTTGATAACTGTGTCTTTGTAGTTAACCAGATTTGTGTGGGTACCCTTGAAGAGGTCTCAGGCTTCTGCTTCTTGGCTACCAATTGCCATGTGAGCTCCTTGGTGAAAGATTGCTTTATTTCTGCTGCTTTGTTTGTTGGCCTCTCCTTTTCAGAAATCATCCTGCTAAATTGCAGATGTACTCATGTGCTGCCTTGTGCTCTGCAAACCTGCTGCTGGTAGTTTGTGTGATTTCTACTTTGTTGAAACCACATTCCCAGGGATTTTGGAAGTCCCTGAACCCTCGGTCTTTCTGTGAGGCAGAGGGTGTGCAGCTGGTTTTGAGAGGATGCAGAATGCACAGAAGGGAAATACTCATTTCAGCAAAGCACAAGAGTCAAGAGACATTAAAAGGAAATCAGTTTAACGACTTTGAATTTTGCAGAAAGAAAAAAAAAATAATAGCAGTATTCTCAAATGACATCTGAATTCTCAGCCAGCCTTTTAAACACATGAGCCAGTCTGTTGCTGGCTCATCCATTTGGTCAGTATGAGTGGTTTGTGCTGCAGCAAACATTCACCTGGAATCCACTGACAGGATAGACTATACATTTGTCTGGGAAAGTAGGTGTTGAAATAAGTAGAACTGCAGCAAACTCAACTGCACAGAAATCCCAGCACTAATGGCTGCAGTTCAGTGTAAAGGAGAAGGGTGTGATGCCCAAACCTTCTGCTCCAGCACATCCTGGGGGAAAAATCCAGGATGGCAGCACGGCTCTGGGATAAAGACAAGGCTGAACCATGCAAAGAAAGGAGCTGAGTGGCTCCCCCATCAGACACCCAGGCTGGACAGTGGGGTTGGAGCTCAGTGGTGTCATTGGCAGGGCTGTGCTGGTGACCCCAGGTCTGGGCACGGTGACACACAGAGCCCCTTCCTCCAGTGCTGTCCTTGGTGGTGGCTGATTTACACTGCCAGGCCTGCACACCCACAGGTCACCTCTGCCATTAGCATCTTTCTAGTGCTTGAGCACAGTTTTTTCCTGCTGCACAGCTCCATTTGCATCCTGCAGGGTGGAGCGGTGGGCGCAGCACTCGGCGTGTTCAATCCATGCTTCCCTGATCACTGATTATGATCCCTGCTGCATGCCCAGGGCTCCACTGCAGCCAGGCACTTGGCACCACTGCCAGCTGCACTAGCCACCAACCAGCTGGCAGGGGACAGGGAAAGGGAGCTGAGAGAGGGGGACAGACCACACACACACAAAAAAGGTCTTTTAAACCCAAGAACATCCTTTTTGGCAGTCGACCTCCAGAGAGAGCGGTGTGGCTTTTTAGCAATAATAAAGAAATACAGCTCATGGAGGAAAGAGGAGCTGGATTTGTTTGGCTTTCGCTTCATCAATAAATTCCAGTGACTCCATTTGGCTTTAGCACCTATAGTATTTGGGTTGTCCCCAGACGAAGGGAGAAACAATGCATCTGACTCCATGTTCTCAGAAGGCTAATTTATTATTTTATTATATTAAAGGATGCTCAACTGAACTATACTAAAGAATACAGAAAGGATACTTACAGAAGGCTAAAAAGATAATAAAAACTTGTGACTCTTTCCAGAGTCTCAGCACAGCTTGGCCCCAGTTGGCCATTGAGTCATAGCAACTCACACCAGAATCCAATGAAACAATCACCTGTGGGTAAACAATCTCCAAACACATTCCAAAGGAGCAAAACACAGGAGAAGCAAATCAGATAATTATTGTTTTCATTTTTCTCTGAGGCTTCTCAGTTTCCCAGGAGAAAAATCCTGGGCGAAGGGATTTTTCCAAAAAATGTGAATGCCACAAGCACCTTAAGTGTTTTTGAGGGCTTTTTATAGAAATGACAATTAAAAATGGCCAGATAGAGGAAGAAATTTGTCCTCTTCCTACTTTTCTTCTACTCTCTTGCTCTCTTCTCTCAATCTGCTTTGCAATATGAGAAGCTGCTGCATATTGATGTGTGCAATGGGCTCCATAAAGCTGTGGGGTATCCTGAGCTCTGGGAGAACTGGGAAAGCCACAGCCTGGGGAATTATGGAATTTCTCCTGATGTTCAACCTTTATGGCCAGCTTCACTGTATTTTCCTTCTGTAGTTCTATATGATTTTTTAAAATTATCCTGCCTGGAAACCATGGAGGGACAGGGCTGGACAAAACACTGAAGTCTGTTGTCTTCAGTGCTGGGCATCCCAGGGAGGGTTTGGGCTGAGAGGCATGTCCTGAGTTATTGGGATTTGCCCTTTTTGCATGGAGCAGTGAAAGGCTGAGGCCTGAATATGAAGCAGATATATGGGGGGTGGAGTTCAAATCTTCACCAAAAAATTGATGTAAAGTCACAGACTCCTGAGCCATGTCCTGGGTCTGCCTTTCAGTATGTGCTGGGAGTTTATAGGGTAGTACTGGGGTATCCTCTCAGATACCATTTGTCAGCTACCTAGACATGGACATCTTTCCTCATCTTCTCTCCTTTCCCTGATAAACCACCTCCAGCAGCTCCCAATGCAGCTGGGAGCCATGGATTTGTTCAAGCAGAGCAGTACATGGGCACTGACTGTGAGTGTGCAAACTGAATTCCAGTGAGAGGCAGCCCAGCTGATGTAAAATTACCCCTCGAGCTGTAAATCTCACCTCAGCTGGAGATCTACACCCTTTAGTTGGAGCACTGGCTTTTCCAAAGGCATTTACACCCGTTTTGGATTTAGGTCTATATGCAGATCTTTGCTTTAGGTATATCTGGAATGTGAAGAATCAGAATTAGCTCTGGCACTGCTGCTGCTGCTGCTGCTGGGTGTTTGTGTGATGAATTAACCTGGCTAATGTAGCTCCACTGCAATGCTGTCTCACAGCCTTTATGGGTATAAACACACTTATAAATGTGGCAGCCAACTGCATAAATCTTCAGACGTGTTTGCATCTGGCTACCCTTGGATATCCAGATCTAATTATCTTCAGATAATTGAAAATAATATATCAATATGCTGCAATATGAATAAAAAAGGACAGGAGTTTTGGAAGCCTCAAACCCATCTGTTGTGTAGTGATAGATGCACGTGCTCCATGTTGGGTGAGCTTTGCATCCCTGGGGAATGATGCCTCAAGTTTCCCATGGAACAGCTCCCCTGGCCCAAAAAATGGTGGCTATGTCTTCTCTCTTTTGTGTGTCAGGAATATGTGATTTTGTTGTCAGCACATTTTTTGTAATGAAAAGCAAATGGTATCCAATATGTCTTGGAGAAAACGTGCAAACAACAGCAAAATTACATGTTGTTAAAAAAAAAAAAAAGGATCTGTAACTTGTTTGCTGTCAATAGAGCTCTTAATGACAGGGTAAGAGGGAAGTGCACCCAGTGATCACTGCCTGTGTGCACTGATACATGGGGCTGCAATCCATGTGTGTTTAAAAACTATACCACAAAAAGTTAAATATCAGATCTTGGCTCTGCATCTGCAACGTTTCATGGAGTTGAGAGTGTGTATGGACATAGAGACTGAAGGGTTGGGTCTGTAAAAGATGGGAGAATTGAGAATCCCTGGCTCAAGCCTTCAGACAGAAACCACAGACAGTTCCCTGAATTACTGCTCTGCAATCTGCTGGAATTTTAAGTTCAGCTATGAGAAGTAATGTCCCAAATCATAAGTCCGAACAGGGAAAAGTAAAAAAAAAACAACACATCAGTGTATTAATATGTGTCTGTGTAGAATAGGTCCAGGAAGAGCCTTCCCTGATTTTTTGCAGTATTCCATTAACTTTGTTTGAAAAAATAGCCACTGCATAGAATTTCTCCTCCACCTGGAGTTGTTTTTAAGTGCCCATGTTATTCAGTGTAACTTGGAAAATGGATTTTGTTTCAAAAGCTGTCTCATTCCATGAAAGATTATGAATGGTTTGCTATTCCTGATGCCAGTAGAATTGATTGTTCTTGCTTTGAAATCAGCTAGAAGACATCTGGGGAAAAATCTCAGTATTTCTGAAACCCACAGCTGCATTCCCATTGCCTTCACAAATGTCTGATTCTTCCCAAATGTAAAGACTTCCTGCTCAAGTGAACATATTTTTACATGAAGATCTAGTCATGATAAACCATGTTCATGAAGGGGATTTTTTCAAGGAATAAATAAAAAAAGGAATGCATTCTTTAAAGGAAGCTTGTAGACCTTGATTGAATGGCTGTCCATAAATATTTGATGCCAATATTTGTCCTGCTCTTGCACAGACCCTTTAAGAGTTTTTCCTCTCTGATCTTTTCTTGACTCTTCTGTTCTCCTTTTTTCTCCCCATCTGCTCATCTCTGTTCCAGATGTGGAAATGTACTTCTCAGAAGTGGAGCTTCCTTTAAAAATAGTGATAGTTTTAAAAAAGTAGTAATTAAGAATCTGTAGGCTGGTTGTAAGAACATGTTTTTAACAGAAGCTCTAAAGCTGTGCATCTGCCCTCTACCACCTTGTGCACATGATACTGATACTTCTCAGTCAAGCCAAGTTTCAGATAATTATCCCCAAAACTGTCCATGTCCCACACACATCTATAAGTTCCTTGAGGTTTTATTGATTTTGTGTTGATAAAAATATTATGGCTGTGAAGATTTCTCTCCTCATCCCTGCTGGAAGCCAACACATCACCCCCATGATAAATTCCACTGGGAGTGTCCAGTCCAGCTCATCCCCACTTTAACTGTGGGCACAAAGGTGGCTCCTGTCAGCAAGGAGCTGCTGTGCTCACCTTGGCTTCTCTGCACCAAGGCTTCACTGGTTCTCTCTAAAATAACTGGAATTTTCTATACAGTGTTACCTTGAGAGGTGAAAACCAGGAAATGAACAATTGCCTAATTGTAGTTAAATTTTTTTTTTACTACTAATGTTTTTTTAACTGTTGTTAATTTTTAAAAAATATTTTTTCAACTGTTGTAGAGCAACAGTAAGAGGAAAACAACTGGGATGTAGTTTCTGCCTCACAGCCCCTATTAAGCCAAAAGAGATGTGCACCTGACAGCCCATTCCCCAGGACCAGCAAGAGGGAATCTGGATACAGAGTTCTTTTCAGTAGTATTTTAATTTTGTATTTATTTAAATAGCTTTTTGGCATCAAAGTCTTGCCATTGCATAAATTCCAGGGTAAGTCGGGCCTTTTTGGTGAGAGCAGCTCACGTTGAAGTGTTTAATGTTTTTAGCAAGACGTTGTTACAGTTGGTGGCCTTCCCAATCAAGAATGACATTAACGAGGGAACTGGTCTTAAGGATGAGTGCCATTTCCCAGTGAACTGAGTGACATCCGTGCTCGTTCTCATTTGAAATGTACAAATGCAAAAATGTGAAAATTAATTCAGAATATCTTTGTGATAATTTTCGAATAATTAAAAACTCTGTCATAGGCACTCTTTCATTTCTCGATTCCCCCCCTATGACCACTTTCTTTTCCATGGTAAATTGTAGAGCGACCTTAATCTGTGATACTGAAAGAATAGACTTTTAAATCAAAATAAGCGTAAGGGGGGGAAAAAAGGGAGCATATTAATTGCTCCTTCTTCCTACACAGTTTTTTTCCTTCTCTTTCCTTCAGGCATTCCTTGCATAAAAATATCCATTCACCAACTGTTCACCAACTGTTCCTCCGCTCATTGCCCTACCTTAGATTTCATTTTAAGACACCAGTGAATATTTGCTCTTCAGCCTCGCTGTCTTTGAAGTTCTCTGCAGGTTTTTAAAGGTAGCAATTGGAGGATTTACCCAACAGTGACAGTGGGTTAATGAGCACTTCCTGCAAGGGGCTGAGGTGTTGTTAAACTTGGGCTTTTAGGAAACTGGAACTGGAAACGTCACCCCGATGAACCGAAGCGCCGGCAGCGTTCCTGGCTCCAGCATCCCTCGGTGGCTGAATTCCTCTCACTCCTTCCCTTCAACTTCTGACACTTCCCAGCCACAGCCTTCATGATCATAAGATCACATGGTGACTTTTTTGGCTGTCGTATTCACCTCGTGGTTTTCAGCGGGGTTTCTCTTGTCCAGAAATCCCAGAATGGTTTGGGTTGAAAGGGATCTTAGGGATGAGCTCATCCCAACACTCCAGACCAGGTTGCTCAGGGCCCCATCCAGCTTGGCCCCATCCAATCCTGTCAAAGGTAAAGAGACAGAAGAGGGGTTTTTGGGGGATTTGTGTGGGGCTCTGGCTGCAGCAGGATCTCTGGGAAACCCAGATTGTGCTGGAGCTGCAGCAGTGGCCAGGGCAGGCAGCACATCCACCTCACCTGCTTGAGGCAGGAGTGGGACAGGACACCAGGCAGGGACCGGGGGTAGAAGGTGGGAACTCACAGTGGGAGCAAACTCCAAATCCCACCCCATGCTCTGTTATTTATATCCTGTAGCTTTCCCTGTAGCTGTTTACATTGTTTTCCCCTTTGGAAATAGAGGAGCAGATTGAAAACCCAGGGTGTATCTATAACCATTAAAGGAGATGTTCAGCCTCTAACAATGAACTCCTGCAACTGCCTACTGAATTATGCACAAACACACCAATTCCTTGAAGGCTGTGGACACACATAATAAATGCCTCCTGTTACCAGCCAGGGGGGTTGACTCTGTAGTTTCTTTTCCCATTTCCACATGGTGGGCCAGGTGGTCTCTCCTGGAAGGTAGCTGAGATGAACAAGGCATTTGGGAGGCAGCATTAAGTTATGTTCGCAGAGCTTTCTCTTGAACTTCTAGGGAAAATAGTTATAAAAAGTGAAATATACACTCTACACAAACCTTTTTTTCTTTTTTCTTAAGTCCTAGCCTAAAGAACTGTGAAGCTATGCAAAGTTTTAGAACTGTGCTTGGAAAAGGAGAGGAAGAGGAGCAGATGCTGGCTGAAATGCCTGCTGCATCACTCCTTTTTTCCTGCCCTTTCATTTTTAGGGGCTCCATCATCATTTAGATGCCTGTGACAGCTTGTCTTCTGAGAACAATATAGGCACAGGAACCGAGTGAGACCTAAGGTCCATCTATTCCAGTATCTTGTCTCTGACAATATTCATTACTGTCTCTTTTTGGGGGAAAGTGTAAGAGCCATGCAGGAGGGAGATATGGAATAATGTGATTCCCTGCATGGTCTCCTTGGATCTATAATACTTAGAGGCTGACCTCCCCCCTGAAGCACAGGGGGTTTTGTCCCTTCAGGGTTTTTTCCTGTCATTAATTATGACAGTGCTGGACATAAGAGTGGACGTGCTCGTTCTTCCTGTGGATTTTCTCCTCTTCCATCTCTTGGGACACGTGATCTTGCATCTTGTTTGTCTGAGCAGAGCAGGACCTGCTCCTTGCAAACTATGGAATTACAGAGACATTGCAAAAGGACAAAGTGCCCTCTCCTCATTATTCTTTATGTCTGATTATAAAGGGCCCAGGTTTTATGATGGAGCCCAGAAGAACTTGCAGAGCAGGTATTTGAGCATTTTGTTGTGGCTTTTAGCTCTGTGGATTAGTTTGGCCCTTTTCAATGTCTTTCCTTATCTCCCTAATGTAGAGGCTTTTATAGAGCCCCTCAAAGGAATATTAATATGCTCCACACAGAGATTATTTTATGTGCAGTATGAAATCCCTTGCACCTCTATGTTTTTATCCATTGTTTTTAAAGCCTCAATATACAGTGGTAATTTTGGAAAGCACTTAAAAGAATAGGTGGGATTTGCTCATAAATCAGTTGTGCTTTGATCTATTTGCTTCCTTAAGACTCTCTAAAAGGTGATAATATTTCCATATTTTTTATTTCCCTCAGCATCTTGCTTTCACCAGTGGCATAGGTGTGTAAGAATCCTCAGTTTTTAATAGGCTCAGGTTTCTCTTCCAGTATTTGCTTTACCTTTTGATTAGTGATCCTTTGATGTGTCTATGCTGAGGTTTTGGATGCACCCTCTTCTCTCCCAATGACTCACTCCACTCACTCAAATCCTCCCTGATAAAGTGTGTAAGCAGCAAATGCAGACTCTATAATGAAATACAGGAAATATTGCTGTAATATTTGAGATGCTTCAATTTGGAGAGCAAGCAGACAGGGTATGGAGTTTTGGTTTTATTTATTGTGTTGCTCTTTTTGCTCGTGCCGTGAGCCTGTAACAATAAACTGTACTGTGCCACTTTGATTTAGAAGAAGCTTTACTTCAGGAGTGTAACTGCCCTTTAGTTACCATCAGTTCCTTCCAAGCACATGGGAAACCATTCCCATATTTTTTCCCTTTGTCCTTGTTGGTGCTTTCCTGTGTGACATTCTCTCCACTCATATGATCTCTGACCTCAGTGATGCACAAGTCGCTTCTGAGTCAAACTACAGATGAACCCTGCTCTCAACAGCTGCAGAAAATATTACTTGCTGCAGGAGCTGTTTGATGCTCTACTCCCCAGGGAAAGACGTTTGTTTTCCAAAACAAGGGAAAAAACCTTGCTGCGAACAAAAGAGATAAAATATTAAGTATCATTTTGCCACCGACAAAGAATAAAAATAATTTAAGCCTGGCCATGAATGACTTCAGCAGAGCATAGATTATTTTCAGGTGGAGTGTGTGGTCTGCAATTCAAAGCACAGCTGAATGTTCAGGCTTTTTTTTCATTTCAAAATGCATCAAATGTATTTTTATTTATTTTTTTAACCAAAAAAAAAAAACAACATGCTTAACAGTACATTTTCTAAGGCTGTTGTTGGCTTTTAATGGCAAGTCAATTTGTCCTTTATCAGAATAGCAACACATGGCTGAACCAACATAAACTCCGTCGACTGTCTCAGGCACGTGGTTGGGCTGCTGGCGTTTGAGTTGAATTGCAGGGAGGTGATAAGGATGCAGCCACCGTTTCATCCAGGTTTCCATTACGGAGCTGGATTGCAGCAACATCCCTCCTCGCCTTCACTATTCCCTTGTAGCCTAGAAGTAAAATAAAATCCTGTTTCAACTCCGGCCGGCTGGATCCTCGCGGGCGAGCGGCGTCCTTACCGATAACCTCGGCAAAACCGAGCGGGTCCTTTGGAGATAGAAACCCTCCATGCTGGTGCTTTCATTGTTGCTTTCCACTTGTTATTTAACTTGTTTCTGCTCCCCTCCTTGCAGCCCATCCAGTTTCTGAGTTGCATCACGTACGGCTCACAAGCCGATGATGGGTCCTGCCATTCCCATGGCGTCTCCCAGGTCTAGCCGCAGACACGGTGCGAACATCCCCCCAGGGAACGTAAGATGCTCCGGATTCATCGCCGAGCTCTGGGATGCCATCTGCAGTTCCCAACACTCCCTGCCCTTTCAGGGCAGCCACACTTCCAGCAGGGAAAGTTAATTGTAGCTGTCTCCAACTTTTCTTTCTGGAGTCGGGAATTCGTTACCGTGGCCCGCAGGGTTCAGCGTTTTGGCTCGGAGCTCTTTTGATAAAACAGTTACGGACTTTCTTCAGTAGTTGTTTGCAAAGTAAGAAAGTTTGGTACCAAATGGGGAGAAGATTTCAGAGCAGATGCGTGACAAGATACATGAGGGCCCAATGCAAATGTGGATTATGCTTTCTCTGGTTGTCGACGTTGCCTTGAAATTGTGGTTCGTCCTGACTTTTGATTGTTTAGAGGCTGCATTGATGTGAAATTCACTTGATTAGATTTCACTGCAGCTTGTATGTTTTGAAAATTTTATTTTGAGCCAACACTCATGTGCAGAGTGCCTCTTGAGTTGTCTGCCATCAACTTCTTTGTGGCTGGTCCAGAAAGAGACATGCCAGGTCACCACATTGATTTATTTACAGTGGTAGGGCATCATTTTAGCTACTTTTTGGGTTTGTTGCTCATTTCCTTCCCAGTTCTGTTAATACTCACTTTCATAAGTACAACACAAAACCAGACAGTCATCTTAATGACAGTGAAGCTCTAACAGTGCTACACTTGCAGAGCAAGGTGATTTGAGTGCAGTAGGGTAGGCAATTACTGCTGCATTAACATATCCACATCACATTAATGACGGAGTGCCAGGCTCTGGTTTACTTTTGTCTTGCGTGCAGGAAGGGATCATTAGAGTCCCATGAATAATAGAAACCAGAGAAGGGAAAAAAAACCTATTAGGGTGTTTTATCTATCTTTCTGCAGTTGTGTTCTTTTTTCTGACAAAATGTCTGCGTTAGTATTCCTGAATAAGTCTCAGTGGGAAGTGTGATCTGAGCGCTGTTGGGATCAGTGGCAGGACTCCCACTGCTTTCAGCGGTGGTTGAATCAGGACTCTAAGAACTTGGAACACGTCTTGGTAGGTGGCTCCTTCCAGGCAGGTTTTTAATCTTTCAATCAGTAGGAGATGGACAGGTGTCCCCGTTCACTGTAGCTATGGAGCATTTGCAGGACTCCAGTAGCTGCTGGGTTCAGGCAGATGGAAGGCAGATGCAATGCAAGTGATTCCACATCCATTGACTATTGATAATTCAATATTCTTTCACCTTCAGAAAGTACTTTTTGGTCTATTCTGGTAAAAAAATGTATTTATTTCAAAATGCCTTTCTGCATGGATTACAGCTTTATTCCACGGCTGCAGTTTTATTTTTTACTTGTGGAGCCCAGGCATCATGGAGAGAAAAGGGTCCAGGATGCAGACAACCTTCCTGTGTGCTGCTGTTCTGTCAGCAACATCCAGAGGCTGTGAAAAAGTATCATAATTTCTGAAAAATTGTAGAGGAGAAGTTGTTGAAAATTGGATGATTCTTATTTTTCATCTATGTAACCTTTGGGGAAACATGTGTGTTTTTTGTCATTGGTTTTGCTCTTTGGACCCACGGGTCCAGGCCAGGACACAGAGCACGGTACAGAAACCTGCTCCTTTCAGGGAAGGCTGGAATAATAGGAATGTTTTCCACCAGAAAAACCTGTTCACTGCAGGGGACAATACTGGTCTGTCCATTCTTCATGGAAAAAGTCACCTGTGCATGCTGAGGCATGTGAGAGCTGCAGGAGATGTCTGGGGTGTAGAGATCTGGAGAGCTTCTTGCCAATAGCTCCTGTGTACAGCAATTATCCACCCACTCAGAGAAAGGTATGGCTTATAAAATTGGCAATATAGGGAAGATCAGGTAACCTGAGAGAGGGGACAAGAGATGATTTCTTTGTTGACTCTTCAGCCCTCACTTATTAGAGATTTCTACAAGTCTGACGTGATAGTTCGACTGCAAATCAACCAAGGTGATGAAGACATCCCCTGACTTTGAAAACACCCCGTAGGCTGAGTGGTTTCTGGTTTTGCCATCCCAGGTGGCAATTCCACCCTCCCCACAATGTGCAGGGGTGGGGGTGTGGTAGGAGTTTTTACCAAGGTGATAAATTATGGACAGACGCACAAACAGGATCTTTACGCTTGTCAGATGTAGAACATTATGGGCTATAATATTGCTGTTAGGCTTTTTGGCTCAGATCAAGCGCAGTGTCAGCTTTGGTTTATGTATCTTCCAAAGCAGCCTCACAACAGACTCAGAGGTTGTGGAAAGGTTCTCTTGGGTTGGTTTTTTGCTTTGTTCTTTTAATGGTTTTATCTGGAAATGCAGTTATTGAAGTGAGTATAGTTTATCCTTCATATGCTAATGAATTGGCATTTACAAACAAGAAACATAAGTGTCAGTAACCTGATCAGGAACTGTAAAATAATTCCTATTTATCTCATCTACTCATATCTCAAAGAAGGCCTGGGGGTTCCAGACAGCAATAACATAAATACCAATTTAAGAGGTCTGGTCAATAAAGTGCTCTGCACACACACTCCAAATGTAATTAGTTACTCCATTCTGTTCCCATTGCGTTACCTATGGATTACCTCTATGGATTAAGCCTTCCAGAAATGTTTCTCTCCTGGTGTTTTCCCCTTGCTATAAATCAGGGAGATCAGGAGGGAGATCTCACCTTTGCATTTGCCTTCTGTGAGGGTGGTGAGGCCCTGGCACGGGGTGCCCGGAGAAGCTGGGGCTGCCCCATCCCTTGGAAATTGTCCAAGGCCAGGCTGGACAGGGCTGGGAGAGTGGAAGGTGTCCCTGCCCATGGCAAGGGGTGGAATGAGATGATCTTTAAGGTCACTTTCAACCCAAATGATCCCATGATTCCACAATTTGATGAAATGCACTTTCTCCTTTTGGCATTAGTCTAGGGAATTCCCCTTGGGAAAAAGAGAAAGGGATTTTAGTGCACATGAGTACTTCCCTGAGCACTCAGGAGAGAGATCTGGATGTCCCATTTGGGTATCATAAAACAATTGGAGTCCTATCAATGTTACTTTGGAACTCTTACTCCATTTAAACAATGCAGGAACCAATTTCTAGATGTGTTTCTTGCAGGCCAGAGCTGCAGGTTTTCCACCTGGGATGGAGAGTGCCCACCTGGCTTTGTAGTTTGCTGGTGGGGAACATTCACCAATCCATTCTCCCAAGTGCTGCCAAACTTGGGGCTAATTATCAACAGGGGTTCATGTCACACTTCTTCTCAAAGCAGATTTTAAGGCCATGAAATCTGTTGTAGTGAGAAGCTGAATCTTGAAGGAGTGGAAAACAAAAGAAGAGATGAAAGGAATCTGCAGCATAGGTTTGATTTAGCAGAAATAGGTCGTTCAAGTTCTGTTTGCTTACCTTGGCAGACAGGTATGAGCCAAAAATACATTGCAAAGATAATGAGCTGGAAAACAATATTCCACTGAGAGGGGTGCATAGGTAGGATGGGAATGACAATCCCCCTTTTCTGAGCTTGGATACTGGGGGGTACTGGCACACCAGAATATGTCTGGTGGAATGTTCCCTGCCTGTGGCAGGGGAGTTGGAAATAGGAGATTTTAAGGTTCCTTCCAATCCAAACCATTCTGTGATTCTGTGATTCCACTGCATAAGTTTAATGTTCAGAAATGGAAAGTTGACAAACTTGGTGTTGGTGTGCCGGTCCAAATCTTCTAGGCCATCCTAACTAATTTTCATTTTATTTTTGCCAAATAAAAATTGGCAAACCACAGCCTGTTGAGACCTGTATTTGCATGAGAACGGAAATATTTTGTGAAATTGGTTGAACTTGCCATTATTTAGTTTATGAAAAATCTAGGGAAAGATGCTGTGATGTCTAAATAGCTCATCTCAAAGTTTTTAGAACAGAAGCTCTTGATTTTCATGCGCAGTCATATTTTCATTTAGAATTCATTTACTTTCATTAGAAGAGTTTTCTAATTTTATGCAAGCGAATGACTCAGATAGGGAGCATTTTGCTGATTGTATAAAACACTCTTTCATACCGAATTTTCCTGAAAATTTCAGTCTGGGTGTGCTCATAGTGTCTGCTGTCATAACCCTGCTCTGTCCACCCACTCTTTAAATGCCTAAAACTTGAGGATTTCCACTTGATTTTTTTCAGACTGTTTCCAAACCAAATGGCTCCACACTGGAGCAATTAGTCCTGGTGTTATGGAAATGCCTCTGCTTGCTTGCTTTCATTTTCCTTCATGTCACCCTAAATATTAGGATGGTTTACAGGCTGGTTTCAAAACAGAGAAACAAAGATGGTAGTTTTTTAATTGATGTGATGAACCTTGTGGTTTTACTTAGATGGAAGATGCTTAGGAGGGGAGCTGTGATGGATGGTGTAGTTCCAGATGGTGGAAATAGCTTCCAAAGTGTTGGAAAATAGTATGGAAACATTGGATTTTTAGAGAGAATGATTTCTGATCCGGACAGTGCATGAATAATATCATTCCATCCTCAGCTGTGCTTTGTCCTTTCCTTCTGTGAAGCCTTTGAGCCCCAAATCCAGGAGGCCTTTGCGTGGCTGTCCCGCTCTACCTAAAGCAACACAAAGCCTCTTGTATTATTTTTTCCTTTAAGGGCAGCTTTTCCCCTGTGCGACCTTCCCAGAGATCCTTTCATTCCCCAGCAGGTTTTAAAAAGTTAATCAGTGCCTTGTACAGCTCTCAGTGGTAGAAAGTGCTACAACACAGGCTATTTGTTCCTAAATCTCCACTCGACATAAGCAGCAGCCAGCAGTGTACATCCCCATCCACACACACACACTCACACACTTACACCTCCTCTGGCTGACCTGGTTATTCCTGTGCCCCCCTCAGCCTGCCAGGGCTGTTCAGTTTAAGCAGCTGCACACACTAAATAATAGAAACATTTAATGTTTTGCTGCTCGAACGGTGCCCAGAGCAGTTTGGAGCAGCGTGGTCCCAGCGGATGGCGGCTGCGCCGTGCCTGGATGCCAGCCCTGCTTCCTTCCAGCCATTCCAGGGCTTTGGCTGCCACAACTGCAGCGAGGTGCAAGTGAGGGAAGGAACATGTGCTATTTTCTGAACACTCTGGGTGCAAACAGGAGCGTGTGTGTGTGTGTGTGAGTGTGTGTGTGTGTTTACACTTCATGCAAATTTAGATGTTCCTATAGTGGCACAAACCTCTTGGTGCTGCCAGAGAAGCCCTCAGAAGTTGTTTTGCTCTGTTGTTAAATTTAATTTCAATGTTTTCCTGTGTCACAGAATGTGTTCTCTGCCTTCCTGCTGGGGAAGACCTTCCTGTGCAGCGCTGGCTGGCTGCGGGCATCCCAGGGGAGGCAGAGCTGCAGATCAGCCGTGAATCCTCTGACAGATTTTATAAAGAGAGCACAAGCCTTGTTCCCTCCATCCCCCTCTCCCTCCTTCCCCTAGCCTTGGACAATGCGTTTTCCAAACAAAGATGCTTTCCCTTGATTTATCTCTAAGCCTAAAGGACCACGTGGTCAAGTTCTTAAAGAATCCAAAATATCCAACCAAAGAAGGTGGCAAACCCCTGTGGATTCCTGCCCAGTGATCCAGCCATTCCAAATAACCTTCATTTAATGCACTCTCAGCCTTTCCTGGACAGATCCAGCCCCTTGGGAATGAGTTCAGGGTGGCTCAGGTGTTCTCCAGGGCCCTGCAGAGCAGGGGGTCCCTCCTTATCTGCTGGCAACTTGTCTGCTCCCATGATTTTACTGGGAAAGGGGGAGCAACCCTGCAGAGGGGTTGTTGGCCCCAGGAGAGCTGCCACTCTCTGTGTGGATGGATCGTGTGGTTCCATGGATTTGGAGAGGCTGCAGGAGGCAGAAGCAGTGACTTGCTGCAGGTGAGAGGGGTGTGGAGGGGGGGATGCTCCCAAAGAACTCCTGGTACAAAGTGCTGTCACCAAATGAAGCCAACACTGAACTGCTTCAGCCAAGCCCAGTGGATGAGAGCCCCAGCTCGGCAGGGGCTCCCTCCAAATGAAGTGTTCTTTGCTCTTTGTCCAGACAGAAAATTGGAAAATGTCAGCTCTGTTTTCTGATGAAAATTCATTGTCTGCCAGCTTTCCTGAAAGTCACTGGTAATGCCTGGCTCCAGCCTGCATCGACAGGAGTCCTAAAATACAGCACATGGCAAAGAGAAGTGGCAAACTAGGGGCTGCTCTCTTCTTGCAGGGGCTATTACTCTCCCTGCCTCCCCCGTGGGTGCCTGGTGTGAGTGTGGCAGCTTCTCTAGATAAAGAATGTAGTTTCCCCCAAAAGAAGAGGAATTTATTATTTTTGCTACATGGGGAACCTGACATCTGACAAGTATTTCCTTCTCCCAAGCTCTGTTCTCCTTTCCTGTACATAAATATAGTGTTTGTGCCCTTCCAAACGTCCCAGCTTTCCTGAAAACCCCCGTGTTGTAGCCATCAGATTGGCCCATGCATTTTTAATGCAGTCTTATTGACTGGATTCAGGAAGCATAAGGATAAAACAAATCGCTGTACTACGAAGGAAAAAGCCATTTGGCCAAGTGCATCTGCTCACCTTTGATTTATTTCAGCAACTTTCTCCTATATTTTCAGTCTATTCCCTCCCCTTAAAAATAATCTATTAGTCTTCTAGTATTTTGGCATTTGCATCTGCAGTCTGCTTCTCAGCCTATTCCATATTCACATTCCTTTGATATATACACGTGAAATAATGACCCAGAGCTGAAATACTAGCTAAACCTGGTTTCTGATACAATCCCCCTGGTATTTAATTGTACTTTCTTTGGCACCTAAAATGATGGCTTGTGTGATTGCTATCTAAATGTACAGCAGTGTATCCTGGAGGAGCTAATCGTCGTGTCCGAGCCGGGAGTGTGAAACCAGGCTGAACAAAGCCCCTCCAGATAAATGAGCTGTGTGCTGTTTGCTCAGCACTGTGGATAACCTCAGCCTTGCAAGCGCTGCCTTGGATAAATGCTGCTGAGGGAATGTGGAAATCCATTCAAACTGGAAGGTAAAATTCCAATTCCAAACCTTGGCTGGCTCCCGAAGCCGTCCAGGCTGTTCCTTCAGCCATCAGGTTGAGGTGTGCAAAGCAGGGTGGGAGGAAGGAACCTCTGAAGAGGGTTTTGTGTGGGTTTGCTGGGTTTGGGAAGAGCACTTGCTCTGTCAGTAAGTGTTATTCTCCTCTGCCATCTTCAAGCAGGATTCATTAGAATGTGGTGGAGCATGGTCCTGAGGGCAGCAGCCTGGAGGAGCCATCCAGGGGCACTTCTGGATAAGCCCAAACTTCTGGGATGCCCTTTGGGGTATGGACTGGTATGTTAGCTTTCCACACATTGTTGTGAGGTACTTTATGGCCAGTCCACATCTTCCAGGAGCAAAAATATCAGAGTCACAGAATGCCACGTTGGAAGGGACCTCAAGGATCACCTGGTCCAACTCTTCTTGGCAAAAGCACAGTGTGGACAAGCTCAGCACCAGCTGAATCTTAAAAGTGTCCAATTTTGGGGAATCCACCACTTCACTGGGGAGATTATTCCAATGATACATAATGAATATTCTCATTGTGAAAATTTTTCCTCTTGTGTCCAAGTGGATTCTCCCCAGGAGTAATTTGTACCCATTATCCCTTGTCTCATGAAAAGGGAGTCTCCCTCTCTGTAGCCATCCTTTAAATACTGCAACATGGTGATGAGGTCTCCCCTCAGCCTTCTTTTCTCATGGCTGAACAAACCCAAGTTTCTCAGCCTCTCCTTATGTGACAACTTCCCAGTCCCTGGACCATCTTTGTGGCCTTTCTCTGGACCTCTCCAGACCATCCACCTTTTTTTTTTTTGCATAGAGGGACCAAAACTGAGCACAGTATTCCAGGTATGTCCTAACAAAGGCCACAAGCAGTGAGATAATGACCTTTTACCTCTGCTGGGGATGCCCTTGTTGGTGCAACCCCCCTGTTGGCTCTCTTGGCCACAGCAGCACCCTGGTCACTCACACTGACTTGTCCAAATATCAGCAAAAATGAGCTGAGAAGAAAAAAAGAGAGGGAAGAATGATCTTGTGGAAATCCAAATGCTCTGATAGCCCTGGTCCTTCCCTGGATGTTATGTCCCCGGAGCAAACAAACCCAAAGCTCCCTGACTGCCTCTTCCTTAAACTACACATGCTGTGGTGCTTTTCTGCATTGTGCTGCTGCTGGGAGCCTGTGAGGCTGGTGCTCCACGTCCTGATATAAATTGTTATCAGCAGCATAATAAAGAGTGATACACAGCGCCGCGCCAGCCTCGCGCGCCGCGAGCTTTTATGCTGCTTGTTTAAATCCAGCTACAATATTGCTGCAACTTCACAAGATACTGCTGCTTTTTAGCCTAATGGGAATGATGTGGTTTGTTCCCAGCTGCCTTCAGAGCAGAGCTGCGCTGTGGGATTGGAAAAGTGACTCGCAGCCTCACAAGGGTGGTGCTGACCTGGGGACTTTGAGCGGATCCTTCGAGGGGAGCAGGCAGGACTGGCAGGGAAAGTCACCTAAAGCTGGTTCTAGGGGGAGGGTATCATCATGCTGTAGCAATTTGCACTGTGGGAAAGGATAGAAAAAGATTCACTTGTGAAAAGACAGAAAAAAGATTCAGTGGAATGCAAATCCTCCTGCATTAGGATGCATTTTCCCTAAAGCATCCCTTAACCAAATGGGCTGTGAGGTTCCCTTTGTCTCAGGCAGTGTTTTCTGTTTAAGTGATGGATGTTTAATTCTGTGATGTGTCCTTAAAAAAAAATAGTGTGTCTGTGTTGAGCATTGACCTAAAGCCAATAGAGAGAAGGGTTTTGCAGATTTTTGTGTCCAGTATCTTCGGGAAATAATGCTCTTTAAAATATATCTTATAATAACCTTAAGTGGAGAAAATTGAAAAACATCATTCATACTTTGATGTCCTAAAGTATGAAATCAGAACTGCTTACTAGCAACTCAATTCCATCCCTTGACCATAGAAAGAGGCAAGATTTAGGAACATGCTAAGATCAAATAAAAGAGGGTCAGCTTTGTGAAGCGGTGGCTGTGGGATTCACTGGCACATGGGAGTCATGGGTGCAGCTCTGAGCTCGGTGTTTCCCTTACAAGCTGACATTCCCACTGAGGGCTGCACGCCTGTTTGAAACCCTGCAGCCCTGGAGAAAGGCTCTGCACCAGCTGCATGGGGAGGCCAGTGGTCAGAAAATGTCCCTAGGACATGGGACACCTCAGTTCCAGCCCCTCAAACTACAGCTACTCCAGAGATTTTGGCTAAGGTGCTTCTGTAGAGCAGAAATAAAAGCACTCCTGTGTCTCAGGATGGCATTCTGAGCATTATAGACACCCCAGACTGGAGTTTCAAAGGTGTTTAGATGCCTGATGATTCAGTTAACAATTTGGAAAATCACTCAGGTGCCCAACTTGTTGGCTTTGTTCAGGGTTTCGTCAGCCAGTATTGGCTGATAGACCCAGATAAATAGACCTGGAGAGATTTTCACTTCATGGCACGATTTTTAGAGGTGAATTTTAAGGCTCATCATCTGCCATGGGAAAAGTAAAGGTTGGGAAATAGCTGCAAAGCATGGTTAGACCCCTGCTGCAGGTTATGAATATTCCTCATGAAAATCCACATGGAAATGTTGTTCTGAAGAGCCCTGCTTAGGAATCTAAACACTGACAAGTTCACCACAGACTGCAGGAAATTTCATACACAAAATCTCTGGCCTGACCTTTGAATGACCCCAATCCTGAAATATTTAGTTTGTTGTACACAGTCTGCTTTAATTCATTTCAGAAGAAAACCTGTGCACCCCAGAGCAGAGAGCCTGGCCAGGTGTGAAGGGCTGCAGCTGATGTGTGTCATCACCTCTCCAGCTGAACTCCCAAAGCCTGGGACTGCATCTTCCTTCCCAAACCAGCTGCTTGGGAGGTTGGCTGTGAAGAAGTTGAGATTATGTGTGGTTTTGTGTATTTACAGGAAGGTTTTTCTGAATCAGGCTGAATTGAGATGGTACCAAGGATGCTCTAAAGCCTTATGGATGTGGGAGATTTGGCCACAGCTTTATCATGATACTACTACTAATACATATATGTATGTACTACTAATATATATATGTATGCACTACTAATATATATATGTACTTCTTTATGCTGAGGAAATGTGTTAATCTTTTACCAGTCTGTTAACATTCAGGGTGTGGTGGGTTTGCCTTCAGCTTCTTTAGGAGGACGTAGAGGAGGCTTTTTTGGTAACTGTGTTTTGTTGGACTGCTAATACCTTGCTGGTTATTGGTTATAGGCAATATTCTGGTCTTTATTTGGAATATATTGCCCAGAGAAGCTTTGGCTGCCCCATCCCTGGAAGTGTTCCAGGTTGGATGGGGCTTGCAGCAGCCTGGGATGGTGGAAGGTGTCCCTGCCCATGGCAGAGGTGGAAATGAGATGGTCTTGAAGGTCCTTCTCTATTAGTCCATGATTTATACCCCCAAGTCTTGCTTGAATTTCTTCTCCAAAAATATCTGGAGGAAGACAGCTCAGTTCTCTTCTTGGGGAGAGAGGAGGTGGATTGAACTCCTAACTGAACGCCTCACCTGCTCAAGGCTTGTAAGGTGGGAGTATAATTGGCAAATTTCATCTGTAGATTGTGGAGAGGAATAGACTCCCCAGGGATTCAGAGGATGGATCACTGTTCTTTCTCCTCTGGGTAGGAGCAACTGAGCTCCCACCTTCCAGGCCTCCTTCAAGTTCTTTAGGTCGGGAGGCAAGAGCTGAGGCCATGGATTTGGAGGGAATGGCCATTTTCTGACTTTAACAAAACGTGCCTGTGCTTCCCTAACGCCTTCTCTGAGTGCTGTAGCACTGAGGGCATGGTCCATCAGGCTTTAGCAGGCTGTAAAGGATTCCCAGCACCCCTGCATGCATTTTTATGTACCTTAATCAGCCCTGTACCTGGGTTTTTATTGCTGCAGGATTCTGCTGGTGGAGCAGTGATTTACTTCGTGTTTTATCCAGCACCATTTACACCTGCTCGTGTCTCTGAAGAGACAAACCTGCAGAGGGGTGGCCAGAGCACAGCACTGACCCTGTCCCCCAAAAGCATGGAGAAGCAAGGACTGGGCCACCCCTGCCCTGACTCCCAGGTGTTATTGCAGTCATGCTCCTCCTGGGTTGATGCAAATGGATGCAGAGAAGATAAGTGGCTTATCTGATTCCCATCAGAGCTAGGTAAGGGCTTGCTGGCCCGTTCTATACCCCAGAGCAGCCCTCCTCAGAGCCTGCACTCTGCAGAAGTATTAATGCATCCCCTTTTCTTTATGGCTTTCATTATTGTGCGCACTGGGCACGGTGATAAGTGGATATCTTTGTGTTAAGCAGCTAATTAATGTTTGGAACTTCGTCTTCTGTTAGTTGTAGGGGCTTGCAGGAAACTCTTCTCAGTTGTAGCAGAGTTTGTGAAATATGTACTGTAGATCCCAAATGTTAGAGACAAAAAGATGAGGTGCTGCTAAGGGCCATCAATGCACATTGACTCCTTTTGGCCCCACATACATCAAAAAAATGAAGTGAAACCCTCTGCTGGAGGACTGATTGCAGCTGAGGCACCTTCTTTAATCTCCCATGTGCAGCATGCCTTGTGAGCCAGGAAGGCTATCAAGATACAGTTTTAATTAACATTTGCTTTTTAGATAATGTGCACAGTTTATTTTGGCTAGAGTTCATTGAATATGAAATTTTTGTAATTAAGATACTTAAACCTGCAATATTTTGTTTTCTGCAGGCTTTTTTTTTCAAAATGGCATAAATTTTGCAGCATTTATTACCCAGTTAACAACTACTGCAAGAAAGAGCAATTTCTCCCACTGCTTTTTTTAAATCTGTTTTTAACCTTTTTTGGTTTTGTGCCTTGTTAGGCAGCATTTTCTCTTCACAAATGTGTTTGAGCAATCACAGAATAAAAATAAAGTAGAGGAGATATTAAAATCCCTATTCCTAAGGTAATTAAAAATCAGTCTTCTATTAATTTGTTTAAACATGCACATCTGAATGAATTCATCTCTGAACACCCCACAAAACAATGTAAATCAGTGAGCCATCACAGGTATGATGTTTCTCTTTTGTCCTTCAGAAGAAGCCAGACTCTTAAGACATTATGTTTTACATATTTAGAGGTATTATAGGCTTCTTTCAGAGATATTATCAGCCTCCTGAAAAAGAACTAAGAGAATAGATATGAAAAAATGTCCTTGGTGTAGATGGTGAGCCAAAAGAATTCATAGTTCTTGGATGTTCTTTCTATTTTTAATGGTACATAAAAAGAATTTACTGGAAAAACTTGGTTGTGCTGTATATCTTTTTGTCTTGGATTCTTAGGATGAAACTAGAAAGCTCTAAAGCCAAACTGAAATTTTATTAAATTGATGAACAGCAAAACCCTGTAGCTCTCTATAATCTCAACAGATTTTCACGTGAGAAAACATTGTTAAAATATGTCAAAACAAAAGGGAGAAAACTGCTCCCATTCTGGTTTGTTGGGAGGGGTTAAGAGGGATAAAATCACTTTTCAGAGTGATTGCTGGGGAAAAATGAGATTCTTCAGAGCACTCAGCCTCTGGCAGGGGAGGGAATATGCAGATTGTTGTGGCACTGTGAGTTTATTATTTATTG
The DNA here is from genome assembly GCA_014549065.1 of Cardinalis cardinalis. Lineage (NCBI taxonomy): Eukaryota > Metazoa > Chordata > Aves > Passeriformes > Cardinalidae > Cardinalis > Cardinalis cardinalis. The sequence continues at coordinate 622,894 of JACDOX010000101.1, read as the reverse complement.
AGGGACATCCAGATGAGCGCAGGAGGAGTGTGAAATTGAAGAACAAATTAGGGGTAAAAGGTTATTTATTTTCCAGCTAAATCCGCTTTCTTTTGAATATTATTAGTAATTCAATTTTTAGCTAGGAAGCAGCCCAGGCTGAATGCCGTGCACGAGGTGAGTGGGGTCCCATCTCCTCTCCTGTGCCTTTGTGTCAGCATTTACAGCCCAGGAGAACAACTCACTCGTGAAAATACAGATTTTTTCCTGAACTGCTCCAGTTAATTCTCTGTTGTCCAAAGCACACCTGTGAGGAGTGTTGAAACCATGCCAGCCTCCCTGTATGTCACAAAAGGGATTGCTTAAATCACTGTGCTTCCCCTGGGCTGGGAAATAGCTCCAGCTCCTGGTCCCTCAGAGGAATTCATCTGCAGATGGTGTCTGCACCCAAAATTTGGTGTGGTGATGACTTTTTCTCACAGATTACTCCTTACATTTAGCTGTGAGGTAGGTAAATGGTGGGGGTCAGGTTCTTCTCCCAGTTAGCAAGAGACAGGACAAGAGGAAAATGCCTCAAGATGGGATGGTTTAGATTGCATATTGGGGAAATTTCTTCACCCAAGGGATTGTCAAGCATTGCAGCAGTCCCCATCCCTGGAGGGATTGAAAACACAGGTAGATGTGGCACTTGGGGGCGTGGAGATGACCTTGCAGTGCCGGAGGAACAGCTGGACTCAAGGAGCTTGGACGTGTTTTCCAGCCCTAAAGATAAATGTGGTCAGCCCAGCAGTCCCCAGCAGAGCATTCGCTTCTGTCCCAGTCCCTGGAGGCCCTGGAGCAGGGGACAGGCTGGGGGAAGGTCCATGTGGGACCTCAGTGTCACCTGCTAGGTGTGCCTGGTGCAGGGGAGAGGAGCCCCTGTGCTGAAGCACAGCTTGGCTCTGCAGTGGTGCTGGCTGGAGGAGCAGGGCATCGATCCAGTGCTCAGCATCCTCGGTGCTAATTAGCAGCAGGGGTTGCTGGAGGGCAGGAGGGTGCCCAGGACTCCAGGGGTGTAGTTTGCCCTTCCAGAGCAATAAATCCATATTGGCTAAACTGCCTTTGTTAAGTGTTTGTGGAATCAAAAGCCGTGCCTGTGAATTTGTGTGAAGTGGGGTCTGTGTTAGCACATCATCACAGAGAAGGGAGACCCTGCCCAAGGAGATGCTGTGGAAACTAAAGCTCTGAGAGTCTGGGATTGCATCCTTGTACAAGGAGGGCAGGACATGAGGAACAGGCCTTGCCAGGGATGCAAAGCACTGCAGGGAATGGTGAGGATGGGCTGTGAGTTTATTTCAAATAATGCCAAAATTCGTGTGAGGCTCCACAAATGTAAATCTAAGCTGCCCACTAAAAGGATATAGGAATTATTCCTCTACTGTTGGAATGACAGCTAACAAGACAATAAACAGCTGGAGAATATACATGGCTTTAAATGACCATCATCTCTTACACTCAGAAAATGTAATCTCCTCACAGCTTCCATATCCCTGAAGTATGTGCGAGTCATTAGCTGTTATGATGTACATAACCATCCTTTCATTTTGAGGCCTTTTCTTCATTCATTTTCTTCATTGCACAACACAAAAGATCTCAAACTACATGCTGGTTTAGGCCAAACAAAAATTGCTACTAAGAATAAAAGAAAATCTATCATTTTGTTTGCTGCTTAGGAAAGATGCAAATACAAATCCTCAATGCATCTACTAGGTACTTCTGTAATTCTGTCCTTTATGCTCCTATTTTGCTCATAATTTCACAATCTCATTCAATTCTTTTTAATCTGTATTAGATGTGTTTACATTAAATCCATTATATTGGGGAGTTTGTTGGGGTTTTCCACACTGCATGAAACAGAGGTGGAGGTGCCTGTGCTTCTTCTGAAAGTGGTATGAGCCAAGAAGAAGGAGAAGGTGAATGGGTTGTAAACTAATGGGTTAATAATGACACCAGGCTGGGCTGTGTCTCTGTCCTGTTCAGAGCCTTTGTAGCTCCATCTGGGAAATCGTACAAGATGGCTTTGCTCAGCCACAAACACACCCAGCACAATGCAGCCCAAAATGAAAACCCAGGATAAAAGAAGCAATGTATTAGTTCACAGACAGCTGCAGTACAAAGCTCCTAGGAAACAGAGTTTTGGAGAATTGTGAAAGTTTTAGGAGGTAAAGTGGGATGGCTGGAAGTGATTTATGAACAATCAGAGATGCTGTGCCTCAAAGAGGGACTTCTCAGAAACTGAGGCTAAAAGCATGTGTTGAAAGTCCAGAGTAGAGAAAGAGGAATACAGAGCTGAGTAAAATGTGAAAGAACAAAGATAAGCTGGAGCTGGAGTCAGCAAAAAAAGAAGAAAAAGAAACTTCCTTAGAAATAATCTATAAAGGAGAAGGAAGTTCAAGGTGGAGAGCAGGCCTATAACAAATTACGAGAGGGGTCTATTAAATAGGAATTCAAATGGCTCTGGTGCTAAAAAACTTTCTGAACATTTCTATAGTGAAAAGCAAGATTAGTTTCTGGCTCCAGAGAATTAGTATTGATCATCATTTGCTTTTGATGGGGCCATATTTTGCCCAGTAGTTGTGAAGGGGTGTAATGTGTGTTACCTCTGGCGTCCAAAAATATCCCAGAGGTAATAAATGTGGATGGAAGTGATGAAGGTGGGGAGGAGCACAGCGAGAGCCCTCAGATCTTTGCAGCTGAGGAAGGCAAGAGGAGTTGCAGGCCCCAAGGAGTTAAACTGGTGACTCAGCCTTGGAAGAGCTGATGGGCATGTCTAACATTTAGAGGTGCAAATGTTACAAGCCTTGGTCTAATTAGCACCTTCTGAAGCAGGAGCTGGGGCAAGCCATGGGATGTCTGCCTGGCTGAAGTGATGGAGAGTGTCTAGGAGGGTGCCAAAAGTGTGACAATATGTCCAGCTTGGCATTAAGTGGGATTTTCAGCAGAAGGATGCAAGACAGCACCCTTGGGCTGGCTCCTCTGGCAGCAGGACGTGCCTGTGGCAGCCACACACCCTCTTTTATTTCCCCTCTTGCTTCTTCTTTAATGCAGAAAGAAATCCTTTTCTGCCATTTGAAAGAAAGCTTTAAAGATAGACACAGTGATGTTGGTCTTCTGCAGAGGGATGAACTTCACCTGCAGGGATTTAATTAGCAGACTCTGGGTAAACAAAATGGGCAAATTACAGTAAAGGGGAGCTGATAAAATTGGAGGAATCATGGGTTACCTGGTGGAAAGCTAATAGACTATCAGTTTGAAAACAGTATGTAAAGTGATTCTGGCAGTTCCATTTGAAAAGTATCTTCTATCATCAGTGAAATAAATGGAGCTAAAATCAGTGGAGTTAGAAGGCTAATGAAACCGAGAGCAGCAAGGAATGCAAGTTTACAAAGAGCAAATCCCACTAAGAAACTGTTCTGTGCCTTCAAACAGAATCACTGCCTCTTTTGGCAGCAGGTAACGTAATTAATGTCATAAATTTGGATTTTTCCAAAGCATTTGGTATCGCATTTCAAGAAATCTATTTGACAAATTAGTTTAGCGAGGGCTGCAGTGTGAAGCACAGCCAGGAGACCGCACAGCAGAAGGTGAATGATGGATAGCCAAGGATTGCAGGCGGGAGAGGCACCTAATGGGGTTTTCTGGAAAGGTGTTAGGTCCAGTTTTAGTTAACCTCTTCATTAATGAGCTGGGAGAGAGAGTGTAAGTGTGCAAATTAATGATCTCGGTTCGAGAAGATCCGCAGATAATAAAGGAGGGGGAAATAAGGAACGTGGGCAAAAAGATAACAAACTGCCTTCACCTAGAAAATACAAATGCAGGTGTTGCTGGAGCTCAGCAGAGCTGTGTGGGAGCACAGCTGGCGCTGGAGGAACAGACTGAGAGAGCAATAGAAAGGACAATTTGGATGTAAGTTGGGGATGAAATATGAAAATATGAAAAACAAATATAAAATTGGGGGGTGTGTGACAGCATTTCATCATGGTGAAGAGGACGTGGCAGCGTGATCACATCTCTCAGGACATTGGGTAGTCAGATGGGAGGAAGTATTAAAATATACACAGTGAAAAATATTCTTATATTGGCAGGTGGATGGTTGAAGTGATATACTGGTGTTTTACCTGTATCCTGTACTTCTCTAAAGGCAAGAAACAAGTAGTTTTGGCCTGGATTTGTTATGCCATAAAAGCCACACAAAATGCAGACTGGGAGGTAAATCACACAGATGACAAAAGGGATGAAAAGGAGGAGGAACAAGTGCAAAATCTGATGCTTGGTACGCGCAGTTTCCAGTTCTTGTGAGTGAATTTTTCTCTTCATAGAGAGTTTATTCATATGAGATCTGCACTTTCTGAGGGGCCTCCCAGTTGATGAGCACTGTGATGTGACATCTGAAGGAATAAGGGAAATAAACTTGGGAATAAGGGAAAAAAAACCCTACCAAAAACAGCAGGAAAAAACAACTTTTTTTTTTTTTTTTTTTAAAGGACATTAAATGCAGAGTAACAATATTCTGGGGTTATTTCAGTCAGCTAGCAAACCCTCTTTATGTGATTGCAGAGGGTGCAGAGATTCCTGTGAAACAGGTGCCTCATTAAATTAGGCTTATGTTCAGGAAGGCTTGAGAGAGATTTTTTTTGGAAGGAGCAGAGATAAACGGATATAACAGTCCTGGGCAATTGTTAGTTCAGAACGACCATCAAAGCCCCCAAAATGTAATTTTTAGTTGCAGATGGCTGCTGAGAGAGAGCTGAGTGAGCTGCTCTGGCTGTGTGCTGAGGGGCTGGGTGGTGAGGAGCACATGGGATGGAGAGACACCAGCCCACCCTCTCCCTGCTCTGTACTGCCCAGCCCTGCTCATCAGCAAATTGTGCTTATCCAGGTCCTTCATTAAGTGGCATGGTGTTTGAGCAGGGAGGGAGCTTGCAATTCAGCTGTCATCTCTGCTAAGAACACCAACAAACCAGCAGAAGTGGATCCCACTGTAGGTTTTCTAACCACAGGAGTGGAGATTAAAGAATTCAACCTGTGCTTTCTCTGGGAATGTAGATAATTGTCTTTGGAGAGATGCTGCAGTGTAAGGTTACCAATATTTTCCTTAAGGAAAAGTTACCCTTCTAGTACCTGAAGGGAGCCTGCAAGAAAGATGGAGAGGGACTTTTTTACAGCAGTCTGGAGTGACAGAACAAGGGGAAATGGCTTCAGACTGAAAGAGCAGGTTTGGATTAAATATTAAGAAAAAATTCTTCCCTGTGTGGATGGGCAGGCCCTGGCACTTCCACAGATACCTGGAAGTGTCCAAGGCCAGGTTGGACAGGGCTTGGAGCAGCCTGGGATAGTGGAAGGTGTCCCTGCCATGGCAGGGGTGGAACGAGCTGAGCTTTGGGGTCCTTTCCAACCCAGGCCATTCTGGGATTCTGGGATTCCATGATTCTATGATTCCAATCAAATTCATACATAAACTCTCCTTACTGGTTTCAGTCCAACACCTGCAACTTAGACTTTACGACAATTTAGACTTTTTGAAGTTGCATTTAGCATTTCCCTCAATTTGGCAAACAACACAGGGTCTGCTTCAGTCTGTAAGTGCTGGTGGATTGTTCACTCTTCATAATTTATGACGTGCAAATTGCTCCTTCGGTCTCCTAGCACTGCTCCTGTCCCTTCCTTGGAGTTTTCTGTGAATTTGAGTGGCTTTTTAAGGCAGGACATGCAGCATGCAGTAATTTCCAAGCAATCTGAGGCACTTCTCAGTGACCCAGGCTTGTCACAACTGTACTTTGCAGTTTTGCTGTGTTTCTCATGGTCCCCACCATGTCTAGGGCATTTTCCCATACCAAGGAAAGCCCTGAACTCGTGTTGTATTCACAGGAAGAGTTTTACATTTTACTCCTCGTTTTCAGGAAGAGTTTGTGCTGGTGGCAGGCTGGTCCCACATTTCCCCTCGCAGGAACTCCTCATTCTGCTGCTGCCACTCTTTCCTGGGGACACAGGAAAGCCCTGCTGCCTCTTCCAGCTCACACATCCATGGTGCTCCTCTGGCACCCCACCTTGGGCTATCCCTGAGGAACAGCATCCACCACGGGGTGCATTCCAGCAGGGCTTTCTTCATCAGCTCTCTGCCATTTCCCCCATTTTCACTCCTTTCTTACAGAGCAGGAAAAGCCTTTTCCTGATGGGAGGGAGGTGTGATGGCGCTGGTGAGAGATAACATTTTGGAATGGCTCCTGGGAAGAGGACAGTGGGAATTCACAGGAGGATAAGTGATATTTGCTTCCTCAGCATTATTTCCATGGCTGCTGGGGGGAATTTGCACGAGGCAGGTGCAGTTTCCCTGCCCTGGGATGCAGAGTGCTGAGGTGCATTTTCTGTAGCTCCTTGTTTGATCTTTTTTCTTTTCAAGTCCAACCTGCTGCTGCATTCCCTTGTCATATTCCACTCTCTAGTGTAGGCATTCACAGGGGCTGGTTTTGTCCTGCCATTTACAGCCCTCTCTGCAGGCACCATTAGTGTGTGAATGCAGAAACAGCCCTTTCAGGATGCATCATCATTAGGTTCAAGTGTTCGGTGTGTGGTAAACCTTTATCCAGCAGATGCATTAGGGAATTCTTTGTTGCATATGAATCACTTACCTGAGCAACTGTTGCAAAATACTTTTTAAATTAAAGGACATGAATGGAAGTTTTTGCAGTGCCTTTCTCCATAAATTAGATGGTTTTGTACAGGTGTGCTACTGAGCAGGAAACCAAAGGATATATTTATGAGTGGTAGTAATAGTTAATTCTTTTAAAAGCACTATAAACCCACATGCTCCAGGTCACATGGCAAACCTCAGCTGGCATAAAATCAGAAGGATCAGTCTATTATGGACAAGGTATTCCATATGAGATGGAGAGTTTGTGCATCCTCCAGAGTGTCTGAACCTGTCAGCTTTTGCTGTGGCAAAGCAGCTCCTGTCTCCTGAACGTGCACTTGCCTCATTATTCCTATTTAGTGAAGGCCATAAAGTGTTGGAATTTATAACCTGGAGAAGAGAAGGCTTTGGGGTGACCTCATTGCAGCCTTCCAGTGTCTGAAGGGAGCTGGCAAGAAAGATGGAGAGCTGATTTACAAGGGCCTGGAGTGACAGGACAAGGGGGAATGGCTTCAGAAAGAGAGTAGGTTTGGCTTGGGGATTAGGAAGAAGTTTAGTTAGGAAGAAAGGTGGTGAGGCCCTGGCATAGGGTACCCAGGGAAGCTGTGGCTGCCCCTGGATCCCTGGAAATGCCCAAGGCCAGGTTGGAAAGGGCTTGGAGCAGCCTGGGACAGTGGAAGTTGTCCCTGTCCATGGTAGGAGGTTGGAACAAGGGGATCTTCAAGGTCCCTTCCCACCCAGGCCATTCTATGATTCTGTTCCATTATTCTGTGACTGTTCTCAGCTTTGCCATTCAGCTGAGCACACTGTGGTGGGGACAAGGAGTGTCACCTCTGCTCCAGCCAGTGTCACTCAGGGCATCCCCAGCTGTCCCAGAGAGCTGCCTGTGACCAACCTGTTCCTGCTGGGAAATGCCTTGGCCCAGGGAGCTGGGATCCCTTGCAGTTGGATGCTCTTTGTACTACTAAACTGAAGATTGTGTGAAATCAATTGGGAGGGGGAAGAAAAAAAAATCAATGCGTGGTTTTTCAGGATGAAAAGGCAAGATAGCTGCACAATTAAGCACTGGAACACATTTTCCACACTCTTGCTGTCATGTTCTCCTGATTCCGTGTCTTGGCTGTTCATCAGAAATAATTAAACTCTCTCCCATGGGCAACAATTACTTGCTTAAAATATTTGAGTAAAAAAGAATGCATTTATAATTACCTACCCTTTTTGAAGGTGAAAATGGAGATTATCTTTTGATGAAATAAATGTATGTGGGGAGACTTCCTAAGGAGCAGAGCACTGCATCCCGTGGCAGTGGGGAGGGTGTTTGGCATGGGATGCAAAGTGCTCCATGGTGTATCCCAAACTCTGGTGTGTGTTAGCTCAGCTTGAAAGGACTGAAAGAAAAACCTGAAAAGGTTTTGATTTCAGAGTTAGGCCCAAGCCTGAGCCCCTGCCCATGAGTAAGAGGTGTTTATTCTGGCAAATCTGCATATGGACTTGACATTTTTAAGCAGCAGGAATGAAGCAGGAAACATATCCAATTTGTACCTATCAAATATGGCCCTTTTATTTAGTCACACCATGTCTTCCCTTTTCATGCTAAGAATTGTCTTTATTCCTTTTGACTCTTACTCTCAAGGGACTTGGAGCTTTGAAAGTGTTTTATGTTTCAGAGCAGCCTTTTTTCCCCCTCAGATTTGTTTACTGATCCATCCTTGGTAAGACCTTTTAGTGAATGTGATAGGAAGGTTATTAAAAATAAAATATTCATCAGGAAATCAGCCATAAACATGGGGGCTGGTTGAAATTCAGTTCCTAATTCTTTCAACCTTGACATCATTTTGCTTTTTTACTTAATATCTGTGTATACAAATTTCTGAGCTAATTTATTTTATCAACTTATGCTTATTTCAGTTGTTCCTACGACTCGCTCTTGCCTGCAACGTCAAGTAACATGACAATGGTAAAAATGACAATGACAAATGGAGGGTTGTGACAGATTGGCTGAATTTGAATGTCTCTTACTGAGAAAAATGTTTCAGGAGTGCCATTAATTGCTTTCACAGCAGTGAGTTATGTTTGTGCATCTTGTCTGTCACTTGGTGCCTGTTCCTGCTCTTCCCAAGTGGAGGGGTGACAGCTCCTTCCTCTCCATTGCCTGGAACAATGGCGCAGGGCAGGGAGTGCAGGAGGGAGATATGGGAGGGAAAGCAGAGAAAGTTGGTCCTGGGCAGAGGTGGGAGCTGGGTTTAGCTGGATTAATAAATGAGAGTGGGAATGGAAGGTACTGGAAAGGCGTCTCCAGGAAGCAGGGTGACAGCAGTGGCACTGAGTGGCTCCCCTGGGAGCTCTGCTGGGTCACACCATTTCCATTGCACCACTCCCACTGAAGCCACTGATAATGCCCATTCTGGTGGATTTGTTTTTCATTTTCTAGTTCTGTTCTCTTACTTCCTCCCACAGGCTCTTCCTCTTCTCCTTTCAGCTCCTTCTATTTTCTCCCACTGCTATTCCTGCTGCAGCTCTGGTGCTCACACTGGTGGGGTTGCTCGCTCAGAGCTTCAATCCTGGCATGGGAGGGATTTAGTTTTCCTCTCCAACACTGCTTCCCATTTCCCCTCTGGATTCAGGCAGGTAGAACCTTGCTCCATCTGCTCCATTTTTAGGTGGTTTATTTGCGGATTTTAGGCCTTTTCTAATGAGAACAAAACTCCTTTGGACACCTTGCTTTACAAATCCATCACAAATCATCTGTCAGTTCACAGGATGTGTGAGAATTGTTAAAGGTCAAGTAGGAACCTGAAACATCAGAGAGCCTCCAGGGTGTCCTCAAATCCTGGCTGCTGCTGGCACGCAAGGGAAGGGCAAGTGCTGGGCACAGGGACAGGCTGTACCTCCAAAGGTTCCTTGGGGAGGCCCTGTGGTCCTCACTGCTGGAGATGGGGAGGAAAAGAGCCACCACTGAACCCACCAGTGTGAGGAGCACTGCTAGGAGAGGAATGATCTCAGCATTTAATTTGAAGTTTCATTTTCAGAGCCATTCAGACCACCTCCTCAGGGGGACCAACCTATCTGGGAGCCTGAGGAACATCTTTAATCTTGGTAATGTTTATTTTATTAAAAAAGAAATAAGAGGTGACCCTGAAAGAGCGGGAGTAACACATAGGATATTCATTTCTGAGCCTCTCCTGGAGCACTGTTCTTCAGAAACAGGAATTTCCCAATTTGGTTTCTGACCCATGTATGTCCCTTATCCTTCTGCAAGGTTTCAGTGTGCTAAAGAATGAGAATATAATTATTTCTTTTTATTGCATGCGGGTTCTCTCTGACTCTTTCTCTTCAAATTTCCAGGTTAAATAACCAAGAGATTTCGAAGGGAAGGTTTGGAAATACATGCACTCAATTGCTCAGCCATCAGTCTTAGTTGAAACCATGATTATGCTTTAGAGCAGAGATTGATTTTCTTCCTTGACCGCGTTGTCTTTGGGCAGAGGAGAAGATGCTCACGAGCTTGTGTGAACTCCTGCTCTCACCTTCAATGGAGGTGAGATCTTTTCAAGTGCCACAGACACTTGTTGGGTCAGGAAAATCCATTCAGAGGCCTAAAGAGCCGAGGCTTGGAGTAAAATCTCCTTTTTGATAAATCCACCTCTCCTCTCTTTCCCTCCAAAAGGTCAAAGCTAATGATTTCCCCTATGGTTGGCTCGATGGGAAGTAAAGTGCAGAGAATCAGAGTTTGGTTACTACTACTTTGTATATCAATAAGGGGAATAAACCTAAATAGGTTTCCTTGCAGGCTGGCACCTGGGGAATAGAAATCAGGGAGCAATTTGCTAGTCTTGGTGTGTTTGTGAATGTGCATTTCTGCTTGATGGCAAATGTTAAATCAGCCTCAGAGTCAGTCACTCACCATAAACCTTCCCTATCCTAATATGCACAGAGATGTATTTGTATCCCAGTAGAGAATGGGTTTTGAATTAGCCTTAACCAGGCAGTGTCTCAGTTTTGCTCATGATCTGCAAAAAGAGAGAGAGAACAGCTCTCAGGGAAGTGGATATTATGAAATTTGATAGACAATGAGCGATTGAAATGTGAGGACAGTAATGGATTTGCTTTCCCACTTACCTGTAATAAAAGTACGGGGAAAGCAAAGATTTTCTTGTTCCTTTTAACTTAAATGCGGGCATTTCTCATTTATCTCTTCTGGCTGCAAAAAATTGTTTGGATTTTTCTTTCCCCCATTAAAATATAAATCTATATTTCTTCTTTACAGTGCTTCCTTCTGAAAGAGGTTGTTTTAAAACCTAACAATTCAGGGATGGGAATATGCTAACAGCTAACATTTTTTTCTGATTTGTATGTATTTTTTTCCCCATCCAAATTGGTTTTGATCCTAGTTGGGGGTATTAATTCTTAAAATTTGGGTGTTTAAGCTGATTTGAATGAGGTTATCCAAGAGAGTTTAATTCACAGCATCTGCACCTTGGAAAATGTACGGACAGGAGATGTTTGTCTCTTAAAAGAGTGAAGCCACGTTTTTTTAGCTGGAAAAAAAACCAAACTCAGGGCTTTCCTTCTGATACAGAAGAAGGTTGTCTTTGTTTCTCAGATCAAAGTGTGATCCTGTCGTTGAGCCTGTAAAATGCCCAGTGCCTCCCCCTCCTCCCCTGGATCCTGTAATGCATTGATTCATCAAAATCAATCGCACTTTCATGAATTAGTCATCGGCTTCCTCGCTGCATCTGGACAAATTATGTCCCTCTTCCTGCACGCCGATATCTCAGCTCTGGTCTCTGAAGCAAATGATGCTGACTGCCTTGTTAATAGGCTGGGCTGCCTCTGATACAGAGCTGGCTGACAGCAAATAAACAGTTATTGTGGGGATTTTGTTTGATCACCTGCACGGATCACCCCGGACGTCTCTGACGGAGGGACTTGTTGCCTTCCAGTAGAGAGAGGAATTGTCCCAGGCAAAAAATGTTCCAGGATGGATTAAATGCCAGTGTTATCACAGTGGGGAGCACAGGTGGGCCTGTGTATGTGGCAGGTTGGCCCATGGGAGCACATCCTTGCAAGGCTCATGCCAGACTCTTCCTCAAGCAATTGGAACAGCCGTCCATGATAAGCTCCACAGACTCTGGTTTGTTACCTGTGCCCACCAATGCTCTTTATGACCTGTACCCAGGTCATAAGGAGCAGCAGGAGTGCAGGATGTGCCCCATGGAGCATCCCATGGAGGGGACAGAGCCTGGTGCCCTGGGCTGGGAGTTTGGGGCAGGACCTCTCCATCCCTGTCTCCCTCACGGCACCGTAAGTGCCAGAGCATCCCTCCACATCCTGTGCTGGGAAAATGTCCCATTCCTGTGAGGATCCTCCCCTGATTAGGGCACGTTCTTGCCAGCAGTGGTTTCTGGGCCCAAGCTGAGCTCTGAGTGCAGCTCTGTCTGAGCAGAGGAACCTGCAGCCATCGTTAACTCATCCAACGAGCGCGGCGTGGGCTGCGGGCATCCGGCCTGGCTCCTGTTGTCCCAAGCTTTGGAGCATGAAATGTAATCATCATTACCTTATTGCTCTCTTATCTCCCCTGGGTGCTGAGCCTTCCCCCCCCAGCCTCTTGGCTGGGGAATCACTGCTCACAAAATTCCTCTTGCTGCTTTAAAATCCAGCTGGAGTGTTTGACTTGATGGCTTTCCGTGATAGGAAATTCCTCAGGCTGGTGCTGTGTGAACAAGTATTTCCTTTTATTCCTTCCAAATTTACTGGCAATTATTGACTGACCCCTTTGGTCCTGCGTTATGGGATGGTAGGAAAAGAGAGGGATTGATCCATCTTCAGTACATTGCCCTGCAGAGTTAACGATATTTTATTTTCCTGTATTACAGGAGAGAGAAAGAGATCCTTTTTCATTACAAGTCTGATCAATTCCTAAGTTTTTTTCAGGGCATTCAAGTTCCTGAACTTTACAGATAGCAAAGAATAAGGTGAAAAGGCATGAAGTTCTTCTTGAAATAAATCGTTGTAGGGGATGAAGAGAAATCAACGGTTGTTCATTTATGTGTATTGCTTTGTGCCTAAATAAATTAGAATCAAAATTGTCCAGTGAGGAAAATGCAGGCTTCTGCTCTCTCCACTGCATGAGATCTTCAGGCAACATTTATGGAGTTTGAAAATAATGTTTCTGGTAATAAATGGTAGAAATATTCTGTTTTCTGCATCAGCAGATATGAGGATTAAAGGATTTGACCATATTAAACAATTTTGCACAGCTTTGGCTCCCAGGGCTTGCAGGCTGCATTATCAGAGTTCATCTCACGGCATTTCCAGACCTGATTTAAGAAGAGAATATGTCCCTGCTTTGCAAGTTGTCACTCCCTAATTTAGGCCATCCCTGACAGAATTAAAAAACCAAAGATAAAGAGATTATTTTCCTTCTCTTGGAAGGGGGCTGGCTTCCTACGGCTCCCCCCACCCCAATCAGCCATTTGAAATGATGGAGATAATTGAATTGTATTGTTTCTTCATATTCCCTGGAGCTCTGCTTACACTGGACTATCACATTGCTATGGAAACTTGAAAACGATAGTGGCTGATCTTTGTTTGGGTGAACAAGAAGGTTTCCTCTGCCATTTGTCATCACACTCAAGCTGGACCTGGAGTAGAGCAGCCTGCCCCATGCTGTCTCTGAGGCAGCTATCTCCCACTCAATATTGTTATTTTTTTTATTCTGATTTTAAACCCTCAGACCAGTTTGTTGGTGTTTTAGCAATCCAGCACAAAGACGCAGCACAGACACCAGAATAAGGGTGAGTAGATTCTTCTGAGGTAAATAAGGTGTGAAATAAATCCTGAGCATCCTCCTGCCTTCAGGGTTTGTATTAGTCCGAGGAAGTTAAAAGTCACTGCTGTGCTCCAATGTTCCAGCTTTCATCTGCCAACAGCAGGATGGGTCAGGTATGGGTTTAACTCAGTGAGAGACTTTTGAGAGCCCTAGAGACTGATTTTATTTTAGATTTTTATTTTAATTGTAAAATCATTAAATTTTAGGTGGAAAATTATGAAGATACCCATTAAGCTATGCATGGGTAGCTCTGTTTTTGACCAATCTTTCTCATCTTTCTTTTGCACAGAATCACAGGGTTGGGAGGGACCTTGAAGGCCATCCAGCGCCACCCCTGCCATGGCAGGGACACCTTCCACTGTCCCAGGGTGCTCCAAGCCCTGTCCAGCCTGGCATTGGACACTTCCAGGGATCCAGGGGCAGCCACAACCTCTCTGGGCACCCTGAGGGCATCACCACCCTCACAGGGAAGAATTTCTTCCCAGTATCCCATCCATCCCTGCCCTCTGTCAGCTTGAAGTCATTCCCCCTTTCCCTGTCCCTCCATGTCCTTGTCCAAAGTCCCTGCCCAGCTCTCTTGGAGCTTCTTGAGCACTGGAAGGGGCTCTGAGGTGTCCCCAGAGTCTTCTCCAGTCTGAAAGTCCCCAACTCTCCCAGCCTGGTTCCAGAGCAGAGGGGCTCAGCACTGATCATTTTCATGGCCTTCCAGCTAGTCTGTGTCCTTTTCCAGATTAAAAAAAACAAAGGACAAAACACCAGTATTTTCAGTCACCGAAGAACTTTTTGGTTCTTTATTTTCTAGTGAACTATAGTGTCTACTGCAGCATTAAAATTCTCTCCCAGTGCTGCATGTCACAAGCCATATTTTACAAAGCTTCTTTACCTTTATCAAAGAAAACTCTTCCAACTTTGAAGGTCCTGAATGCAGATATCTGCACACGTTGACTTGTGCTGTCAGCACAGGATTAATCAAGGCTGTCACATATCCAGCCATAAAACCTTTAATATTTTTAAAAGGTTTGAAGCTGCTCTATTTATCACATGCATCAGGGAGAACAAACTGTTAAACTGCTGTATCAGTAGGAAATAGTTTTAGTTGTTGCAGAGTAAGGCAGAGCTGAGCCCCAAATGCCAGCCACTAAGGGAAAAAACCCCTTTAGATATTAGAGAGATGCTGCTCTTTGAATCTTACACAAATACTTCCCCTCCCATACACACACATGCCAATCACAGCGTATTTGGTGGAATTTGCACACAGAGCCTGGTGAAAACATTAATAGCTTGCTCTAAATAGGCAATAAAAAGGGTAGTGTGGCCTTTCCTCTGCTGGTAAATACCTCATTTCTCTCCAAGAAATCCCATTGTTGACTTTGCCACTACAGGACAATAATTTTGATGAAATTGTGCACATGGCATCAGAAATTGTCTGGTGTTTGCAGCCTCTGACCCACCCAAGCATAAAGCAGAAGTTTGTAATTTTATTTTAATATTTTTCTGAAGTAGCCACATTTTCAGATTCTCTCAGATTTCAACTCAGAGGTGGAAAAACTTTGTCAGAATTTTCACCTTTTATTTGGGTAATCACAAACCCCCAAGCAGTGGTGATGCTTCAAACCTAATTTGAAATTCTCAGGGCTTCAAAGTTCAATTGGAAGTGCCACCAAGACAGATGTTGCTCTCCCCTGAATTCTGCACTTTTAGCTGTGTTGGAGATTTGAAAAGAGAGAGAAATGGTGGGGAAAGAATGGTGGGGAAAGAGAAATAGTGGGGAAGAAATGAAGGTTAATGGCTCCTGTTCATCTTTGAAACAGGTTTGAGTGTGAAAGAAGTTTGGGTAAGTTTAGTTTTCCTTGTCTATATTCCTTTTTGCACATATATGTGCATGTCCATGCTTAGAAATGGGTAGCACTCAGTAAGATACATGGAAAATGCTGCTTATCCACAATCATTGATTATGTGTCCAGGGAATAACCATGCTGAGATCACATATGGATCTGGATGCCCCTTGACACATACACTGGTCCCTGTCCAACCCTGCTCCTGCTGGAACTCTGGGCTTTGTTCTGCTCATCTAAAGGTGTTTGGGAAGGCACAGGCAGAATCTGATGGTGTTGGGCTACACCAGATTTTCCAAATCTCCAGGAGGAATTATGGTTGTACTGATAGAAATGGCAAAGCGTGTGTGCACTGGGCCTCAGCAACAGACTGTACTTGGCTGTCCTTTTTGTGATTTTCAGTGTTTGGTGGGTTGTGAGGGGGAGATCCTGAGGGATCATCCCTGGATTGCTGCTGAGCGTTCCCTTCCTTATGGCTGTTCCACCCCGTGCAAGCTGAGCATCCACCTGATTGTGCGTGGCTCCGACACTTGCTTCTCCCCTCTCCCATCTGCCTTCCTCACAGCTGAAGCGTTGCAAAGGCTAAGTTATCAAAAAGGTGTCCCAATAATGATGGCAATTACATGATTAATTAGGCATGGAAGTGCAGTTGCTTCAAAATTTCAAACAGTTGGAGCTTAATAGCAAAGAAACCATTGTGCAGCTGAACAGCCCCCCCTCGAAATGATCAGGTGAATCTGAGGGCAGGTGAGTCCATTTAAGTCTGGAATTGCAGAGTCACTGTAATTAGTTCCTTAATTGTGTGCCCAAACTTGTTTGATAAACTTAGTGTGCATGTATAATTAATGATGATTTATTGAAAAGCGCTCTTACTGTAAAAGCTTTCCTTATCATTTCCTAAAAATCAAATTGTTGAAGGAAAGATTGGAATCTGAGATAATGTGCAGGGATAGAATTGGAATTTCTTCTCGTGTGTTTTGCTAGCTTAGAACTGATAAGCCTGAGAATTATCTGTGTGCAGACTCATATGTAGGAATGGACTCAATGAGTAAAGTATTTGAGTAAAAGTTGAGCTGAGCACTCTCTGCTTTTTAAATACAAAGAGCAGTGGTGGGCTATGGCAATATGACCTGAGTTTTCATTACCTCAGGGGGGAGTGCACGGTGCAGTTACAACAAGGGACCCTTGGAGTGAGCATCCATGTTCCAGTGGTACCTGCGTTCCATACTCCTGCCATTCATGTTCCTTCTTTTCAGTGTTTCCTTTTCCTGTGATGGGCAAATCCAATTTCTTGGATGTTTCAGACAGGTTCGGGAAGCAAATGATGGAAGAAAATTCGTCATCGATTTCCTCAGGTTCCCTAATAATCTTTGCACTATTACCTCTTTCCTTCCTATTTTTTACTTAGCACAGATCTGTCACTGCTCCTTTTTCATCTCTCTGTTTCCAGGCTTTGGTTTCCTGCCTTGCTTTTCTTGATGAGCTCAACGCTGCTTGCCCTGATCTTCCGTTCATCTTTGTTTTCCCTGACGCGCGCGGATCCCAGATTCGTTCTGGCATCCAGATCCCTCCTCATTTCCTTTCTATCTTTTAACAGTCTTCTCTCATCTCTTCAGATATGACTTCCAAGCTGTCTGGCAGCTTCTTCTCCCAGCTACCTCATAGCACAAGGGAAAACAACGTGTGCTGCGTGGTCCAGTGGGGGAAAGCAGAGCAGATTAACATAAAAGAGGTTGCCTGAGTTTTTGGGTTTCAAATAGGGGTTTAAATGAAAATGGATTTCATTGCTTGAAAACACACACAATCAAAGAAATACTGTAATCATCTGAAAAGTACGACTCTATGAATTTAAATTAAAATATGTCATGTGTAGGCTACTTGCTGCCTATTATTCTAATATTCTAATTCAATTTTCTGCCTCTTATTCCTACCAAATTTTTCTCAACATTATTTTAAAGGCTGATTTTCTAGATACAAGATGTGGAAGTAAAATTAAAATGTAAATGATGACAACAGGGAATCTGGAAGATTACTAAGGTCCTAATTTTTCTAATATCCTATAATATTTGGGTAAACAGATCAAGAACCTCACTGATTTAAGAGCAATTTCATGTGGCAACACATGTATAGCAAGACCGGTGCTTTAATCACTACTAGAATCCAAATCAGTGTGAAAAAGTAAAAATCAATTAATTGTCTCCCTTTTTTAGTGGCTACACTGGGGCAAGCTGCAATAACTCTTTCCTTTTAGCCCAATTAGGCCCTGCAGAGCACAGGGATTTGGGGACAGTGGTTGACTGGGTACATAAAAATTAGTGCAAAACGTACCAGCAATAATCCCTCACCTCTCCAGAGCACTTCACAGACATTAATGAATTGTCACAGCAATGGTGTAGCACAGACCAGCGTCTTGGTCCTCATTACAGAGATGGAAAAAGTGGGTAATGAGAATAAATCACTTTTCCTGGGCCCCCAAACAGCTGACAGAAGGGAAGGATTTGTAAAGGAGGAATTTATGGCTAAAAGCACAGAAAGGCTGAGATTTTGTACTGTCTCTTGCACAGAATACTGCCAGAGGTGGGTAAATACCATCCCTTTCCCCCAAACTTCCCCTTCCTTTGGCAAGCTTTATTGCACCTTGCTCTCAGGGCTGTTTCTACAATGCCTGTGTGCAGCAGGTTGGGGTTGAGTGTAAAGGTCAAAAATTGTGTCTGGGAAAATGGTATTTTTTTGAATTTCCCAGCCTGATGAGTCATTCACTGCTATGACATATCGTGTCTGCTTTGGTTAGTCATGTCAGATTAGAGTCAGTGAGCGAGAGTGATCCTGCCTGTTCCAGGCTGGCTGATTTCCTGAAAAAACTTAAATTGAGAGCGACACTAAAGTGCAAAAGAGTGATCTGAGGGAATGCAGTTACTTTGCTTCAGATCTTATTTCTTCTCTAGGTTGGATTGACATGAATGTTTTTCTTCATAACCTGCAATTCACAACTAGCTGAGTTCTCTGAGATTATGCACTTTACAAAAGTGACACTATTTTATTGAATTAAGTAAACAATTTGTCACTGCTGAAACTCAGTGTTGGTAATTTATTACAAATTACATCATTATTTTACAATCCAGGACAAGTGAGTTGGATGAAACACATCAAGCTAATTCTGAATTTAAGGATAACGGATGAAGCCTTTGTTAGATTAAAATATGATGTATTATCTTAAGCCATTTATCTGAGCCTGGGCTGAAATTTAAATATTTCTGTAATAACCTAACTCTAAATTTAAAAAACCCAAGCATACGTTTGCATAAGTACCTCCAGTGAGTGTGTGGCATCATTTTCTGATGGTCAAATCCGTGAAGAAGTTTTTAATTCTGTGCTTTTCACAGGGTCTAGAATTTAAAAAAAAAAAGTGGATGTGGCACTGAGGGACGTGATGGTTTAGTGGTGGCCTTGGTACCACAGTTAGCATCAGTGTGGTTGTAAAGTTGTGGCCATAATCTCTGCCTTGCTCTAGTTGCTCATTATCTGCAAATCTGCGTTTTGAAGTTTTAAAGTTAGAAAACTGTAAGACCTTTGTGGGAAAGGAAATATTTTTTTCTAACCATAGAAAGAAAAGGTAGGAGTTTTGAAAATGTTACCAGGTGGTCAAAAAGCTGAAGTCTGGAATATTTTCATTGGCTGAAAAGGAAAGTAGATTTTTAGAAAGAAAGAAGTCAACTGAGGGAAAGGCTTTCTTTCAACCAAGCTTGATAAGAATTTATATGTATGTCTAAATAATAAGTAAATTGAAATCAGAGATAAGGAGTTTACAAAGTCAGTGTAAGTGATGACGATGACTATTTCCAAAACTGGTTGATAAATTAATTGAAAATTACTTTTCCTTTTAAAGTGCTGTTTTAACAAATCTCTTGATTTTCTGGTTTCAGAAAACTGCATTCTGTATTTCCAAATATTCCATTTTCTGGCTCAGTGAGGAGTTTGTACATCAGATTAGCAATTAATCTGGGATGCATTTGTCAAGAGGGCAATGGTGGCACTGCTTGTTTTCACTCACCAAACCTGAGGGACATCCTCCAGGTCACTTTGAGGTTTCTGCCCCTCGTATTTCCACTAGCAGCACGAGTTCCAGCTCAAGGAAAAACAATTCATGAACTGTTTTATTTGAGATATTGCCTGAAGTTGCTTTTGAAAATGGTTGTTAGTCACCTCTGTCACGTCAATGCTTTTCAAAATCGTATTTCCTGTCCAATTTCTCACTTTGTCAGACTGCAGTAATTAATGTTTAGTGTGCAGAATTTAAGCCAGAAAGGAATTGCTGTGCAAATTGTGCATGTGGGCACAGGGGAATAAATTTAGCAGCCTTCTAGCTGTAAATATTTTATCACTTTCTGTGTGAGATGATGACCATGATTGGCAAAGGGAGCTGGAGATGGGGCTGGAGGGGAGAGCGTGGCTCTCTGCTGAGGGTGTCTGTGCTCTGAGGTGCAGCAGGGGCTCTGCTGAGCACATCTGGCCACTGGGCTCATTTATATTCCCCATATTTCCTTCAAAAATGAAGGGCAACTTCTGACAGGGCCTGGGTAAGGGAAGAAGATTCTCCCTGGAAAGAGCCGGGGCTGGTCCTGGCATGGGTTTTACCTTTCTCTCCCTTTCCTAGGGGAGTTGGAAGTGATGCCTTGGTTTGCAGAGCATGGGAAGGAGGTTTGGGCAGTTGTATGGAAGCCTGAGGATGAGCAGAGGGCAGCCAAGCCTCCATTCCTCACCTCATCTGTCAGCAGAGGATCTGAGTGAACACGATGAGGAAACAACCCTCTGGAAGTCATTCTTCTGAAAATTTCCCTGCTCTGCAAAGCAGACAAGGAGCAGATGCAGGAATTGTCATCCAGCCCTGGGCTCACACCAGGCACCAGGGCTTCAAGTGCTTTCAGTCAGGGGCTTGGTCTGTCTTATGGCACAGGAGAGGAATTCAAAGCCTGTGCTGTACTTGGGGTGCATATTCTCTGCTGGGTGTTGGGGAAGATGAAACAGGAAAGCCTTATAAATATGATTGCCTGGCAAAAGATTTTGAGAATATGGAAACTATGAGCGAGATTGGAATGAAAGCAAGCTTTGAGATCCCTCAGTTACTGAACAACTGGAAAACAATGGTATGGCTGGACTGAAGGTAATCTCCTTTTGATGGAACAACACCCTCTGCTTGCAGGCAGCTCCAAGGATCAGAGTAGACCCTGCCAGCTTAGCAGAAGGGGCCCAAAGAGGAGTTTTTAGGTTTAAAATGTAACACAGGATGGTAACGTAGTGATTCTTATAGGCTGTATGTAAATGCTGTAGGATTTGTATCTTGTACTAGATTGGTTAGTGAGAATTAGAATATTCAACACAGAAGAAGATTTATTGTACTGTAATGGGAACCTCACTCTCTTACACTTTTACTCTCTTACCCTTTTAGTCTCTTACCCTTCTACACTCTTACCCTCTCATCCTCCCAGACAAGGAGCAGATGCAGGAATTGTTGTGCAGCCCTGGGCTCACACCAGGCACCAGGGCTTGGTGTGCTTTCAGTCAGGTGCTTGGTCTGTCTTGTGGCACAGGAGAGGAGCACAAAGCCTGTGCTGTACCTGGGGTGCAAATTCTCTGCTGGGTAACTGCAGTGTTATTTAGGGAGCTGGATAAAAGCTGAGGATTATGTATCTGGATTTCAGCGTGCTTACAGTGGGAGCTCTAGTTCAGATAAATCTCTAATTAAAGCCCAAGGATGAAAGCACTCCTCCAGGAAGGTATTACACTGTTAATTCTGTTCCTTGCTCAGTTGCATGAGAGAGATGATAGATTGAGCTTGCAGATAGTTTATACTTGTGGCATATGGGTTGTTTGTTTTTTGCAGCTGAGCAGCGTGGCAGCTCTGGGCTTGCTGCTGTGCCGAGTGTTATAGATTGCATTCACGATTCCTCCATCATTCCCCATTTGCATGGACATTTTAGTGCCTCTGGACCTTTGCAGAATTATCTCCCAGGATTATTAATCAAGTCCCAAAACATTAACACATCCAATCAAGTTAATTGAAAGAGATAGGTTTTATTAAAAAGAAATCTAGCGAGGCCTGTAGCCTATATAATAAGAATGTTCTATAGAATCTGATGCAAAAGGAAAACCTCTTATGTGTGATACAAAGCAACTGGAGCAAAAATAGCTGCTACAACAGAGATCTTGCTGTGTTTGGCTAACCTGTGGCTTTACAGCAAATAGCAAGGAATGTCTTAATAGTTTAATTTTCCCCTCATTTAAAGCATAAGTTCTGTGTACAATACAAAGTTATGTAATACCATCCCACAGGGCATGTTCCTAGCAGTTTGCAGGGGCTTCACTTGTCATTTTTACACTTTGTGTATCTCCAGCATGAAGGGATGGCTGGGGTGGCTGCATTAATGAAACAGAACATCCATCCCAGCAACTCAGGGAAAGCCAGCAAATTTATTCACCATCCATTTGCCAGCTGAAGTGTGGGTAATACAACAGACATCTATTTGTGCTGTGATTCCAGCAGTGGCGAAGGCAGTGCCCTCATTGTCCCCCCTGATTGTGTGCTGATTCAATTCACAGCTCTGCTTTCCTGTGCACCAACAGCCCCAGGCAACCTGTCCCAACCTCTAATGGAGATAGAAGGGCTGGGACAGTGATAAGTCCTGAACCACACGCTTGGTGGGCATGTTTGGTTGAGGGGAGCAGATTAAATCTAATCCCCAGTGAATGCCTGAAATATATATATCTATATATAGTGTAGGCACAGGAGCCTCAGTACCAGATTTGATCTAATTATTTACTTCTGCTGTGTGAATTTACTTGGTAATGTAGATGTAGCAGTGAGACTACAGTGCAGAAGTTGAGTTGGTGGCTGTGGGTGTAGCAGCTAACCTGTTGTCACCTGAAGTTTCCCCTCCACATCTACAATTGTATATTGGACTGAACTGGTGAATAATTTGTGCCCCTGTATCTCATTTCCTTTCTTGAAGTCTTACCAAAGATGCCACGATTTTGCCACAGTATAGCTCAAGACAATTGTGTGGAAGGCGGAGAGAAAGCAAAGAAAATGTGTGTTACTGTCTAGATTTGTTATTCCATTCTACCAAGGAGACCCTGAGAAGACCCTGACCAAGACCTGTCTTGCTCCAAAACCACTGTAAGTTACATAAAATGATGTGAAGCACCAGTGTAGAAAACATCCTAAACTCCTTCTGCACCATCTTGCTTTACTAATACCAGAGGATGTTACAAAATGGTTTTTGACCCTTGTGCTGTTTCCTGTGTATGATTACTTAATTCTCTGATTTCTCCTCTAGTAATGCCTTGCTGCAGTGAATGCAAAGAAATACTACATCTAAAGCTTTTTTTTTCTTGTTTTGACCACTTATTTATGACCATTCCTTTACCTTTTAAACTTCACACTCAGAAATCTAAATCTGGGACCCAAATGAGCTGGAACTATACCCTTAAAAAGAAAAAAGAAAGCCCCAAACCTTTATTAAAGTTACCCTGGCATTGCTGTGTCAGCATTTGTGTGATTAACCTGCCATACAAATGTGGGTGCTACAAAATGAAGCTGCTCCAAGGCAGCTTTGATTTGCATGCTCAACACTTTCCAAGTGTTGCATTCATAAATCAGTAAGGATTTTTTGTGTGTGTCTCTTCTGGGTAAGTGTTTTTCCTTCAATCTCCCCTCTGTCCTGCAGCCCAAACTGTATATCATGGCCAGAGGAGACCTGATCAGCATGTAGATTTAAAGACTGATTTTAAGTCTTAGGTACAACCTATTGCTCAAGCTTTCTAAAAGAAATTTATTTATTATTAATGGCTTGTGGAAAAAATAGTTAAAAAAAAAACCCCAAAAAACCCCAAAAAAACCCAAAAACAAAAACCAAAAAAGGAGAACGTGACCTGCCAGTGCATTATCAGGAAATGCAGCATTAGAGCAGGTGCTGGTTTCTGCCCATTGCAGCATGTGGCATCTGAGTTCATATAAGCAGAACCATTAGCAGAATATACCTAAATCCCCTTTTATTTGCAATTTTGCATTTATTTCCGAGGAGCTGAGCTGTTGCTGTTTCAAACAAACATTGTCCCAGGTCTTTCCCTTCCAGATCATTCTGTTTTCTTGGGAGTGCCTTGCTGGGGTGCAGGGTTTCTCAGCAAACAATCCTGGTTGCTTGTGGTGGGGAGCATGCTGGCTCTGCCCAAACACTCTTGATGCCAAATTCATTTAAATTGCATGAAGTTAGTTGACTCTTTGTTGTGGAGTGGGATTTCACCCCTCCCTTATCACAGTGCAATGTCCTCATTTGATTATACTGATTAATAGATTTTCAGTTCCTGCAGATAAACTTTCTAAGCAGAGTGGTGGCATCTTAAAAAGTGGAAGGAGCTATTTTGGGAGAGGCTGATCTGAAGCAACAGTGCATTTTCCTGTAGTTTATCCATATTGTTACAAGTACAGGAACCGTTGTGTGCAAGTATAGGAACCATGGGATGGGAACACTGGGACAGTAACTTGGGTCCAGGTTCCTTAACAGAGATTTCTGGACTGACAAGATCAAGTTCCAGGCCAAAGGGTCTGGAAAACAATATTTTGTAGGGTTTGTGTCCTGTACAGACTGCAAATTTTAAAGGTGGCTTTAAATGTCAGACATTTGAATTAGAATATTTCCTCTAGCTCCTGAACTACCTAAGGAAAGACCTAAGGAAAGATGCTGAGCTTTGGGAATTGGCTGGCACTTGATAGCTACAGGTCTGGTTCTCTTCAGGTTCTTCTAAGAGGGGAGGAGACAGAGAATGCATCACATTATCTGTATCTATATCTATATCTAATCTATCATCTATATCTATATACTTTCTGTCTTAGAGCATTGTTTCAGAACAGTCAGGAGACAGCAAACTAGGTAAGGTGGCCTAATTAGGCTTGAAACAGGAAGAAGGAGAATGTGAAATGTATTTTCTTCTTGTCTTTCACAGTTTTCTTTTGCTTTTTTTTCCTTGATTTTTCACAATGGGCATTGCCCCAACATGACCTGCAGCTCTGTATATAAATACAGAAAGTGCTACATGGGAAATAGTAAAGCAGGGCCAATATTTAGTGCACCAAAGATACAGATTTGCTTTGTTGGAATTTTTCTGTATGTGTGTGGTTGTTCTTCTAATATTGCTGACTTGTCTCTAGGCAAGAAAGCAATTCTCTCTTTGCCTCAGAAACATGTGGTATAACCTCATGTCTCACTGGCAGGGGATTTAAAACAACCACTATAATTTACATGATAATTATGTCACATTTTTTTACTTCCCATGCAAGTTCCTCCTCATCTGAGATTGTTCTGTCCTTTAGCAAATAGTGCACTTACTGTTGGCTCTGCAGGGAGCTCTTGGCAATCTTGAGTCAGAAATATAATGGAAAAATGGCTCACCTGATGATTTCAAGGGGATTACAGATTTAGGGAAAATAATCTGGTGGGTGGGAAAGGGAGGAGAATTCCACCAAGCACGGCTGGAGCAGAACAAGAATTGAACTCTGTCATTGTTGGCTTGCCTGTGTTTCAGCACATCTTTTCTTCACAGTGCTGCAGAGAGCAAGGAGGCTGGAGGGATGTTTGGGATTGCCTGAGAGGGAAGGAGGCTGGAGGGATGTTTGGGATTGCCTGAGAGGGAAGGAGGCTGGAGGGATGTTTGGGATGCACCTGCTCTGAAGGTGCACAGACAAACTGAGGTGTCACCTGTGTTCTCAGCAGGCTGCCAGCACCTTTCACATCCCAAGTCCACCTTGCTCCAGGCTTTAGGGGAAATTGCCAGGCTAAAGGGGAGCTCTCCCAACTTGGCCTGAATGGGATTTTTCCCAAGCTGAGCCCTGAGAAGGTGCCCCATGTTGATACCACAGGAAGCTGGTTGAGCAGAGCACTCGTCCTGGCTGCAGAGATCAATCACTCCGGCCTGTCCTGGCTCCACTCTTTGACATCCAGCTTGTCCCCTTTGAAATACAAATGATAGGAATTAGGATATTAGCAGGAGAGCACAGGATGTAATTGTATGTTGACTGAAATGTTTCTGATGGATGGACCTGGTGAGGTGACACCTCTTATTTATGGAGAGGAGAGCACAGGTAGTTGATAGATTTGACAAGAGCACAGTGGCAAAACAAAATAACACTGAGGCAGAATGAGAATATATTTGCTAATGGCCTCCCTCGCAGCTGTATACACTGATTTAATCTCTCCAAAACACTCTGTTGTTTATGAGGCCTGTGGGTACAATTTTATGCCTGACTGAAGAGGTTGCTAATAGCTGCCATATTTGTGTTTAAGGACCTGCAAAGGATTAAGCTAAGTATTTTAAAGCAATGAGCCATAATAAAGTAATAATATATTGAAAATAATAAACAGTCTTTTTTTTTTCAATAATTGGCTGCAAAACTGGTGAACTTTAAATGACAAAACTACTAATTATAAATGCAATTGCTAATCATATATTCATTGGGGAATGCAAATTAAAACCATGGCATGAAGTCTCTAAGGCAGAGACAGTACGGCACAGAGCAGAACAGCAGGCACCTTTAAAAAAACATGAAACCCTCAAAAAACTTCATCAGGGAACCCAAAATATTCCTGTAGGAACAAATTGTGGTTGCTTTGACCAGGACAAGGCTGTTGCATGAGGGGAGAGTTTTCTGTTCTCAGTGCCCAGGTGTGAGTCCCACGTGGGGACATTTTGTGTCTCAGTCAGAATTAAATAATCTGCAATCCACAGTCAGTACTGGAGCTTTCCTTTCCCCACTTTTGAAGGCTGATACTCTTTCATCCCATAACCTTATCCTCTTCCCTTCTCTAGGAGCTGCAGTTCCTGTGGTTGCCATCCTTCAAAGCACAGCAGCACAATCAGGGTTTCCTCCCCTCTTGAATATCTTTTTAATAGGACAGGTCTGGTAGAGAGGATCTGAATAGATGATGAGAGGAGGAGGCTCCTGAAAGCCTCAATGCTGAGTTATTTTGTGCTTTTCTCACCAAAATGTGCCTGGTTGGAGCTTACCAGGGTCTAGACCCCCAGACTCACTGCCTCCTTCCTGCCCTGGTGTGGGGCAGCAGAGGAGGTTCTGGAGGAAATCCCTTTTCAGACAGACAATTTCTGGGTATGAAAAGTGTCATGTTACTGAATCCAGTGTGAATCCAGTGTGACTGCATGCTGGTGCACAGAAATACAGGTACAGAAGCTCTAAGAGAGGCTGTCTGAGCACAGAACATTCCTGGAGCTGAGAGATCTGGCTCACACGGAGCCTGCTCTGCTGCTCACATAATTAACATTTCACACAGCTTATTGATAAAATCTTAGCCTGGACCTATCCCTCAGTGCTGAAGTGTAATTTAAGTTTTGCAGGTCAGGAAGTGACTGCAAGGTCTGTGAGCCAAGAACTCATGAAGATGCTGAGGATAAGCCCTGATCACACGTTCAAGGGCAGGAGCCTTTCTCAGGCCACTTCTAAGCCAAAAGTCATCATCTCTGTCCTCTGCCACCTGCCCAGCCCCAGCCTGATAACAGAGAGCAGCTGATACTGTTGATTGCAGTTCAGTGTGCTGCATGAAATAAGTCTGCTGGCTCTGATTTTGAGAAAATCCTGCCTCTCCCTAAATCTGTGATATTTCCATGGAAATCCCAGCAATGGCTGGAATTCTGGGGCTTTGGGGCAGGGAGTCTCACCAGGATTGCAGGTGATGTTAAAAGGAGACAGATCAACCTTTCCCAGTGCTGTTCCCTGTTGAAGGCAGTGCTGGCTCAGCAGCACCCAAAATCCCTGCTGGATTCTCTGTGGGACTTGCACAGCTGAAGGCACTGCAGGGCCCTGTGTCTGACAGGGTGAAAAATCTGGGGGCATTTCTGGATCTGAGTCTCCATTAGGAACATTTGGCTTCCAGCAGAAGCTGTATACATGGCTGCACAGGCACATTTCCCTTCCTTGATGAAAGTATAAAATATTCATTTTAATATTTTGTCTATTTTAATATTTTGCCTATTTTAATATTTTTGTCTATTAATTTGCTCTTAGGAGCCCTCAGGTTTCCATTAATGACTTGTGTCCCTCAAGAACCTGGCAAAGCCAAGTTTTATATAGAGATGCCAAGTAACAGCCTGAGGACAGGCCAGCACCTCACATGGTTGATGGCCTCCAGGAGATCATGGGGATGGACATTAACAGTCCAAGTGTCTTAGCAGGTCACTGAGCCAGGGGCTCCTCCTGTGCACCTTCTCCCAGCCCAGCAGCCAAGGAAGACAGATCTACCTGTAAGGAAAAGCTCTTGGTGTTACAGTGTGCTGACAGTGTTGAAAAATGGATCAGATACTTAGGCCCTTGTGTATGAATTTTGGGTCCTTGCCTTAAATATCTACATCAGAAATCCTTCAGAAGAAAAAAAAAATTTCCAGGCAAGACATAGTTGGAAGCAATAATTTTTATCAATGCTTCCTATAGATTGTATTTTGATATCTTTTTTTATTTCTTAGGAATCACCAGTCTGGGTTACTTACACCTTTGTAGCTAAAAAGTGTTGAAACCCCATCTGGTTTAAATGAAGGTTGGACAACCCTTAGATGACAGGAGTCAGGGCAGATGCAGAGGTAGCACCTGAGCTTTCAGCACAATTTAAGGCAGATTTGGTGAGGTGATTTGGGAATCTGTCTGGAAGATGTTTCCAGGGTGGCCCCCGTGTACCTGAGCAGGACTGTGCAGAGCAGAGCCTCTGGCCCATCCCATCCCCAGGGAAGCAGGACAGGAGCAGATGGAGCTGGGGGGGCTGGCAGCCAGCGACACAGAGCCGCAGAAAGTTAATTTTTCAGTGACCACAGGAGAAACACAATTTTTCTTGTTGTTGTTTTGTTAGTGTTACAATTTAGCCTTCAGAGAAACAATCCAGGGATGTGGATTTGTTTGGCTACAAAGCTCATTAGTGTAGCTCCACTGCACTCCATTGCTAGAGAATTTCCAACCAAAACAAAGCAAGTGAAGAAAAAGAAACAGTAAATCCATGAACATTGTAACTCATTAAAAGACAATTTATGGACAGTGGAGGGGTTGAAGGCATTGAATAAATTATTGTAATTGAAATTATTCAGGCCTGTTTAAATTATGGAAGATGCTAGCAGGTTGTTGTCTCAAGCCATCATGCATAGTTTATGTGCAGTGGTCTTCTGAGCCCCTCTGAGATCTCTTACACTGAGCTAAACTGTTGGTTGCACCTTTGCAAACATTTCCAGTCTGTCCACAAGACCGCCCTCTTGTGAGAAGGGTTTGTCTCCAAGTGATGCACTGGAGGCATCAGTGCAGGGTTTGGTGGCCATGGCTCTCCAGAGCAGCTGGAGGAGAAGGTCTGCTGTCATCTTATTGCAGGGGTTCCACACTGTGGTCTCCTTGTTGCAAAAGTTTCACTCCTTCTTGGTGTTTCTCATGGGCATCTCCTCAGAGCACTGACTCTTTCTTCTTCATAAAGCAACCAGCTGACCCCACTCTCTTATAGCATCTTCTTCTCATTGGTCTCAGCTGTGGCCTGCTAAAGTCAGGCCTGCTCCTAATCTCTGATAATTGGCCCAGCTGCAGCTCCTTAGGAGCAAGATTACTTTCTACACTATCTTTATTTTCTTCTATTCTATCCCCCTACACTTGCTTGCTGTAGCATCATAACTTCTTCTACTTCCAGACTTTGCATCTGCAGCTAGTTATCTGTTCTTTCTGTTTCTAAGGCCTGCTTTCCCTGCTTTCTAAAAATCTTCTTACCTTTACTATTTCCCACCGTTTTGAGCAGTGCTCACTTGGTTTGTTCAGCCTGGAGGAGAGGGGACTGAGGGGAGACCTCACTGGGGTCTGCACAGAGGGGCAGGGCACCCATAGGGTGGAGGGGCACTGAACTCAGGTGGTCACAACTGTGCAGGTAATAAAGACACAGGTGATGAGGACACAGGTGATGAGGACACAATTGTACATCATTTTCAAGCACGGCCACTGAGCCAGGTGTGTGTGATCCCAGCGTCCTGCTGGGGGGGGCAGCAGCCTTGTTGAGGGGTCTGTGGCTGCTGCAGGTCCTCAGCCACACCTGGGCATCTCCCATTCCTGCTGGGGGTGCTCAGCTGGAGCACATTGGAGAAGGAGGGGCTTTCCCAGCTCCCCCTTAAATGCTGCCTTGGTTGGAGCATGGCTTGTGCTGCTGCTGGATTATCTGGGGCTTCAGTGATTGGTTTTTTTTCTTTTGCCCTTCATTGAGTTACTGGATAATTTGGATGCTGTGAGTGGGAGCAGCTCTGCTGTATAAAAGGTACCTCTTTTTATTTAAATTACCTTTTTTCTTAGAGCACAGTGATATAGAAATGCTGTGTTGGATAAAACCAGAGCAGGTGTGCAGTTCTGTTGGTTTGGAGGCACCGTGGAATTATTTGTATATAGACTTACACGAGTCAGCTCTGTGACAAAGGTGTTTTTGGCAGCAGTTCAGCTGCTCTCTGTGTTTTGAGGTTTGAACCCCTGAAGTTTAGCTGACTTCCCTACCCCTGTGGGTAGGGCCAGCACTGGGGGTCACTTGGGAGTAATTGTTTGTGGTATGATGCACAAAAGTGTAGGGATGTGCTGAGTGCTGGGAGAGCTGAAGCTCAGAGTTCTGAAAGGAGAATTAAAGTTGCTCTGTGTTTTTGTAATCTTTACAGCTCTGGTTTTCCCCTGTTCCAGGTTATTCTGTACGTTTTATGTGCATGAGGTCTTGCACTGTGTATTTTTTGAAGAGGAAGATGTGTTCATTATGTCATTGCCTGTGGGGAGCTTCTCTCTGGATTGTTGGGGGTTTTTTTCTGCTGCTGCTTTTGCTTTGTGGTGGTTTGGCATCCCCAGACCATGGATGTGGATGTCACCAAACTGTTATGTTTAATTTTGCTGTAGTTTGGGGATGCTTAATAAACTTACGAGCAGAGGTGGTGGGAGTGTCACAGAAAAGATGGGTTTAATAACCACTTGTGGAGAAAACAAAAGCAGCTCCAGTGACATCCCTGGCAATTCCCACCTTGACTATTGCTGGCAGAAGGCACAGGGATAAAAACAAGGCTGACACTAATGTACAACCAATGCTGATGTCCCCGAGGAAATGTCACCAATTAGCAGGAAAGCTGCTGCAGTTATCAGCTTAGACGAGATTTGGCTGTGTGAAGTAGGAGGTTTTAAGATGAGCCTATGACTCCTTCTCCCAAATGCTTTTCTGTTCACACATGGGGATTGGTGAGACAGCACAAGTGAACTTCTTGGTTGGCCCCATGGCCTGGCAAAGCACTTTGCTGCTCTGGGAGCAGCTGGGGTTGAGTTAACACTTTGTTCTGGTGGAAACAAATCCATTTGTTTTTATATTATGTTGTAGAAGTATAAAATTATGTCTAGAAAATCTCACTTTATGGATAATTATATGTATCTATCTGTGTATATATATAATGAGATTGAATGACAAAGTTCAACACTGGAAAAGTCTTTAAAAGCCAAAATGAAAACCCTGGGAGATGGAGGATAGCAGGGGAAGGATGTGAGCTCCTTCACTTTGCATAAACTGCCCAATACCCCATGTTTAATCTGAAACTAGACAGGGAAGGATAAGAGGGAGGGAAGCTGCCATGCCATCTGTAAAAACTGCCATGACAATTTAAGCAGCATTAAAAACCTTTCCCTGAAGCTGTGCTTTAATAAGATTCTCAGTCAGAAGTCAAACTCTGCTTAGTAATTCATTCTAAACTCTCATAATGCATTTATTAGGGTGGAAATGGCAGAAGTGAAGTGACCACACTTGAGGTTCATGTTCAAAATTAGCAAAATTTACTGTCATTTCTAGTTAAAAAGGAAGGAAAATGAGCACAGTAACAGGGAGTGAGTGATATCTTTTGTACTAGTAGGTAGCTAAATGGACATTGTTTGAAACATTTTTGGGCTTCCTTAAAGCAGATGCTCAATATGAAAAGTTGGGGTTTTTTTATTTCAAGATAAAGTTATCAAAATGAGAAATGTTCCATTATAATGGAATTTCTTGGAAGACAGGGTTATGTTTTATCACATTATAGCTCTTGCATCATATTAGATGCTACTTATGTGCTTTATTGAAATCCAAACCTCTTGCTTAATGTTTCTTTTCCAACAATACAAAAGGTTATGATTCACAGCCTCTTGCATAATAGATAAATTAATGAGTTTCTGCATATTTTATTGCTTTGTACTTTCCTAAAAGCCACTAATCTATTTTTCTTGATTATTGGTTATGACAAAAACACTATAATTTTTCTCTGAGTTTCATGGCTGCCAAGTTTAGGGCTTTCAAAACTAATTTCTTTAGCTACCTGTTGGACTCAGCCTCATTGTTTTCTCCTTCCTTTTTTTCCTGTAAAAATTCTATCCAGCCAAAAACCCAGTGTATTTTTATCTGAGTACAGGAGGATAAATTCTGCTTTGGGGTACTTGTGTGCTCTTCCATTCAAGTAGATTTAGAGTTTTGCATATGAATCTCAGGCTCTTAATTATGTTTCCAATAATAGCAACTCCTTGCTATAAATACACAACTCCTTGAAATGATTCCGGTGTGTTGAGGCTGCAGATGTGACTCCTGCATCTCATTAACCTCCCGATTCTCCACTTGAGACGTGGAAATGTTGGGTGATTAGCAGAGGACAAGGGGAGGAAAAGGTTATTTGTCACTTCTCTGGGGGGGATAAAGCACAGGTAACAAACTGAGGGAGCAGCTGACGATGGCTTCAAGCTGTCCTTGTGTCCCCCCTGTGTCCCCAAGCTGTCCTTGTGTCCCCTCTGTGCTGCACAGGTTTGGGGGACCAGACCCTGCTGGACATCAGGAGAGGTTTCTGATCTGGGGCCACCTCCTGTGGCGCAGTTTTGACTCCAGGTTGTGCTTCAAGCTTTCTATTTTGTCATCTCTTCCTTAGATTGAATCGGTTTGCTTGCTGAAGGAGGGGGAGATTAGATGGAAAAGCTGAAATTTCTATTTTTGGTGTAATATGGAGTCATTCAGGCTAGATATTTAAATTACTTGGTTTTTAAGTCAGTTATTTGGAAGAGTTTGGCGTTTCCCAGGGATCTGAGTGGTTCATAGGCAGTTCTGCACTTTGTGCCCAGAATCTGGTTTTAGTAAGGATCAGTGTCTGCACTGCTCTGAACAGTGCTTTCCATGAGTGATAAACTACCATAACATTATAAACTGTATTTTTGACACTGCTACTTCACTAACTTCCTTCTGTCTTCTTCCTCAGTGGTTTTAGTTCCTATCAAAACAGGACAGTGATGTGTAAATAAAAACACCATCTTACCCATGGCTGGCGAAAACATATCTGCAGAAGCAGATATGTGGGCCCTAGATCACTGAATTCCCCACACCAGCTTAAAATGGGATTTAAGCAGTGCACAGTGATGTCCTGTGTCACCCATGGGGAAAAACCCTTGGGTTTGACTAGTAGATATGAGATGAGAAGACAAACTCTTGTTTTACCCTGGCAATTACTGATTCTACGGCCTCAGAATGAGCATTTTTATTTCTATGTCCAGCAACAAGTTGTTGCCATGGCAACATCAGCATTGGGCACCACTGGCATGCCACCCTCATCCCAAAGTGAAGCCCAGTAGGTTCTGAAAGTCCGTGGAAATTATTACAGCAATAAATTTTTTAAGTTAATTTGTACTACTTGTCTCCTTTCCTGTGGGAAGGATAATTTATGTTCCAGGAAGGTGATGCATGAATCTGCTGCATCTTCTGCCACTGTGCCTGCACGGAGCAAAGTTCTGCACTCCCTACAAAAAGAGCTGGAAAAGCTTCATTTTTGTTCTCTTTGATGCTTTGCCTATTCCTTCCCTCCTGTTTTCTTTAGGAAGAGGGGAATAAACCCAACCAGGCTCGTCCCTTCCTGCAGCCGCACCTTTGCTAAATTATTTTTGAAATCTGCAACCTGTTTCTACTCCTCCTGAAGGCAATACTGCAGTTTACAAAGCTGAGTTCCTGTATTTGCAGGGTGCCAGGGCAAGGCACAGGTAACATCTCCTCTGTTTGCTGGGTGCGATGGAGATGCTGTCTATCCTGCTGGATCCTTGTTTCATGGGAAATCTTCATCTCTCCTCACCAGAGATGAGGTGATCAGGCTTATTCCTAAGGCTGCAGTTCCTTTTTTTAACCTCTTGCAGTCAGTTCTGCTTTTACTGCTGAACTTCCCGGCTATGCTGTGACTCAGATCTTTCTCTGAATATTTAGAGTCCTGCTGCAGAGAGCCTGTGGTCTACATCTAAGAGATTTATCCCACTGATTGCTGACCTGCTGCCATCTCTGATCCTTCAAGAATGCAAATCTGGGCTTCAAAGGTTATGCCCTTTTTATCACAAAATGATTTGGGTAGGAAGTGATCTTAAAGATCATCTCATTCCAACCTCCATGCTGTGGGCAGGGACATTTTGCACTGTTCTTCTGACCCCATAAAGGCTGCTCCTTTCCTTGCTGGGATGGGTGGAAAAGCATCATGATTTCTTCCCCAGTGTGCTGCCAAATCCAGCAAGAAAATCCCCATACTGGTGCCCCTATTTCTAGTGTTGACTGCCTGGAATTATTTACCATTAATGAGTGAGCAGGTATTTGAACAACCATTCCTTTTTTTCCTTTTCTGCCTTTTTGCAATTTTAAATATAATTAAAAGGAGATAAAGGAAACTTGATTTTTCAGTCAATCTGTGGGTGACCCAGCAAAGCACATCTTTTTAATTTCATGCATCAATGAGATGATACGTCATGCTTTGTACAGCACGACAGCTTGCTACATTGCATAACTCAACATGCTGATGCAACCAGGCATGCAAAATGAACCTGATCCTCAAACCCAGGGAGTTTAAGACAACAAGATCCTCCTCTGCAGCTTGCCTTGTTCAACAAACCTCATTATTCCCCATCGTCCCTCTCATTCTTCTTCTGTACAAATGATGGGAATGGAGGATTTTGAAAGAGATGTTTGGATAATGGCTGTGGAATGTGAATAACTCCAGGCTGGATTGGGGTTGAACTGATGCAGTTTCTTGTCACGGACATCTTTTCATGAAAAATCCTTTCCTTAGGATTTTTCCTCCTGAGAAGCTGAGAGGCCTCAGGAACAAAATGTAAACAATGGTTATCTGCTGCTGTGGAATGCAACAGGTGCATCTGGGATTGGTCTCATGTGGTTGTTTCTAATTAATGGCCAATCACAGTCAGCTGGATCAGACTCTGTCCAAGACACAAGCCTTTGTTATCATTCTTGTTTTTCTATTCTTAGCTAGCCTTCTGATGAAATCCTTTCTTGTATTCTTTCAGTATAGTTTTAGTGTAATATATATCATAAAATAATAAATCAAGCCTTCTGGAACATGGAGTCAGATCCTCGTCTCTTCCCTCATCCAAGAACCCCCGTGAACACCGTCACAGTTTCTCTGTTTTGGGCTGCTCTGTTTTGGGGTCTCTGTGGCTTTTGGGCTCCCTTGGGAAGGAGTGGCTGAGCTGGTGTTTGCAGAGCTGTTCCAAGCTTGCTTTCAACACTGGGGAGAGGCTGCAGTTTCCACAGCTCCTGCCACTTCATTTAGCAGCTCTCAGGACTCCTCCAGTCCTACAGAGAGGTTGTGGGTTCAACAAACATCACCTGAATGTCCCTTTCTCCACTGCCCCACCACACACAGTGTGGCACCAGCTGCCACCTGGCCTTTGTGGCTGAGTTCTTTAGTGGAGTGACACAGAGAGGGACATTGCTGCAGCTCTTCTCCTGTTCTGACATCTGTGAGGCACTCGGGTCATGTCATCTGCTCCCATCCAGGGAGGAGAACAGGAATTTTGCTTGGCAAATGTGGGGCTGCTCTGTGGGACCCTCTGCAGCCACCCTGGAGGTTGCCAGCACCAAGTGCTGGCTTTCTGTGCCTGGGCGAAGCACAATCATGAACTTCAGGGGGAAGAAAAGGCAGATGCTGGGCATGAGTATCTCCAGTCCCAGGCTGTGACATGCCACGTGTAAGCCTTAGCATCCAGTGCTTTGCTTGGGGCAAAATTTTTGCTTAATATCTGACATCTGTCAGTGGTTCCTCGTGTGTTCCTGGGTGAAGTAAAACAGATTCTTCAGGCACTTCTCGCATGGCTGCAGCTATGGCAAGCCCTGAGAGGCTGCTCATGATGACCACGCTTAAAAGTGTGGAAAATGGGGAGGATTTTCTGTTCAACTTCACCCTTCTGCTTGTGCTCGTGGTCACAGCAGCTCAGGGAAGGCCCTGACCATGGTGACAAGTGGCATTTGCTTATTTGAGGAGTGACAATCAAACCAAGATTGTGCTTGGAGGCAAAAATAAGGATCAGCCTTGGTGCTGGGATTATTGCAGTGGTGTGGTTGGGTCTTGGTGTTGGGACCATGACAAAATACCTGCAGATGAACATAGCCAGGGTGGGGGTTTGGGTGACCAGAGGTGTGTCCAGGTGCTGCTGTTCTGGCAAGAATAAATGAGTCCCTTTGGAGCAGGAGCTCCATCTGTTTGTGTAGCAGCCAGTGCCATGGAGTTGGGACCTTTTGCCTGTCCCTTTAATTTTCACATATAATAAAAAAGGGGAAATGAGCTGCCTGAAACCCATTTCTCACCTTAAGCTCTGTAACAGCAAATGGGCTCCTTTGCAATACCAGGAATTTGAGTGTCTGGGTACAGCAGGACCAAGGCAGTTCAGAGTCCACAGATATTGTTCCTGCTTGAGTTGCTTTGCATTTTCTCTGAGTGTACAGCGCCCTGTGGCACAATATCCATCCCCACTGCATCTCTAAGTGCTGAAACTTCACATCTTAATTCTGTCTGAGTGGTTTTCTCTTGAGGCTGTGATGCCTCTGCAGAGCAGGAGCCTGATAGCAGCACTGAGAAGGTTACACATTATGAAGGGAAATGTTGATGGTGTATTAAAAAATATCTCCACTAATGGCTTTTTATTTTTGTTGTCTTGTACAATCATTTGAAGCACATCCACTCTGAGGTTCAGTGAGGAAATGCCTGTTTATGTGAAGCTGATGGAGATACTTGAATGGAGGATAACTGGGATCTAGGGCTCTGGGATAAATTGCTCCACTTGTATTTTCTTTTTCTTTTAATCTGGAATGCACATAAGCCACAATATTATCATCACTTTGCACTTTCCTTAGGAAGTATCTTAATATTCTATAATCCTCTTTGCTACAGAATGGGGACTGAACTAAGATGGAATTATATTTTAATGTAATTCCTCGTGAAACAAAAGGGGACCATGTTCAGAAGCTGGCTAGATATATGGCAAATGGGAACTAGACAAGCTGTGTAACATCATGGCCAGTTTCTATGGCAACAAAAATGTCAGCTATCCTTTTGGCTGATTCTATTAATCTGTGGTAGAGGCACTGATAGTGACACATTTGGAATTTATTTAAACAAGAAGGTGAAGAGATAACCCCAGCACAGCTTATAAACAAGGGGGAAGTTAAGCTACTGCCATAGTGCCACCTGACACGGATAGAAGGGAGTAACAGGCAGGGGAGGCATTCCAAGGCAGCCACTCAGAATTTTGTCAGAGAAGTGATTAGGCCATTTATTGAGAGGAGTTTCCCACTATTGTCTGATATTTGACAAAATTTAATCTTCCTCTCCAGGGTTGCCATACCCCGAACTGCTGCCCTGTGCTCATCCCAGCGCTGTGGGTCCTGTGGCCAGGTAGCCCCAAACTCTCCAAGTGGGATGAGCTCTGGGCATCTGGGACAGCCTAACCTGGCTGCCTGGTTTGGGGTTTTTCCCAAAAAAAACCCCAAAACAAACCAGGCTTCTCTCCTGGTTTTATCCATAGAGCACAGTGGCTGCCTGATGGAGAAAGCTGTAGCACTCAGTGATTAAAATGCATGGTCTGGCCACTGGAAAATGGAAAAAACAGTTGCAAGGAGGCAAACCACATTCTGTATTCCCTCTATGTGGGTCAGATATTTTCCTAGGGACACTCAGAAATGCTTGCACTGTGCTATTTCTGCTGGGTACTTTATCCTTTATTCTCCCCTTATTGAAAGAGCTAAATGTTTTCCCACTTCCCAATGTACCATGACAATACAAACTCTACGGTGATGTCGGAGCACAAAATAAATATGGATGCAGATACTTGTCATTATGATAAAACAACATCTTTTCATCTTTATCTTGGAATTACAGGCTCCTCGGGAAGATGACAGTGTCTTGTTATGGAAAATGAATTTTCGGTAGTAGAAAGATATCTTTTAACTTATTCTTGAATTCTTCCTGTTTGCCAGAGGCATATAGAAAAATTAGCTTCTTTCCCAATTCTTTTGCTGGTTTTATTAAAATTCATAGTACAAAAAGTGCCATATAAAAGTGCTTGGTGTGTGAGAAAAAGAAGAGCTGGAAAATGCAGAGCTGAATTTATTATAAGATTATTAGCTGGCTGCTGGCTGGATTTTTATTTTTTAGTTAGTTAAAAAACAAAGCCATCAATAGTTTTTCCCCATTTCTTTTTAAGCTCGTAATGTACTGAAGAGACTACAATATGTATTAATCTACTTCTGATTATTAAAAAAAAAAGCCCCATTCCCTAATAGAAAAACTGTCAGAATTTTAACCACAATATAGCTCCTGGAAACAGGAGTTCATGTGAACTTTTGAACTTCCTCAGATTCAGGAGAGCTTTATGGAAGGGGCATAAATTGTCAAATTTATCCCCTTCTGTTAAATCCCATTCCTCCAACCTCTAGCTCTGCTTCACTCACCCCTGTGTCCACTGGCTTTGTTCAGCAGGTTTTGTGTCAAAATTGCACAAATGTGTGATGCTTCTGGCTTTTGTGAAGTTAAAAAGATAAGCAGTGATAACATACCTGGTACACTGGGAAGCTGGGTGGTTTGGGACTAGAAAACTATGTACTTATCAGCAGTTTACAAAGTTGTGCCTCTTGCTCCCATGGGTATTTTCCAGTGTTCTAGGGAGGTTTTTTTTCCCATATTTTTGATGCAGCAGTAGGGGAAGGGAGGTGATGTCACTTGGTATTACAGAAAATGAAGCAGATGCGTCTTAGACTGAGCTTGAGAGCTTGAAATAGCTTTGCTTTGTCCTCAGCCAGGGCAGGTGAGGATGGAGCAGCTCAGTGGAAAACTCCACTCCATCCTAAGCCCCCGAGCAGTTTCACCTGGACAGGAGCTTTTTCTGAGGATGGTATTGATCATTTTGCTTCCTTTTGCCATGGTTAAATCCACCAAACAGTATAGTTGGGAAGGTTTTTCTAGTCCTGGTAGCTGTGAAGGGGGAGTGCCTTGGGTTTTTCAGTCTCTTGGAGTGCTTTCCACTCTGCCCATCTCTTCTGCTGGAGACTTCCTTGGCACCTCCTTGCTGCACACCCACCTGAGCTCAGGACTCCCACAGCTTGGGCAGTGTCCTTCCCCCAGGAGCATCACCAATCTGGTTTTTTTTAGGATAAACATGGCATTGTTTTATGTGATCTAGAGACCAACGCTCTAAACCTCTTAAATAACTAAAATAAATGAAGCCTGTTATTCATCCTGGATTAATTGTTGCAGCCACACCAGACCTCCTCCTTCAAAGAAGGTGAAGTCACCAGTGAGGGGGGTGAAGGCACAGGAGCAGAAATCCTGCTGGTTTTGTTCTTAAGCAGCACTGACACAGCTGATGTCACAAGCATGAGCACCTCCTAACCCAGGTGGAAAGCTGTGCCAGGGACAGTGGTGGGAAGGATGCAGTGCCTCCTTCTGAAGCCACTGACTTGGAAAACTCACACACTCACAAAGGCTGACCTTTTGAGGAGTCACACACATTAAATACAGGACTTAATCAAAAGTTAATTTCACTGAGCATCTAACCTGAGGGCAGGCTCCAGCTCACTGTACTTTGAAGTCAAATGCCTGGCTGGTCCTCTAGTGATCAAAACATGTTTTGAGCCCTAGGTATTAGCAAGGGGAATAACTGTGGTGCAAAAGCAGATATATCTAGATTTCAGTCCTTCCTGTACCATTTTGAAGGCATTATTTGGGACCCCTCCTTTAGTGTTTTTAAAAATAAAGACTCTTGGTAATTCTCTTGGTCAATAACCATAATTCTGATCTAGTAGTAACTCTGTTTCCATTGCTTGAGTTGCCAAGGTTGGACTGGCTCTGTGTTAGTGCACTTGGGATTCTTGTCTGCCTTGCTCCTGCCCTTCAAGGAGATAAGAAATGGTTTTAAGTTTTTTTAGGGCATATTTATGTACATATACTTATACATGTATGTGCATAAATTTTATATGTGTATATAATGTAATGTTATAGCTGCAAAGAAATATATATAATCTTGTAATGATATATTTTGAGTACCAAGCATTGTTTCAAATCCAGACATTCTTCCTCAATAACCTGGCAGTGGTCTGCCAGATGCATGTCCAATGAGCCAGATGTTGGTAGAGGAGCTCTTCAACAGTCTGCCAAAGGACTGGAAATCTGCTTATAAAACAAGTGGTAAACCAGTAAAATCTCATGGGAAGATGGCAGAGAATCATGCTCTTCATGTTCTCTTTTCCTTCCACCTCACAGCATTTTTCTTCCCTTCCTCACATCTACCCAGCTTTAAAAATCAGCATGAAGGAAGCCTTTGCTATGTCAGGCTGGAGCCCTGGACTCCTCTTGGGTAGTCCTGAGCTTGTAGCGAGCGTGTTTAAATGGGTTTATTATGGAATTATTATAATCTAAAAATTGGATGCCTGTTGCAGTTGCCCTGTTTAGGCTCTCCGACCAGCTCTGTTGCACAGGGTTGAAATGTATTTACTCAAGAAGTTGATAAAGATGTTTTTCTACCCCAGGCAGGCACAGGTGTGAGGGCCCTGTGCATGCAGATGCTTTGTGTGTGTGTTGGCCAACAAGGAGTTGAATCACAGCAATGTGATGGCTTGCAGCAGCCTGTGCCTCCTTGGAGGAACAAAACCTGTCTTCTCACAGCCAGAAAGGTCTGATCAGCAGGGAAAACCATTAAATTCAGAGAGCTGCTACATGCTTTTTCCAAAATATGCTCCCTGTTGAATTTCTCTGTGCTAAAGAGAAGCAAGTCGTCTGTGACCAGTCAATAATTTCTCCAAAACTCCTGCTCTTTCACTGGTGCACAAGATACAGCATTTAATGATCACAAAACCCTTCTCAGATATGCTGTGTGGAAGTTTCCCTTGGCATCAGCAGATTCCTGGGATGGGTGAACACTGGAGGTTTTCTTCCCTCCCAGCACAGCGGGAGATTCACCCCGATCAATGTCTTAGCTTTGTGTGGTGCTTGAGGAACTACTGAAACACACTGAAACGAGACAACTCTGCCTTTAATCAGGCTGGGCATGTGCTGAATCCACATAGGAAACGGGGCAGGGTTGGAGCCTGCACTGTGCCAGCTCTGGGGTGCTCAGCAGGGTGGGAGCAGCCGTGCTGATTCACCTTCCCCGCGCGCGGCGTTAGCGCCCGGCCTCCTCACCAGACTAAAAATGTCTGAGACCACGCAAGACTGCGATACTTCACATTTTTAGGCAATTGCTGT
Organism: Cardinalis cardinalis; assembly: GCA_014549065.1. NCBI lineage: Eukaryota > Metazoa > Chordata > Aves > Passeriformes > Cardinalidae > Cardinalis > Cardinalis cardinalis. The sequence continues at coordinate 581,985 of JACDOX010000101.1, read as the reverse complement.
TTTTGTCAAAACTGTCTGTAGCTTCTCTTCCCCGGTGCAATATGGTGAGTAATGAGCTATTGGAGTAATGTCTGTTTGAAACATCCGTAGCCATATGGCAATGTGGGAGGCGAGGATAAAACAGGGATCAGTCACAAGTGTTTACTTTGAAGCACAGATAAAAAGGCAAGTTTTGTGCTGTGACTCAGTTACGTGTTGGATCAGGTACTGGAAACAGTAGTTTTTAATTATTTCTGTGTTTAGTGGACTTTAAAATCCCAAGCACTGAAATTCAGTGTGTGTTAGTCCTGCTGATTGCTCTCTTCAAATCTGCTCTGTGAAACAATCAGACAAACGGGTGTTGCATTTGAGCCAAACCACAGCCACCTTATCCGTGGAGTCATTAGAGATTATTTTCAGCACTGCTATGGGCTGTGTGTGGATAAAATGGGGAAAATGTTGCTGAGGAAGGTTTACAAAACTGCCTGGCTGCACTGGAGGTTTTGAGTTGTTCAGTTTGAGATGCTCTGGCAAGCGCTTGGCTGGAGTTTTCTTGCAGAGAGCTTAATAACTTGGGCTGCTTGCTGGGGTGAGGCACAGCTGCTCCATGGAAGTGGAGTCCTGGGAGAGTAGGTGGGTTATTTTAGGAACTGAAGTGTTTGTAAAAATATCCCTCAGGAGATAAATCCTTATTTGGGATCAGGGAACCTGTACTGTTCACTTTTGCTGAGCTCTGAACCTGCACTGTCAGCTCCCGCTTCTCTCTGGGAGTCCTGGACCTCATCTGTCCGCTCCATCATGGGGGTCCCACGCTGGAAACTGTTTGGGGGATTAGGGAAAACAATATCTGACAACGAGGCCTTTGGAATCCCAGAATCATGGAGTGGTTTGGGTTGGAAGGGACCTTTAAAGGCCTTCTGGTCCAACTCCTTTGCAGTGAGTAAGGACACGCCTTCCACTAGATCCCTGCCCAGCCTCACCTTAAAGACCTCTAGGCATGGGGCATCCACCACCTCTCCGGCTAGCTTGTGCCAGCTTTGCCACTGCCAAAAAATCATCTTCATATAAAATCTAAATTAACTGTCCTTCAGTTTAAAATCACAACTCTCTTTCTTATTGCAACAGGTCCTTGGTGGTAGCGAGAAAATATTTTGGTTCAACAAAGAAAACATCCTGTAGTCTGAGTGTATTTCATGTTTAAAATACCTTAGCAGATGAATTAGGTTGATGAGCCTGCTGGATAGGATGAAGGTGAACAGGTAGGTGAAGAGAGAAATTTACTGCAGCAATATGGTCTGGCAATTTCCCCTGTGAATATGTTATCAACTGAAGGGATACATGTTGGCTTTTAAAAGGAGATTTTGTGAAAGTGGAACGTTTTCTTTAATGGAATCCTAGAATCCCAGAATGGTTTGGGTTGGAAGGAACCTTAAAGCTCATCTGGTTCCAACCCCCTGCCACGGGCTGGGACACCTCCTGCCTTCCCAGGCTCCTCAAACTTCTTTGCAGAATTGAAGCATAGAGAGGGAGGAAAAAACCATTAATTTCCAACTTCTCTAATACTGTGTGGGCTTTGATTAGAGAGCACTCTGTGTGCTAATTGAATGCTGTCTTCTATTAGCATAATCTTGGGGTTATGTCTGGCCACTGTTAATGATAAGTGACAGAGATGAGTTTCTGAAACTCTGTTTCATCAGCTGGGAATTGCATCCTGTAAATGCAAGCCCTGATCATAATATTTCATCTGTGTTGATTTATCCCAGTCTTAGACTATTTATATCAGTTTACTACTGGAAAACATATGGAGTAGTTTTGGTTGGAAAAGGCCTTTAAAATCCTCAAGTCCAATCATTAAGATCATCTTGCATGTGATCTAATTGCACACATATAGTGCAGACATTATACACTGTATAATGTATAAATATAAAAAAAAATGAGGATTTTTAAAACATAACCAGATTCTAAAATCAGTTTTGATATAAAATTACTTTGTAAAGGAAACATATGTATATGTTATACATATAAGAATATATACAATATGTTTTTATGAACTTCAGAACCATGTTTAATGTGTGTGCTTTAAACTTGTAGGACCATATTGCTGGGAGACATTTGCCTGTAATTGTTCAGAGGATAAGTGTTTGTGCTCAAAAATCACAGCAATTATAATTATTGTAAGTAGCTGTGCTTCAAAATGAGCATTTAGGAGAGAAATGGGCTTTTTCCATGCAAGCATCATCCTTATATACATCAAAAAATCCTGGGAGAAGTGGCTTTGTTCTACCAGCACCCAGGTAACATCAGGAAAACGAAGCAGGAACAAACCCAGCATCTCCCCATCACTCAGTGCTACACACAAATGTCTTCACAGCTATTTGCACTTGAAATGCTTCATTTGCCAGCTCCAATGTGGCATTTGCAAATGCAGATTAGTGACAGGAGCGCTGTTGGCTGCTGCTTCTTCCTCCTTTCAGATGTGGCTCTTACTGGACATTTCCTGCCCAGACTTGTAGGCAGCAAACATATGGTCTGGTAGATAGTTTATGGAATAACTTGCTGGGAGTACTTTGACTGTTCCAGAAATCTCTCAGGCAAAGATGCCCAGTTTTCAACACAACATTCCTCTGAAATGCCAGAGTTAAGATATTCATTTGCTCCCTGGTATTGTTGCATTTCATAACGAGAGCTCAGACGGGGATAAATTGTGGGTTAAATTCACAGATAGAAATCTCTGCCTTTTATGAGCTGTTTGTTTGAAATGCAATTGCTTTCAGGCCCTGTATTACATGAAAAATTACTATATCTGATTAACAGATGAATTCCACAGCATCCATAGCAATCCATAGTGGGATTGTCCATCAGCCTGAGATTCCAGTTCCTGCCTCCACACTTTACAGCATTTCTCTTCTACCAAGTGTATTCAGTGCTTGCCACCACGAGGGGAACTAATTCTTCCTGGTACTTCTGAACTGTGTCAAATGCTCTGGGCATCTGTTTTCCTACCATTTGAGGTTTTCATAGCCTATAGAAATATGTAGCACACTGATTTTCTTCTTTTTGCGTTTCCTTTGGCATCTTTCTCGTACCCACCCTGGTACATGGGGCCAGGATTCAGTTGATGTCACTGTAGCAGAGTTTGATTTTGCCTGGCACTATGTATTTATATCAATTCTAGATAAGGATCTGGATTCAAGCTGTGCCTGAATATTGCATTTTTCAATGGAAACACAACTTCAGGTTCCTCTTCCTCTTCCCTTCTGTTCTTTGGAGTTAATACTTGCCTTTGTAGGAGGATCAGGTGGTGGACCTGAGTGAGGAGCAGGCCCACAATTAATTTTGGAGTTAATCACAGTAAATTGGTGTTCTGCCTTTCAAGTTTTCACCAAACCAGTTCCTTGATCTGACTGTCTGGCCCTGGGGGTGCAGAGGGGTGGCTCAGTGGTGGGGCTCAGCCTTGCCTGCATACAAATCAAAAGGGAAAATGAGACCATAATTTGGAAAATCCTTTTGGCTCCATGTCTGTTGTCCCAGAGGTCCCAGCACTCCTGCTCTCTTGGCAGCTGCACTTGCCCAGGTGCCAAACTGAGCAAAACATGCATTTTCTAGTGGCTGCCTTATTAACGGGATTTTTTTTTTTAATATGATCTCTTTGCCTGTGTTTCTTGTAATACACCTGGAGCTGGTCCAGGATCACACCTGTGGCAGCCTTTTCTGGCTCACTGCTTGTTTGATCAGCCCACAGTGGATTCCTGTGAGATGTTTCCCAATAAAAACCCTCATGCTCTCCACAGCTCCCTGACAGGAGGGTAGAGCCAGGTGGGGGTCAGTCTCTTCTCACATTTAACAAATGAGGAAGCAAGAGGAAACAACCCCAATTTGTGCCAGAGGAGGTTTAGACTGGAGATTGGGGAAAATTTAGTTACCACAGGGAAACCCACTTTTGTCACCATTTTGTTTTTAAACCTAGGTTTTCAGGGCTCAAGAGAGGTGGAATTTTGAGCATTTTCCCTTGCCTAGCATGGCACGTGCTGTTGTGGAAGGTTTTGTCTCTGCACCACTCCCTTTCCTCTTGTGCACCCAGAGAAATTATGGTGCCAGCTCCAGGCTGGGCATCCATCCCTCTGCATCCTGGCCCTGGCACAGCTGATTGAGAAAGGTTTCCCACCTTTCTAAATTAGGCTCTTCCAGTTCCAAATAAAACATTATCAAGCTTTGCATTTCTTTTTCACCATTTACATCCCAAGAAAAGCAGTGAGGAAAATCAGAACCTATTCAGTGTTGTAAATACAGCAGATTATTTCCCTAATATGTTATCCAGCAGTTACCAGCTAAATAATTCAGCACAATTTCAGGTCTCTATTCAAACTGATGAGCTAAAATAAAAAGTGTTGATTAAGGCAAGCACATACCTCAGTGTTGATTGATTTTGCTGTTTTGTTTGGTTTGGCTTTTTCCAAATAGGGGAGAACTCTGGTATATATAAATAACACCACTGTTCTTGTAAGCTACATTTCTTTTGTCTTGTGTTGGTTTTGGTTTTTTTTCCTGTCATTTTGGTATGATCACTTTAAACCCACATTGCAAAACTAGGGTTTTCTATCACGAGCTTGTGTGCTCATGATGGGTTTTATTTTAAATCCTACCTTGCTGCTCGAGTTCAAGCATCACATAAAGCAAACCTGGCTGCAGGACAATGATAAAGCACAAGTGTCAGCTCCTTGTATTTTTCTAAAAGTGTTTTGTAATTGAGAATGAAATGTTTTTACTTTCCTTCTGCTACTACCCCTGTCAAAGACTGAGGTTTCCAGAAAATGCAGTGTTATCATCCCACTTGAGTGACACCTCTGTGCTTAACAGGAGCACTCAGTCCCTGTGGAGAGTTTGTGGAAGAGGGCATGGCTTTCACAGAATCCCAAAATTATTTGGGAGGGATCTTAAAGTTCATCCAATTTCACCCCTGTCATGGGCAAAGACACCTTCCACTATCCCAGGTTGCTCCAAGCCCTGTCCCACCTGGCCTGGGACACTTCCAGGGATGGGGGAATTCACAGCTTCCCTGGGCACCCTGTGCCAGAGCCTGCTCATCCTCACAGGGAAGAATTCCTTCCCAATATCCCCCCTAACCCTGCCCTTTGTTTGAAGCCATCCCCTCTGGCTCGTTGGGGTCTCTTTGGTCACTTGCTCTGGGCTTGCACAAAAGCCATAAATGGTTCTCATGGCACACAGCACCTGTGAGGCGTTTGAAGGTGGCTGTGCTGCCTTTTAGTGCCAAGTTAGTGGGATTTTGGAAAAAAAAAGCTCCTTCCTGTGATCCTGGATGGCCTCATCATGAACAGCCAACATCCTGGGGTCATCCCATGAGCAGACCAGTTTGCAGGGATATAATTGCACCTATTGAACCAGTGTTTTTACTCTTCAGATGAGCTGTTTAGGTAATAAAGGTTTTTGGTTTTTTTTCATGTGCACTGAGATGCTTGTTCCAAGAAGTCCTGAGCAGGTGGAATCCAGTTGTAGTTATTCTATTTGTATGTGGAAATGCCTGATTGAAGCAGGTCATGGTTAGAATTGAGCTGTGTGGTGTCATACCTTCCCATAACCAGCCCGTTAAATTCCCAAAGTAAAGCTTTTGTAGAGGTAAAAAGCCCCCAAACCTCAAGGTTTTTAGATACAATGCAGTATAACCATGGAGAAGATGTAGGTAAAGGTAAATGGCAGTCTGCTTTAAGCACTGTGATCCAGGACATTGTAATTGTTTCTTTGGGAAGCTTATTTTATGTGGAAAAAGGAAGGAATAACACTGCTCCTTCTGAAATGAGGTGTCATTGGTTCTGTAATTAGCTCAATGTTAATCATTAGACAAGAGTTCATCATAACTTGGAAAAAAAGTCATGTTTTGGAGGCTCAGTTCCCAGAAAATTGATTGAAAAAATTTAGGACTTGTTACCAAGTATTGAGATAAATAAATTTCATTGGTGGTTGCCTAAATTAGAGAGAAAGTTGTTAATGTAAAAAAGTTGAAGTGTTAGGAAATCCCCACACATGTTCACTTTAATATTTCTTCATTTTATTTATAGATATAAATGCTTGAAGAATAAAATTATCAGATTTTGGTCAGTGTTTTTGTTGTGGAGGCTCTGTCAGTGGAGCTATTTCTGACTGGCACCATTTCAATCAAGTTCAGGAAGCTGCTTTTTTCCCTTTCTGTCAGCACAGATACAGAAAAAAAAAGCTGCTACAAAATGATCCCTTTTAATCCTGTGCCATTTTTATGTGCTGATTAGAATCAGGGTAATTTCAGCCTGTGTTGAAGGAGTTAATCTTCCTGATGGAGATGTGAAAAGTCAGAGCCATCTTAAATCTCAATACCACACGCTGCCTTAGGGATCACACTGTGCTAAAACCCCAGATAAAAAGGCCTGACAAAGATTATTGACGGTTTACCTTTTAATGAGCAGCTTGGATTGATTTTCATTTCCCTCCAGGGCTGCTTGCTTTGCCCTGTTTCCACCCATGATGTCATGATTAACAAAAACAACAACAAAATTAAGGCTTCATATCTGTATAATTGTGGGGGAAATAAAGAGTAGCCATGGCTTTTAAGGGGAACCTGTGCCAAATCCCACTGAAGGTGCAGGAAAAGCCAGGGAGATTCCAGTCCATGGCTGGTGCCTCTCCCAGCAGAGGGAATGCACCTCCTACCAAACAACACCTCCATTCTTCAACTATGTTATATATTTTAAATAACAGATCATTCTGCAGATCAGCAGCAACACAAGAACTCCAAATAAAGAGAAAATGCCTTCAAATATATATTTTATTGTTGAAAAGAGCCATGATTTCTCTTCTGTTTGCCAAGCCCCCACCCCTCTAAAGCCAACACTGAAGGAACCGCCTCTGGCTATGTTCCCATAATTTTGTTCAAATCCTTAAGCTTCAAAAGAGAGCAGCTCTGCCACCACAAAACTATCATCCCAAAAGCTCTTTAAGCTCTGACATCATCTATTCTGTTTGAGTCCTTCCATACAGACCTTGCCAGAAAATGGAAATCCCTTTTCCATGTGGGACAAAGGACATGTGGGCTTTTTTTCTTTAAAAAAAATCCCGTTCTCATCAGTATTAAAAAATTTTAAAAAAGGAGAGAGAGAGAGAGAAGGAAAAGGGTGTTTTTTCCCCAGGCTTTGCAGAACAAAAACCCTGTTTTCCAGGAACAGGATGGAGTGAAGGCTTCCAGGCAGGCAGATGGGAAGCCGGCGGCGCAGAGCTCTGCAAAGTGGAAACTTTCCATGGAAGAATCCCGATTTCCAAGGGCAGGGGAGCCTTGTGCCTTCTGAGCCTGGTGGGGACGTGGCTGCAGCCCCCTGGGCAGGGCTGGACACCCTGCCTGTGCTCTGCAGGCAGCTTTGGGAGCCAAGTGACACTGTGTGTGTGTGTGTGTGGCCACTCGGAGGCTGTGAGGGCTGGAAAATGGGAATGCAAGCCAGGAGTGAAGGAGCCTGCAGAGAGAGGGGGTGTTGCTGATCTGGAGAGTTCCATGGGGTGGGCAATCAGAAACGTGGTGGGTAAGAGCACTTGAAGAGTGGTACTTGTGTGGAGCTGGAGGATGTGAAGCCTCATTCCTCAATGCACTCGGCCTGGTGCATCAGGGAGGATGTTGGGTAGAAGATGGAGAGGGGAAAACTGCAGGTTAAACCACTTGAACTATCACTAAAATCCTCATCTCAAACTGTGTTGTGTTTTTCTTGTTAGTTTTTTTCTCTGGGTTGTTTTTTTTTCCTTCAGAAGAAGTTACATTGAATAACTACGGGCTATTCTCAGCAGTGTAAAATTGCAATTCCTTAAAGCACATCCTATACCTATCAAATTGGCAGGCTGGAGGAACAGTTATTCTGCTGCAACTTCAAATCACAGCTCCCAAAATTGATCTGGGCTTAGGTATGTCTTTGTGTGTCCACGCTTATTAGCTTCATCTTGTGATTAACTTAATGGGCTATGGAATTTTACTCTATGCAAATGCAACTGCAAAACCAATTATTGAAAAGTGAAAAATGAACTCTAGGAGACAGTCATTAGACTATTAGAATCCCCCAGTTCCTTTGGAAACTGTGTTTGGGTAATACGTGGTTTTAATACTGAATTTCAAGCTCAGAAAAAAAGCTATTTGGCAATTACATTTTTTTTCAGGCAGTATGGAAACATTTTGACAGGCCTGCCTGCCTGGGCTCCTAAGACCCACTGGGTTTTACAAGTTGGAAAATTAGTCATGGCTTCAATGAAACGTTGTAGTCCACTTAGTAGCCTATTTTCAGGGTCCTTAGATGTACAAGCATCCGTGAATTCAGTTTGGATGGCTGGTGAGTGTAATCCAAATTAGCTGGGCTGGATCCAGCAACAAGATGCTCCCTGGCTTCATCCTCACAGGATTGTCTTCCACTCAAGGTGTTTTGTGCGGGTAGATGGTGATGAAAACCTCCTCTAAACCTCATGAATTAATTTATTGGGGCAGCAAGTACATCATGGCAACTATTAACTGCAAAATGGTGCTGATGACCCCCAACCCCCCAACGCAGCTGGATTTTTTGACGTATTTTCCTCCTCATCTGCCAAAGTAGGGGATGAGCTTAGTGGCATTCGCAGGCCCCAGGTTTGGTTAAAAGCCCCTTGAGAAGGAAGCTGCAGGTGGGAATGTGGATTGTGGTGAGCGCTGACCTGGAGCTGGCAGGGAGAACACAGATGCTGGCACTTGCTGAGCTGTGTGCTCAGAGCAGAGGTTGCCTGGTGGTTTAGAGGATGGAGCTCAGTGGAAAGTCAAAAAAAAATTATGTAAACCGCTTGTGGAGGAGATGTGTCCTCAAATGTGCAGTGTGCCATCCCCTCTGGATCATGGGCTATGTGGAAAACGCCCATCACTTGTTTTTAAAATTTAAAAGTTTAATAGTAATAAAATGGTTATAAAAACAGTAATATAATTAGGGTAATAATAATTTGGACAATTTGAATTAGGACAATATGAGACAATAGAAACAAAGAGTTACGGACGTCCAGGTACCTTAAAAGATCCACGTTAACAAAGGATTAACCCTTAAAAACAACAGCCTGTTGCATATTCATACATCTCCTACATGATGCATAAATTCCACTCAAACACAGGATAATGTCTGGTCATCCTCAACTTCTTCCTCTGAATCCTAACAACGCCTTCGAGGCAGGAAGAAGTTTGTCTCTTCTGATAAGAAGGCAATAAATTCTCTTTCTCTGAAAGATTTAGGTGTCCTGTGGCTGCTATCTTGCTGCAAGTCCTTTCTTTAAAAAAAAGTATCTTACATAGCATAGTTTCTATTTTAACATTTTTAGAACCTAAAACTATATTTGACTACTTAAGAGAATTAATACAGCATTACTTTCTAACACAACACATACATTATTCATTTTAATATTTGCAAAAAGTCAATCATAAAATACGCATTTTTAACAGGCTATAACTGGCATTTTATCTGCTGAGATTCATGTTTGGCCCCTTTATCCCCCTTCCCTTCCATTTCCATCCCAGGTTTGCCTGGTTTTCACCACCTGTAGTTCCAAGGCTCCCTCTGCCAGAGGATTTTTGTTTGTGATGCCTCAGAGCCATCAGAGCTCCCTGCAGGATGGAGGTACCTGTGGCACAGCCTGCGCCTCGTGTTTGGGGTCAGCAGGTCCTGCACAGGTCCAGGGACCCCCAGAGAGAGTGGAGCCCAATTCTGGTCTTTGCTCATCTCACTTTGTGTGCTGTAAATCACCCTCGGGACAGGGTGGGAGCCCTTGTGTGAGAATGGGGCATCCCAGGAGCTGTGCAAACAAATCAGGGTCACACCTGGCCTTTCATTTTCTGTAGTGCCTGGACACAACTGGGTGAGGTGAGAGGGTATCTAAAGGATGCTGGCTGTAATTTAACCAATTGACATTTGGATGTGCAGTAATGAGTGGCTGTAAATGCATTGGGTGGGTGAATACAACATACACATCCTTATTTGTCTTCCTTTTGGTTGTAAATTCCCCAGAAAAGAGTCTGGAAGTATGGATGAGCAGGGCTGAGATGTGATAAATACAACAGAGAAGCTCAGAGCTGCTGGACATAGAGTGTCTTATGTTGAACTGCTTTGAGTTTATTCCATCAGGTAACTTAAAGCCATTTAAAATATCTTCTATGCAAACGATGAGGGGAAAAATAAGAATAATCACAGTGCAGATAAAGCATGTATCAAGAATAAAAGGCACTGATAAGGAAGATTATGAAGCAAAGAGGAGGAATAAATATGAGGTGGAAAGCAGATGTGGAGACTGAAGGGGAGGTGAATAAAAGATAGATGGAAATATTAAGACATTTGTCAAATCCTTGAATGTAAAATGTCAGAGCTTCAAGAACTTGTAAGGGTTATTTACTAACTAAGGCCAGAGTGAAATAGTGTGTAACCACATTGATGCAACACAGACATGTGCATGTTCTCTTTGCAGAGTAGGGCTGCTTTGATTGCTTAGTACCTAAATAAAAAACAATAGTTCTTTGGCTCTGTTGCCAGGGAAATGGGAGATGTATGCCATAAGAAACAGATGTAAATTTCTGAGCTTTTAAAAGAAAGCAAGCAAGCAGGGTGGAGTGGGAGAAATCACAGCAGAAATTAGAGTCCTTAAGTATTGAAATCTATACTGGAAAACTGAAGAGGTAGAATTAATGTAAATGACTTGGATTGAGGAAACTGTAGAATTGCATTGTTTTAGGTGTGGGAAGGCATGGATAAATTTTCAGAGACCCTTAGGGAATAACATTATAAACAGGCTCTAAAAAAAGTCTTTTAAATCTGACTTTGGAATGGGAGATTTAAAGAAAACCCCTCAGAGCTTCAATAAGATATAATATGGGAAACAGATTTGAGTTGGAATAATTGAATATCCATTCAGAATTACATAATCACATGCAGTATTGAATGAATTCTTTTCAGGAATCTGTGCCAGAAGCTAGAAGGGAGTCTAAATGTGTTGGGAGTTTGGTGAAGCATCTTTAGGCCCAGTAGCATTTCGAGGATGATCCTCCCTGGGCAGCTGAGCAGGGCAGGTGTCTTTAACCTCTACTTCAGAAATGAGGATTTCCCTTGGAAGACTTGAAGCAATTTCAAATTATTGGCATAGAGGCAATAGGAGGAATTGTACAAGCTTCCTGTGTTAATAACCTGGAAAGGGGAATTTGCAGCAAGACGAAAAATTGTATATTTATATAGTGACCCAGAACTGGGAAACAAAGAGTTGGAGCTGAGGGGGTAAGCAACTTAGAATGCTTTGGGATCCATCCCATAGATTGAGAGCACAGAGAAGCAGGCTGCCTAATTTATGGTAAAACAAGATAAGCCTATGCACAGACAAAGAATGAAGTGTAAAAAAGTGCAGGGAAAAACCTCCATGGCTGTGCACTGAGGAGATGGAAAAGGAGCAGATGAGCAAGGGAGCTGGGTGGTGTTGCCTCCACCAGAAATGGTGTCATCAGTGCATTACAGCAAACAATAAATTAGAGCACGTGTAGCAGAGTGACATTTAAATCAGCTGAAATAATCTGACACCAGCCAAGGACCAGGAGCCCTCTGCAGTCACATTTTGGCTTTGGATGTTCTTGGCCATGGGCCCAGGCAGTGTGTGGCAGAGGGCAGCCACGTTGTTCTCCTGAGCTCTGGGAGCCCTTTCCATGTCCTGCCCTCACACTGATGTGTGCTCTGGTGTTGGATATCCATTAAAATTAACCCATTTGTTGTAATGGTTTTGGTTATCCACACACAATTGCCACAGTCCTGCAAAGGCAGAGGGAATCAAGGAGAAATGCTCTAATTACACTCCAGGCTCTTAGAATGAGATTTCTGTACCGGCTGAATGTAAATTCATCCCCCAGATGGTTTCTCTCAGCTATTTATCCTCTGAGAATATATTTGCTGTTGCTGTGCCTGTGTGGGGAGTGGGATGGCTGTTTATAAAGCACCGTGCAGATAAATCAATAACATTTGCAAATCTGATGAACTCGGGTGTGCTGCAGGTTGCTGTGACCAGGCTGCTCTGTGGTTCAGCACACCTCACCTGCCTCACAGCCTGCTCCCAGGTGCACAAGGGAGGCTTTGTCCTCTCAGTGATATTTTATTTATTTTATTTTTTAATTCAGTTTTTATTTTATTTTTAAATTTTATTTTTTAAGTTTCGATTTTATTTTTTATTTCTATTTATTTTATTTTATTTTATTTGTATTTGTGGATTTTTTTAATTTTGGATTTTTTTATTTTTAGATTTTTAATTTTTATTTTTGGATTTTTTGGGGGTTTTTTGTTTATGTTTTTTTTGTTGTTGTTTTTTGTTTTGTGTTTTTTTGTTTGTTTTGGGTTTTTTTGTTTTTTGTTTTTTTTTGTTGTTGCTGTTGTTTGTTTTGTTCCTTGTTTTTGTTTTTCTTTGTTTTTTGGGGTTTTTTGTTTTGTTTTTTGTTTTGTTGTGGTTTTTTGTTTTGTTGTGGTTTTTTTGTTGTTTTTGTTTGGTTTGGTTTTTTTGGGTTTTTTGTTTGTTTTGGGGGTTTTTGTTTGGTTTTTTTGTGTTTTGTTTTGGGTTTTTTGAGGTTTTTTGTTTTGTTTTTTGATTTATTTTAGGGGGTTTTTTATTATTTTTATGGGGTTTTAATTTTTTATTTTTTATTAATTTTACTTAATTTTTAAATTTTATTTTAAATTTTATTTATTTATTAATATTTTATTTTAATTGTCTATTTTATTTCTTTTTTAAATTTTATTTTAATTTTTATTGTATTTTCTCCTTTTTTATTTTATTTTTAAAATATTTTCATCTTTTTAAAATATTTTTGATTGTTTTATTTTATTTTTTCAGTGATATATTATTCCTTTTCAGTGGGAATATAAAAAAATATACTTTCAGTGATATATTTCCTTTCCTCTTTGAAGCAGCTGCCAAGTATGGCAAGCAAGCTGGAGCAGGGTGAATTCCCGCGCTCAGCTTCTCACCTCTGTCCCCTTCTGACAGGTGACAAGGAGGCAGAGCCCTGGCCATGCCATGGAGGCGGCAGTGGATTGCCCTTTGCTAAACACCTGTGGGCCCGGTGGCCTCCTCGCCACGTGCCCCAGACCCTGAGCTCCCAAACTCCTTCCCAGACGGGCGATGGGCAGCAGGCGCAATCCTCTCTGCATCCTCTCGGCCTCTCTTGCCAGCCCAAAGGCATCAGGTGCACCCTTCAGACAGACTGTGCTGCTTGCTGAGGTGCAGTTGTGCTTTTCCAGAGGTTGTGACACAGCTGCACGGCGAGTGGTGTTCGCATCTTTGAACCAAGGGCAGCCCAGTTCAATGTTAAGCTCGTGGGGTAAATTATTAGGCCTGTAAATCTGACTTGTGTAGGCAGAAATCCTCCTCATTGCTGGGTGGCTGGCACTGGGTCATTGGGAGAAGGCTGCTGCAGCCATCCACACAGATCAATTGACCAGAGGCAGCGGGTGGGTCTGCTGTCACCCACCTTGGATGTGCTGCCTCCAGATCTGAAATCTGCTCCTTGTGGGATGTTTGGGCCTCTGGCTGCATTGCACTGAGCATCAAGAGCACAGCAGCTCTTTCCTAAACCCCTCACAGTGTGCTGGAACACATCTAAAGGGACCCTAGCAGAATTTCTCTGTAGTTTCCCTTAGTCACGCACTTTGAATTTAACAGCAGCTCCTAATCTCACCGTGCTGGGGGTGTTCAGTGGGTCAGAGCAGTAGTGGTTGTGTGTGTTCTCCTGGTTGCATTTGCTCTATCAGCAGGGAAGAAAAGTCTTTACTCACCAGAAGATCAATGATTAAATTCCAATTTGCAGAGTTTGGAGCTGATCCAGCCTAGAACTTCTCCAATATTTATGGTGTTCAGCTCCAGGATTTTCTAATTTAAGCTTTTCTGCAGTCTAAGGAGAGTTATTGAGTGTTGAAGCAAACTCTCACAATTCTTACCTTGCCCTAAGAGGAATAATCCATGCAATAATATAAATAGTTGTAACCTATGCACGTTGAATAGTGGTATGACAATCTCTGAAGATGTCCCATTTAATTTGGAGTTAATTCCACCTTCATTGCTCCATGGATGCACTTGAGATACTCTGTGGTGTTTAATTTGGGTTCTTCTGAATGCCAGATGCAAAGAATTAGAGTAATTATAGAGTGTAACTCTGCTTTTAAAGGCTGTTTCCTTTTTAGAGAGCATAAAGAGTATATAAATTGTTTTAAATGTTTTAGTGGGTATTGATGGCCTGAAAGATTATTCAGCTGGAAACAGGCTGCAAGATCTTTGTGTTTCTCTATGCCAAGATAACATCACCATTACTGAGTCCTTTCTCGAGGAAAAATAAAGCAACCAACAAAAACCCCAAACCTTTCTGTGGGGTTGGAAATAACATACATGGTGGTTTTTGGGGAAAATGCCATCACCTTGATAGAAATCAAATTCCTGCAGTCACGGAAATGGTTCAGGTTGGAAGGGACCACTGGAGGTGATCTAGTCTGACCCCCTGCTCAAGCAGGGTCACAAGGCCACATCACTCAGGATTGTGGCTTTCCACGTGCATCTGCAAAAGAATCTGTTATTTCTCATCTGAAAACTGACATTTGTGCCCACAACATCTCAATAAATGTTGGTTTTCCTGTGTTCTGCTGCCCACTTGCTCGTGGGTCCCTCCTGAGCAGCGGTGTCAGGAGCAAGGACTTTGTTCTGTGTTAGTGCAGCACTTGGCACAAACAGGCAGGAAAATAAAGCTTGTGCTCTTGAATTAGCACATGAAAAACAGAGAAAGAAGGGGGGGAAAAAAAGGCCAAGGTACCCAGGTCCATTGGGGTGAGCTCTTCAGCCATTGTATAAGTCAGCTGTCATTTAGACCTGGGGCCACTGCCTGCAGTTTTCTAAAGTTCTTTAGGTGTGCTGAAGTTTCAAAAGGAAAATAATAAATGGTGGCAAAATACATAAATGATTGAATTCTCTCTTTCTGGTGCAGTCAAGATGAAGGGTTTTAGTCCAGAATAAATGCAGTGGGCAGGGGTTTTGCTTTCCTACAGCAATTGAATTAATCCTACAGGTGTCTGTGGTGCCTGTATTTTTGGCAATAGGTTTGGAGGGTGCAGGGCTTATGTGCACCCACTGGCCCCAGAGGGTGAGGAGCAGCTGCCATGGGGACCAGGGGGAATTCCTGCACCAAAGAACTGGCTCTGAGGAGCAACCTGAGGTTTTCTGCACATTTAATCAGCTCCTCTTTGTTTTAAGTGGAGAACTAAACCAGAAGGAATATGTATTCCTAAACCTAAATTGAATTTCCTGTGTGAATGTGAGCCAGACACTTGGGTATGATGCATTTCATCATTCACCTGGGCAAAACCTGATCCTGGAGCTGCCTCACACGATGCATGAGCTGTGATGAGACGCAGCATCTCCAACAGAGGATTGCCAGGCACTGCCTGCAATGGGAATTGTGTCTGACAGCTTAATATTTCAGTTGCAACTGGCCATACTTACAGTAAAGAGTACGTAATTATTTTTTTTTTAGCCTGATTAGAGCCACAAACATATGGCACAGTAGCAGAAGAAATTATTTTGGGTAGTAATCCTTAAATATTTTTTTGGCAATCAAATGATTAGGCCTTTCCCAAGGGAAACAGAAACTCCCATTAAAGCACTTTGCTGGCACAGCTTTGTTACTGCTCTGCCACCCAAAGACAAGCCCAGCCTCCTCCCATCTTCTACTTGGCTGCATGTCTGGACAATATATTCAGTGTTAGCAGTGCTTGCTTAGCTTGCTGTCACCTGGAGGAAAGTGCAGCAGTGTCTTTTTCTTTGCTAAGTGAAGGGGTTGATAGAATTACTTTGAGGTTGACTTATCTATTTTTTTTAAAAATTATTATTTTATTTTACCCCCCCTTGAAAAATGACTGTACCAATGTTTGTCATCAGCAAAGAGGGAGTGGTGGATTTTTGGCATGTCAGTAAAGTTTAATAGATCTCTTTTGAAGAAACTGGGAGTAGCATGTGGGTGTTTATGGATGCAGCTCCTGGACATTGCAGATTAACAGCAGTGTTGTGTTTCTCTGGTCACCCTTGTGCCCAAGGCTCTCTGCTATGCAATACACAGCTTTTCTGCAGAGATGGGAAGTTCCAGTGGGACATCCCGTGACGATTCTGTGTCTGTTTGTCCCTAAGGCAGGTGACACACGTGTCACTCCCTCATTAGCAGGGGCAGCTCTGCCAAAAAGGGCGAGCACGTGCCTGCGGTCCCAGGCGCTGCGTGGTGGCCACTCTTGCTCCCTGTCACAGGATAATTCCTGTGATGGGCACAGCACAGTTTGCTGCACAGGCAGGTTTGTGTCCTGGTGCTGCCTGAAGGGGCTGCCTTATCCCAAAGCAGCGGGGATCTGATCTGAGGTGAAAGAGCCAAGTCCAGCGACCCCAAATATCCGTGTCGACATTTACAGGGCTGTGAGTAAATTGCCTCAGCATTGCAGGAGCCTTTGTAGGGGGAAAACAAATCTAGGATGAGTGGTCCTCCAGCCAACCTTATTTTCCTTCCTTGCTGGCACAGAGCACATTCCCAGTGTTTCCAATGTAAAAGGCTTGCTTTGAAGGGGAGACCTCTGACCTTGCTCTGTAATGCACCGAGCCACGGTGTTTTGCTGTGTTTTGCTGAAAGCTTGTGCTTTTGAAGAAGAAAAAGAGCAAACAAAGATGCCCTGTGCAGTAAAAGCTAAAAAAAAAATGAAGAAAATAATTACCTGTCTTTAATGTTTGCTCTTAGAAGTTTTAGAGGAATTTAGGGTCCAAAATTAGGTGTCGAAGTGTTATTTTGGGGAGAACTGATGCCTTACAGCTGTGTGAGTGTTATATCCAGAAACACCTCCTTAGGTTGGTTCTCTGTTGTCCCATCCTGCAGCATTCCCAGCCCTGATCCCTACTCTGAGCTCCTTATTCACATTTATTCCATGGAAGTTGGAGGCAGTTTCACTTTTCATGCCCTGTCAAAACCTGGCTGGAAGAGGCAGAGCTGGAGCCACTGCAGGAGCTGCTGTCATGGAGGGAATGAGGCCTTGAGGCCTCTTGGGAAGAGCAGGGAGATGAAGCCACTGTTTTTTCATGCGGTGGGCACATGGTGAAGGCTCCAGGCTTTTCTCCTGAAGGTGCTCTGGTTGTGTCCTTAATCTGTAGTGCTAATGAGGGGAAGAGTACAAAGCACAGGCAGATTAGTTGATTGCATTCCCAGGAGTTAGAAGGCTATGGAGACAAGCCAGGTATCAAAGTTGCTTTGATTTTTCTAACTCATGAAAATGACAGAAGGATTTGTCTTTGCTGATAATTGACCTCAAGCCTGGATCTCTTTCAGACAAGGAAGGTGCCTTTTTTCCCCTCCTATTTGAGGATAAGGCAGCCATAGTCAAACCTTTTATTTCTTGACAGGCAGAATGGAAGAGGAGGATATCAAGGTGGGAAAGCTCCAACATGTATTTGTCCATCTTTTAACTGCTGTTGTTTCTCTTGGAAACCTGCAAATAAGTGCACATGCTCTTATTTTTAATCCATTCTGTGGAAAGACTAATGATAAGTTAAATTTTAAAAAAAGTCATCTCTTCCTCTGAATTGATTTATCATGTGATGTGTTACAGAAAATCCATCGAAGGGCATATTGATTTCACACAGTTGTATGCCAGGACTTATTCTGGAGGAGCTTGGGCTCCCCTCAGCTCCTGGGCTTGGCAGAGTGGGCATGCTACCCCACAGATGTGATGCAGTGCTTTTGGAGGCTGGATCCCAAATTTAGCCAGCTCTGTGGCACTATTCCGCACTTTGGTTCTTAAATAAGAGCTGGGATCAGCTCTCAGAGGCTGTTTTGGGGCAGTTTTCTCCCATGAGTTTAGCAATTTGCTAATCATGGCATTCCTTGGCTCTTGAGGGGGAAGGAGGATACCTTTATTGGGCAATGTAAAGTAAGACAGGCTCAGAAAAGCACATTTTGTAGGTGTTTGTATGGTACCTTCCAGTATGGGGAATAGCAGGACTGCAGAGAATTCTTCATTGGCCTTTTCCTCATGTTAAGTAGCTTGGTTGTTGAGTGGGGGAAAGGGACTTGAGATTGGGCAAATGGGGAGAAAAAACCCCCAAAGGGCTGCCCAAACCCTTGGATGCAGGAATGGCTCTGAGTGAGTGCTGAGGACGATCTGCCAAAGCCAGAGGATGCTTCCTGTGGCAGCACCAAAACAATGAGCAGCATTTTCAGAAATGAAGATGTCCAAAGGCTCCACGTGCTTTGCTAGGGAAGTGCCTGTGAACTAATTTAACTCAATTAATGCTGTCTTGCTCCTCCCCCTCTGCTACAAATTGGTGACATTTAATTTTTCTTTAGGCTGTGGGGAACACTCATTGTCTGTGGGCAGGACAGATGGGGAGTCAGAACTGGAAACAGCAGGAGGAGCAGAAGCCCTTTGTCCTTGTCAGGACTGGCCTGTTCCTGAGGGTATCCACTCATCCATGGGAAATGAACCTTGATCTTGCCACTGGTCCCAAGGAAACACAAGCTTCTTGCAAGCTAGGAACAAGATACACACTTTAAATAGGAATGATGATGGAAATTAGCACCTCCACCTACCTTAGGGGGTGGCATTCTCTGTCAGTGACTATTGTCAAGTCCTGTGTCCTACTGGGTGCTGAGCAGGAGAGGTGTTCCAGTTCAAGTTTTATCACCTACACACTTTCAGGTGTGGCAGAGGAAATGTTATTGCCTTACCAACCCAGAATGTCCCCCCAGAGTTAGTGGAGTTATTAAAAAAACCCCAAAAATGTAATCTGTGCTCTTGTTAGACAGTTTCAGCTGGGTCATGACAAAAGAGATGCTGATGGGAATGCTATGGTTCCCTTGTAAATCAGCACCTGTAAGATTGGAAAGCACAGTGACTCACTGGTACTTGCCACCAGGGCCAGGAGCTGCTGCTTCCTTTGGGATGTGAGTGACAAAGAGCACAAATAAATCAACAAGGCTGCATCTCTCTGATGTGTTTCTAAATGCTTCCTGGTTTTCTTCACTTTCTTGTTAAGGAAGTGAAGCTGCAGCTCACCCCTGGGCAGGAGGCCCCTGTGAGAAACCTCCAGTCTGCCCTTCTGACCCTCGGGGCATTTTGGTGGGCATCAGGTTAGTGGGGTGGGAAAGGACGGCAGGAGCAGCCTGGTTTAGATTATTAACGTGTCTTTAACAAAAGGGGGAAAAAAAGAAGAGACTCTTCCATCATTTACAGCTCCTGAAATATCACTAATTAGTGTCTGAGGAATACAGACTGCGTGGGAAGTTAGACATTCACCAGGCTGTTCATCTGGGAGCCGTCTGAGGAACAGCTCCTGCGCGCCGGACATCTGCAGGATTGAAAAAAAATAAAAGAGAAAGGAAAAGACACAGTTCATTAACCACCAACAACATTACCCGGGAAGCAACTGGGGGAGCTGATCACCGCCACTAACTCTCACTCTGTTTACCATCAATTAATATTTAGTCTCCCAAATTTGGAGCTCTTTTGTCGGCGTGCCTCGCGGAGCTGCCCGGAATCCGGGAGTTGTGGCTGGCTGTGGTTTGCATCAGAGAGCCCCAGGAGCTGTGGGCTCGCTGCTAAAGCCTTCAGGGGGCCACTCTATTAAAGAGATAATAGTGCAGATTTGAAAGCTTCAGCTGATTAATTAAATGCAAACACAAGATTGTACTCGCAGGCTTTTTCAAAGGACTCCGAGTCCTTTCCTTAAGTCGGTTCAACCTTGACCTGAGTCAGCGCTTGTATAAAAGATTAAAGGTGACCCATAAAGAGAGAAACTGGATTTGCATTGTTTTAAACTTGGGTTTCTGTGTTGTTGGAAAGGAGATTTTTTTTTCCCACTGCACACACGTGCCAGCTCCCTCCCTTTGGGATGTGTGGAAATGGCACTTTGTGGTTCCTGTTGATGCAGGGGGCTTGGGCAGTGCATCAGATGGAGCTGAGATGAGAGAAACTCTCAGCCTGGGCAGCGCAGGAGCTTGACACAAACTGTGGTTTTGGTGATCCAAAAAAGCTAAACCATTAGGTCAGGTTTGCCATGATGTTGAGGGTGGGACACCTCAGAAAAATGGGAATAGCCCCAAAACCAGCAGGGCTGGGCCTGTCTGCTTGGGAAACACATTTCCATCCTATTCATTTGTGTGGAATTTAATCTTGGAAAATGCTCCATTAAAACTGCTTGAGTGTCTTCTGGGATCAGTCAGAGCAGAGTGTTGCAGGAAATGTTAATATACTTGGGGCTTCTTCAGATGAAGTTTCATTTGTTTTGTTTTACTGCTTAATTCTGGTTGTGCTCCTTACTTGAAAGGGCTGAGCTCCACATTTTGCATTTGCTGAACAACATGACAGCCTGTGAAGTATGTGACAACGTAGCTTGAGCAAAATGCAGTGGACATCCTAAATTACCGCTTCAGTTATATTTCTGAAGCTTTTTGAACAACTGAGATTTGATCCTTTCTAACTTGAGTTGAACCTTATGAATTGCAGATTACTATTATTTTTTGATCAGAACAGAAAAGGTTTTCATTTTCAGGCCTCATATGTATTATTTTAGCAGCTGTTTCCTAATCTCTAGCTGTTGTAACCCCTTGCACTGTTTAATTGGGTATTGCCAGGGAGGGCATGGAATTATAGCATTACCAGTCACAGTACTATGTTACAAAGCTGAGTTCATCAGAGTGTCCAATTTTTTTCCTCACTAAGTTTGTCCCTAAAGACTTCTCTTGAAATTTAACACTTGTCCTTGAGAGTGTGCACAGAACAGAAGCGGTAGAAAGGACCAGATGTAGTGCTCTGGAGCTTCTTTGTTCTTCCCTTCGCGATAAAGCACAAAAATCCTACATAGTTTAACAAAACTCTGGTATCTGGTCCTAATTGCTGTAAGTAAAGCACGTATGATCTAAATGTTAATCAGACTTCTGCATTTAATGAGGGAAAAAGCAGCTATTATATGAGAAATGTTCAGGAGCAGGAGCTGCTCGTGTTCCAATCAGGTGATTGTGTATTTGAATAGTATTTCCATTTAAATAGCTTTATCGCCCCGCTGATTCCTAAGCACTGAGTCAAAACAAAAACTAACAGCTAAATTGATATTATTACTAAGGAGGAATGAGTAATAGGCAATAATTCTATACCTGCTGGGAATCCTCAGTGTGCTCATGGACTGTATAGGTGTAAGGGTCTGCACCAACTCTGTGGAGCTGTTGTGTTTCCAGAGGAGCATCACGGGGATCTAATTCCACCCTACCGAGCCTGTGGCACGATCCCATTAAATTCTCCCTCTGCTGGTTTTCCTGTTGATTCCCATGAAATGCTTGGTTGTGCAGTGGGCTCCCTTCCCAGTTCCCAGGGTTTGGAGAAGCCAAGCCTTTCAGGCAGGCAGGTTGAAATCACAGAGGTCCTGCAGGACATGAGCTTGTTTCCCCAAATCCCCTTCACAGCCAGAGCCTTTCCTGGGACAGCAGCAGGGCTCCACTGCTGTGGCCACCCATATCTCCTAATGCTCCTGAAAGGATTATTTCATAATCTTACCCTGTGAATGCAACAGCTGTAAGCCCAGATAAATTGGCATTCCTCTAGGGAAAGTCAGTTGGGACTCGTTTTAAGTGCATCCCAGTGGAATTGCATCATCTGGGATGTTAAATGGCATTTGGCTGGCTGGGATTGTGGTGGATTCAATGGAAGTGCCACCTTAGGATCCCGTGGCCTCTCTCTGTTTATATAAAACAGGCTGAGGCTGAAACCAAGCCACAAGCTTGTGTGTATTACAGGGGCACTGCCCTTCAAATAAAGGCTTTTGGGACAGTGCCATGAGAAGCACATTTTATTTTAGACATGGCTACTCCTTTCCAGACCGTGCAGCTGCCAGGTGAGGCTGGATACAGATCCAATCAGGCCTCAGGAATGTTCAGGACCTCTGGCTCCTTCAGGCTCTGCTTGCAGCTCCCCAGATGGTGAAAGCCAGCTGAGGTTATACCATGATCAGCATCCAGTCCTGCCTCCTGCCCAGCCTGGGCCAGAGGATGTCACTCAGCAGCTTTTCAGCAGGCTTGGGGCTTTGTGCTTGAACCAGAGCACTCCTTGCAGAAATACACTCAGGTTCTGTGAAATCATGGGGAATCCAGCTGCTCCTGCCCATCAAAAATAAAAAATCAGGGACAAAACCTGCTTTTTGTCCCAGATGGGAGCTCCTACTGTGATATCTGCTCTACTGGGTGGTGTCCCTGCCCATGTAGGTGGGTTGGAGCTAGATTTCTCTAAATTCCTTCCAATTCAAACCATTCTGATCTGATCAGAGGGTGTGATACTGAAAGGGATCCATATCAGTGAGATTCAGAGCATGTGAACTTTGCTCCCTGTGCAGAGACCAGCCCTCACTTGCTTTTAGCTGCTGAGGTATTTCACAGGATCTCTCATCACAGCTGCTTAAGAATCTGCTCACATTTTGATACCTCTACTTGTTAATTCTTTTTCTCCCCCAGCTCCCTCTGGGCCTGCTAAGCAGAGAGCTCCTGTTTGTGTGATACTTCTCTGTTCTTGATGTTTCTGCTCCAATCACCCTCTGCTTTCACAGAACCATGTTCTTAAAAGTGCAGCCCCCCTGTGCATACTTACAAAGTAGTTGAACACTTACACCATGTTTTAGGTAGTTAATTAATAGTGGCTAAAGAGTAGATATTTCTTCTTCAGGCTATTTCAGCTCTTCAGCAGAAGGGTAACTTGCTTTTTAAAAAACTTTTCTTGTTCTCTGGTCAAAAATCATAGAAACTCCAAAGAAAAAGCATCTGTAGAATCCCAGTTGCAGGTGATGCTCTAAGAGGATGAGTCCTTTGTATGGGGAAAAGGTCTCCAAAGACATTAAATCCTGATTCAGTGTTTTCAACCACAGTCTCCCCCTTACTTCCTAGTGTGTGTAGAGCCATAGTAATAGTAAGGCAAATAACAAGCTTCATATGAATGTTGGTTACTTAAGGAAAAAAATTGTGTTTGAAAATGTGTTTGAAGGTGTCAAAGATGAAGAGAGCACAGCCAGGAATCAATCATAAATGCAGATGTCAGTTCAATGAGAAATAAGTACAGTGATAGGCAAACATTTATAGTGTTGGGCTATTTTTCTAGCTGGATATTAGAATTTCACTTTGGCCTTGGTAGAGAGAAACATTTGGTTTAAATGCTACAACTTAACACCTGAAAATCAATCCTTATACATAACCTCTTTTAAAATGCTAAATGGAAAATATTTGCCTGACATCTATGAGAGCCACACTTTCAGCAGTAAAGATTGGAAACATTCACTAGGAATTAAATCAGTGGTGAAGTCTAGAGAACAGATCTGTTTGCAGGTTTGAGATCTGGGATGGATGCTTTGTTATTCTTCTGTTACTAATGCCTGCATTAGGAAAGGAAGAAATCGATCTGGGGGCCATACTGGGGAAGTGGAATAAAAAGACAGAATGGTTGGCAAAAAACTTCACAGTACAAGAACCTGCAGAGATCCTTTGCACGAGAAGCAAAGAGCAAACAAAGCGTTTGCATGATGACACTGCAGAATTCCCCAGCTGGGGGCTTTCTGCAGCCCTAGCTCAGCTCATCCTCGGGAGCACTTGAAGGTTCCCCTCCAGGGTCAGGCTTAGCAAAAAAACTCCCAGACTGATTCAGTAGTGCTGAATTGCATTTAGCTTTATGTTGAAGTGACAATTTTTGCATAGTTTTAATGAGCAGCAGCCCTGGGCCAGAAAACTTCAGGCTGGGATGCTTCTTGCTTGCTGCCCTAGTTTGTTTTCATGCCTCTCACCTGAGAGCGCCGTCCTGGAGCGCGTGAAACGGCAGGACTGGCATCCGTCATGTGGAGTTTATCCTGTCATCCCTCCCCAGGAAGAGAAGTGTGAGCAATGGGGTGTTTTATTTTAATAGCATTGTTGTTTGGTTGGTGATGTTGTCATGAGAGTCCCTCCTGAGGCACAGAGAGTTGTTTTTTGGTTTTTAATGCTTCCATTGCTGTGTCCTGAAGTAGAGGCGGGGAAAATCGAGGCTTGGATGCTGCATCTGGAGTGGGTCATTGTGAATTTTCTCCTAAGCTTTGCAGTTCATTCCACAGCCTTATGCTTGCCTTGGAGACCCTCTGCCTTGTGCTGGGGCGAGCTCTGGCTCGCGGTGCAGCGAGCTCCCGGGGGATGGCCCGTGGCACGAGCAGCCTGCACAGCCACCCTGGAGAGCCCACAGCAAGGGAGATGCTGAGTCACAGATGGATTTGGGCAGGCAGCCACCAGCCCAGCAATTTGCCCTCATCCCAGACTTCAGGGCAGTTTTTTAAATACCCTGGGCCAAGCTCGTGCCTTGCTGTGGTAGGCAGGGACAAAGCTGTCAAAAGATGACAAAACCATTAGTATCTTTGGTGTGGTCATCATTTCACATTAGCGTCCTAAAAGAGCAGCTGGAGGGAAGCTTTCCCACAGAAATGTGAGAGCCCATGGCCACAAGAGACCAAGTTCCTGACATTGTGTGTCAGGAGCAGCCACTGACCACTGGGTGTGGGAATAGCTGATTTATTTCTCTGTGATGGTTCATTCTCCAGAGCTTGGTCTGGATCCAGCTACACCATCTCCATACTTCTGTTTATATATCTAAAAATTGATTTTTATATACATGTATAGCACTGTTGATGGATCTTTCACTGTATACACCTTTCTGTGCTGTGGAGCCATGGTCAGAGGGAACAGCATCACAAAAATTTGGAAGTGCTGTGGAGCTAAAAGGAAACAACTGGAGAGGTATCCAGGCACAAAAACTGGAAAGGACAGAGGACAGAAAGAAAGGAAAGGTGGAGGAGCATCTAACACATCCTCTTTGGCTCATAAGGAGGCTGCCAGTGGTGGAAAGCCTTGGGAATACATAATTTCAAAGTTTATACTGCTCATCCAGAAAAATGAATGTATCTGGGTTTTATGGGATTAAGCACTAAAGTTCATTGCTGCTCGATATGAAGTGAGAGGAGGATTTCACATGGGGAGAAAGGAAAGGAACATTAAATGAGAATTATTCAGCAAAAGTCCCAGTTAGCATGATACTTAATCAGGAAATGACTAGACACTTTCCTCTTATTAGTAAAATCACTCCATAAAGGTAAAATAAAAAGAACAAACTTTGAGATGTGAAAACAAGAGAAATAAGATTTAAAAAAAATATTTTCTTGCTATTTCTAGACTGCTTGAAGATGATGAACACAGTAATAACACCAAGATTACTGCTGGGCACAAAGTGAACTCTCACTCAGGCACAAAAGCTCCAGCCAACCCAAGCGACTGGGTCAGTAGAAATTAAATCAGCAGCGAGCCCCAGATGATATCTGATGTGGGTTTGTGTCAGGATGGATGGTTTCTTTCTTGTTTCCTCGTTATGACTGATTGCGGTCGCTGCAGAAATCAATATCTGGCCATGGCTGGGCGCTGAAATGGGGGAGGCAGAAGCACAGGAGCTTTCTTGGAGGCTTCCCAAATGCCAGCCCCAGCCTTCCCAGGGGCACAGGATCTTCTGCAGGGGCTGAACAGAGAGGCTGTAAAGCTCTCAGTGCTGCCTGCTCAGGCAGGCAGTTTACTTCTTTGTAAATTCTCACGTCAGGATCCCAAAAGCTTCATCACAGCCCTGGAATTCCTCCCTGGACTTGGTTTGAAGTGTGTGCAAACCCAGCTGGGTGGAGGGAAGAGCTCCTCGGGGAATCTTCAGCCCCAAGCTTGCTGCAAAGTTCCTTCTGGTGCTGTAGTGAACAGAGAAAGAACCAGATATCACAACTGCTGGGGGGAAAAAGCAACTAAAAGCTTTGGATCTGTTCTTCTCAGAGCAGTAACTGAAATGAAATCATAAATTTTTTTGCTGTGCATTTTTAGTAAACTTTTAAAATACAAATTTGGATCTAAGTATTTAAAAAGTCTATGTCAATAACTACATACTTGATTTTATTTTATTATTTCATTGATCTCTACTTGGAGTTTGATCTGGTGTTTGTGAACAGCAGCAAAAATGTAATATTCATTTAATATTATTAAGCAAAACCCAGTCTAAATCAGGTGATTTATTGTGTATTCCTTGATCACTGGCATATCATTTAATGGATTTTAAAATCAGGTTTTAGTTCAGAATTTGTGGATCTGCACGTCCCTGAGTTTCATAGGCAGGACTCACACATCCAGGGATCTTCCCCACCTGTTGCCCAGGTTTGTCTCCCAAGACCTTGGAGAGTTTTGGGCCCATGTTTCCAACTTCTCCACATTTCAATATTCAACAACTTTTGGGGTGTGCTGGGTGTGCCTTAGGCAGAGAATAAGCAGAAGGTTAATTTGTTCCAAGTGATTTTCCACTCTTTTTCCTATTGTTTATTATTTATTCTGCTATAATTTATTCACAAGATTAAGTGGGTAAACAACATCACAACTACTTCTAGCTGCACAGTCCAGTGAGCATAATGATGCCAGCTTTAAATGCTGAGCAGTGCTGATTAGAGCTATTACACAAATATTCATTTGTTTGCTTTACCTTTACCACTTTGCTCACATACTTCACAAATTAGGGTATTATCCTTTCTTTTCCCCCTCCTTTCTGTTTTTACCATCAAATGAAGGTAATTTACCATTTTTCCATTTGAATTGAAAAGTTAATTGAACTTAATGGCTCCAGAAAAATCAATAATTTCCTACTGTTATTGATATAATGAAGAACATGTACGAGATCACCCAGTAAAGACACAAACCATTTAAATGAATTCAGCTCCACCTTGAACTGTTTAAATCCTCTGTGTGGACAGTTAAGGGAAGATCCTTGTGTGTGGGGAAGCAACTGTAACTCCAGCACATGGAAGTTATCATAGAATCATTTGGTTTAGAAAAGTCCAACCATAACCCAGCACTGTCACATTCTCCACTAAACCACATCCCCAAGTGCCACTTCCACAGTTTTGAACACTTCCAGGGATGGTGACTCCACTGCTTCCCTGGGCAGCCTGTTCCAATGCCTGACCACCTTTTCAGTGAATAATTTCCCCCTAATGTCCAATACAAACCTCCCCTGGTGAGAGCTGAGGCTGTTTCCTCTCATCCTGTCACTTTTACCTGGGAGAAGAGAACAGACCCCTACTGAGCTGCAGCCTCCTGTCAGGGACTTGTGAAGAGTGAGGAGCTCTTTGATTGTGACACAAACTGCTCAGGCAGGATTCTGTGGTGTTTAACATACTCTATTTTTCATGCCTGGTTTTATGGAGTAGCAAGAATCCCACACTGAAAGGTGTTTGGGGTCAGAAATCATCTTGTGAGAAGCTTCCTCAGCTGCACAGCTCTGCCATGGAAAGGGAGAAATGGGAGCTGCTTTGAAATGGAAAACCCTGAGGTTTCTTCCCAAATTTAAAAATACAGATTTATTTGGAAACTGCCATTAACTCCTGTCCTGGTTCTGGAAAAGGTTGAATGGTTCCTAGGAGAGGATATAGGAAATTCCAAACAAAACACTTCTAGACCTTTAAATCTGGATCAAAATCATTAAATCCCTAAATGACATAGAAGACATTAATGCCCTTAATTTAGCGATCAGTGTAGTAGAAAGGGAATGGCAAATATGAAATTAATGACATTTAAATTACTGTTTCATTAGAACACAGCTTTGCCACAGTATTTTACTGAATTTAGGATACCCAGAGATCAATAGCAATTCCCTTTATTTAAGGCTCTGGTGACGTTTACTGTGTAATTTTTTTTTGAAAGGTGTTGCTATTTGTGGAAATGTTTTTGTGAAATATTAGTGGAATTGAATGCATTTTTAATTGCACTCTACAGTAGCATTAATTTGGCACTTGGAACTTCTGCATTAATTTGTGTGATGAATGGATGTGGARGATACAGGACAGACAGCTTCTGCAGGATTTGCAGAATGGGAAAGTGAGACTGGAGTCAGCTCAACACTGTGCTAAGGGATGAAGAGGGGACAAAAGGGGCTGCTTTACCTCAAAAATAAGGAGATAATAACTGAAAAATACCGGCTAAATTATAGAAGCTGGACATTTTTTAATTCTTCTCCCCGAAAATTTTGGCTGGTGCCTTGGTGATGCTTCATGAGCACCATGGTGTCCACATTGCCTTCATTCCACCTGCCCAAACTTTTCTCCCCTGGGTTCTGGAGTCCCCCACCAGCGGGATGAGAGATGCCACATCCCAATGTATTTACATCTAGACTGTTCTGGAAAATAATCTCCATGAAGTAATCCAGTTCCCCCCCTCAGAGGCACCAAGGGAGGATGGCTGAGTGGAAACACTTTCATTTAGGAGGCCCTGGCTTTTGTTGCAGGTTTTTGGAAGATTCCAAGCAGAATGARTAACTTTATGAAAGCTGCATTTGCAGAAGGAAATGTTGAAAGGAGCTGTTGAGAGTGGGCAATAATTTCCTGAAGGTTCTGTGCATCCACCTTAGGATGTGGTAAAGAGCAYGAAAAACCTGGAGGTGTTTTCTGAGATTACAGATGAGGTGCATCTTGTCCAGTTCTCCCCACAACATTTCAGATTGACACTTATTGGTATGAAAAAAAAAACCAACCAAACAAAGGCTAGTTGGAACAAACCACTTCTTTTTGGCACTATAAAAATTGTGGCTATTACCTTCCCAGCATCCTCTCAGCTAATGGCCTGAAACAGGACCAATATTTGATTTCTACTTGCTGTATTTACTTTATAAATAGATACTTCATGGGCTTCATTCTTTACTGAGATTGAATTAGTGGGTTAAATAGACAGAAATATTTCTTACTGTGGTATACTGATCTCTTAGCATCTTGCACTGACCTGATAACAGGCTAGCAGGAGAGTAAACTTAATTATTTTTTAAGCTAGAGACTGACAATGGGGAACACTGAATATTTCTGAAACCCAGATCTTCTTTTCTGTCATTAAAAAGCCAGGGAAGTCTGAAAGGAGTGTTAGTTCAAGGCACATATCAGTGTGATTATTGAAGGGTTTTCAGAGAGTGGCTTATCACCTCCCCAGCTTATTTACCTGATAAACCAGAGCCTTATGCTTCAAAAGCCCCAGCAGCTCAATCCCAGCGTGGGAGCCACCTCTCTCTCAGTGAGGATGAGCCCACTCTGATGGTGCTGGCAAGCAGGACCTCACCAAGGCCCTTTGCTGCAATCTGCACTTCAAAACACCCCTGCAAATGCCCAGTTTTAATAAAAGCAGGAACTGCTTGATGTGCAGGGGGGGTTTGCTTCCCCAGTTCTGCCCTTTGAACTCGATTTCTTTGGGAGTGAAGGTGATGGAGAAGGTGAAAGGTGAGGGTCTGTGGTTTGGGGAGTGTTGGTGAGGATGCACAACCCATCCCTGTGAGCTGCTGATCTCTGCCAGCCACTGGGACACGAGATTAAGATCTAATTTCAGATGGCCTTTACCAGCCCCAGTGTGAGCAGCAGTAACTTGCAAAAGCAATAAACAGCCTTTGCATTGGCATTTGCACCCAAAAGCTGCTGCTGYCCCTGGGGAGGTTCTGTCAGGGGTCCCTGCATCCCTGAGCATCCTTTGCCACCCTTCCCTGGCTCTCCCTGCCTGTCACCACAGGCCCCTGCTCCAATCTGCACATTAATCTTGATTCTAAACCATCCTGCAGACGCTGCATGCAAATGTACTGAGTGATTCAAATTGGTTTTCTCTGTTTGTAAATGTAGTGTTCTGTGACTGCTCAGGGGCACTTGGAACATATGCTCCTTGATATCTGACATTTTTCAGAATTGCAAGCAGGGGAGGCTGTTCTTAGAGTGGGCTCGTGTGCCCTGTTGTGCTGCTGGTCCTGTGGGGGAGCAGCTTCACATCCAGGAGGGAAAGGGTTTCTTTTGGGATGGGGGGGAAAAAAACTCAGTTACAGCCGAGTCTTTTGTTCAGGAGGTGTGTGTGGAGATTGCATTACTCATCTCCCTGCTTTAAATCGACTCTGCCTGGCTCTCCCTGGGCTGGTGATCCAGAGGGGTGGACCTGGATGCTGCTCTCAGCCTCAGGTTGGGGCCAAGAGCCCTGGAAAAGGGGCTGGGGAGCAGGGAGGGCACAGGGGAGCCTTTTGCTGCCCCTTCCTCACCAAAGCCCACATTTCCCTGACCTCCAGGTGCTCCTTGCTGCTCGTGGTGAGGCTGCTCAGCCTCTCCGTGCGCTGGGACACTCAAAGGCCATTCAGGGGCTCAGGTCAGTGCTCTGTCAGCAGGACGGGCAGAAACAGCTGAAACTCCTCCTGCTCTCACCTGGGTGTCCTGCCTGGCTGCTCTCAGCTGAGGCACCCCCGGGGYACCTGCAGGGCTGATGCTGGGCCTGGTGGTGGTTCCCCATCAGCCCCAATGGGCCCAGCTGCRAACTGGGAGAGAGGAGGAGTGGGAGTGGTGTGCTGAGGAGAGGATTGATGTGCTATCTGGCCACTTCACTGCAGGGATGCTCCCCGTGGAAAAACAGCTTGGATCACCTGTTTGCAAGGCAGCACTGCTTGGTTTCCCTGGCTGAGACAGCTGAGGGTGCTGAGGGCTCCTGCATCTCCCGTGGGGGGTTCCCAGGTGGGGTGTGGGGTTTGCAGGCAGCAGCCCAGCTTGGTGGCCAGAAATCACTGTGGTGTGTCCAGTGGTGCTGCTGGGCTGGACCACTGCTCCCCAGGCTCCAGGGGCACTGCCCAGGGCTCCAGCCCTGCTCCTGGAGYGCCTGGCTGCAGCACAGGGCTGCAGGCACACACCTCAGCACTAATTCCTTCCTCTGAAAGGGAAGAAGCACTCCAGCAGTTCGCTGGGATAATTAAAATTCATGTTATCCTCCACCAAGCTCAGACAATTCTCTGTTGTCAGCACCTCCAGAGGTCCTGGTTTAGCTCCTTCTGGTTCATTTAATGATGTAACRGTGAGAAGGAGAGATATTCCTTTTATTGTTGATGTGTAAGGTTTAGAATTAAACGTCTCTGCTGGTTGCTGGGTACTTTCTGCTACTGCCAACCCCGTGAACTCTTTAAACATATGCTAATGAGCCTGACTGGCTCCCATTCCTTCTGTATAATCCATGAAGGAGGAAAAGTCAATCTTAGTCGTGCTTCCTAATGGCCCCTATACGTTGTAGTTAGCACAAAACCACTGTGAAGTGATGGAGATCTAGAGTTTAATGCATGAATTAAGCAGAACCCCTCTGACCACACTCCATTAGAAGAAAAACTGTCTCTAGGGAGACAAAACAAGATTTCTCTTTATATATACATTGTAAGAGTCACCCACTGATCCTCCAGGCTTTTTGAAACATTACTGGCACCCAAGTGATGTGGACAGAATATAATTTATCCATATTGCTACAACTTCCCACCCAAGATGTTGGTGGAATACTGATGTGCTGCAGCATAATGAGGATTTGAAGGGAGTGTGTATGTTATCCATAGCATTGCTTTCTCTCCTGCACCTGACTCCTCAGCCCTGATGGAAATGGGAAAGGAATTCTGTGTATTTTACCAGTCCCTTATTGCTTTTTAATGTTGCTTTTAAACRCCTTTATGCAGTTTTTCTGGCTTGGCCAGCAGCTGTCTGTGTGTGATTTGCTCAGAAAACAGAGGAGGAAAGTTATGCAGTTATCCTGTGATGGATTAATGCAAAGGGATAGCAGGGTTAAAACCTGGTGCAGGGCATTGTGCTGGTGGGCTCAGCCACGGGACATGAAACTTCTGCTCTTTCAAGGAGAACATTTTCCTCTGGAGCAGCAAGGAATAAGCAGTCCCTGCACAGACTGTCCCYACTCCAGCACTGTGCAGCTGTTCCTAGCAAGGTTATGATTGATTACAGCAGCTTATGCAGTCAATGGGTAAAAATAAGAGACTAAGAGACCTCGTTTCCTGCCTCATGATCCTGCAGCTCCATTCAAAACTCGGCTGCTGGGATCAGCTTCTCACCTGAGGGGTTTGATGAGTGCTTGGGCTTCTCTGCTGCCTCGACACAACCGTCTGATCTCAGCTTTTAAAGCTAATTTATTTCTCATTGTGTGTCTTTCTGTGGGCAAACAGATACCAGATAAGAACCTGGAGCTATTGTTGGCATGCAGAAATYGTGTGTTATGGAATGGGGTTGTAGAAATCTTGGGAGTTATTTGGATGACGCCCTCTTGGCATCCCTCCCGTGCATGAGCTTTCAAGAAAGGGCCTGCTGTCACCTGGGCTGTTCAGCAGGGTTTGGTACCAGTCCCTAATGGCTCTTTGGGGTGAAAAACTTCAAAGAGTAAAAGTACAGAGAGGATAACAGCAGAGAATATTTACTTCTCCCAAGAAATGCGAGTTCGTTCTGTCACAATGATTTGGGCAGACACATTTCGTGCTGTCACTTCTTCAAATTCCCAGAAGTGTTCTCAGAGGGACCTCCCAATTCCCACAGGACATGTCAGGACATTCCAGCCCTTCTAATGAAGAAATATAAAAGAAATCTCTTCATCTATAGTGAGAATCCTACTAGATGTTGTTTGCCTTTTGTGTTCCTAAGGATGAGAAGGTTTCTGCAGAACCATCGCCCCAGGAGGGAACTCTGCAGATCCCCACAGCCTGAACCTGCAGATGGTCACAGAGGAAGGATTTTTGTGTACCTCACTTTGGCTGCTCTCTCRCTGTCATGCAGTGAGTGTGTTTGCTCTGTAAAGCCACATTTAGCTCTGTACCATTGCCACATTTCTGGGTTTTGCTCAGATATTTGTTCTTCGTGCCCTGCTCTCCCCCATGGTGTTTTGGTTTGATGCAAGTTCTTAATGGGAAAGCAATTGCTCAGGGAAATGTGGTGCCTATCAGCTGTCTGATCACAGCCCCCCATAAATGGAA
Organism: Cardinalis cardinalis; assembly: GCA_014549065.1. Lineage (NCBI taxonomy): Eukaryota > Metazoa > Chordata > Aves > Passeriformes > Cardinalidae > Cardinalis > Cardinalis cardinalis. The sequence goes on along the minus strand of JACDOX010000101.1, from coordinate 549,103 downwards.
TTAAACTGAGGCTGTGTCAGTGTAAAGGCTCCACGAAGAAGATTTGCTTCATAAAATTCATCTTGCATATCATGCCTCTCTTTGTGTGTAGTGTTCAGAAGCTCTCTGCTCTGTTCCCATAATCTACCAAATAATAACAGTTAGCACTTACATCTGCAAATCARTACTCAGGCTCTCACTCCTAACTGTAATGAAAGTTTGTTTTTGTGTGAAACAGTAACTTTCATGTCCAAAAGATTGTTGCATCCTGTATTTCTGTCAGATTTGAYGACAGTCACCTCCTGAAGCTTTAACAAAAGGCAGAAATTCCCCTGGTGCTTCTGGCAATTACACATTAGTCTTTGTGGAGGCAGAAGATTACTTGCTGATTCCTGTTTGCTGATTCCATTATGTATGTATGCTCTAGTACATAATGGCTTGTTAATCCCTTAAAACAGCATGGCTAGAAATATTCCTTCAAAACTGTATTTTGGTTCAATTAAAAAAAAAACCCCAACAAACCAGCCATCAAAAATGATGAATTCCATAGAGTCCCTTATAACCACTGGGGTTTTGAAGATGATCTCTATCAGGGAACTTATCATTAAGGGAGCTGGACTGTGTGTGATGTGGTGAACTGTTTCCTTTTGAAGATATTAATTTTCCTGCCACCGATTYGACGCAATGTGCTCGCAGTCAAGCCAGGCAAGAGTAACAGAGCTGATGAAGACAGCTTGGTGTGTTATTGTGCTCGGAAATAATTCTGTTAGGGTCCAGCCTCTCTTTTTCCCAAATGAATTCCTGTTTCCTCTTGGCTGTGTTTGCAATCACTCAGCTGCAAGGCTCATCCAGAGCCCTGTCCCCATGGAGAGCTGCGGGATGTTTTGGCCTTACTAAGGTCAGCTTTTACACCCTCTTTAGGAGATACTTCAGCCTTGCTTGCAAAAAATGCAGTTCTGTATGATGCCATGCTCTGTGACATGGGAWTAGGAGCTGGGAAACAGAATGGCATAAAGGATTTGGCCCTGTCTTGCTTCGTGCTTTGGTGCAAGCCTCGCCCTGCCCAGCTGCTGTTCCCCTCTGCGCTGCTCTGTGCACAGCTTTGGAGCTACCTCGTGGAAAAATGGGCACAACAGTCACTGAGAAGCCCTTCAGATTGCCTTGGACCCCTTTTGTGTCCCTTGCACCCAGGTTTGTCCCACATGGTGACAGCAGTGAGAGGTCACAGCCTTGCTGTGGGTCTGAGGGGAGGACAGGACAGCAGAACATCCCTCTGCAATTCCCTCCCTGCTCCTGGGGTGCTCTCCCTAAAACCTTTAATAGACAGTCCTGGCCCTGCARAGCTCATGATCCAACAGGAAAGTTGGAGACTGTGATGGAGAGTGTAATAACATCCATCGTTGCATGTGGGGAAAAGAGGTGCAAAGAGACTGAGCACAAGGTCACAGAAGAAGTCCTGGGACAGGACCAGGAATTGAATTGCCTCCTCTGGGGTCTTCGCCCAGTGCTTTAATCACAAAAMATGCCCTCACCTTTGTGCTTTTCTGTTATTTAATCAGCTGAGGAGAAGAAAAATGCAAATTGATTTAATTAAAGGAGAGAGAGCAAATTTCTAATTTCAGGCTGGATCGTTCTATGGTTATGGAAATTTTGGGGAAAGGAGAGAGTAAGCATCTGTAATTTCTCTTTTCTTGACAGATGTATTTTCATTTACACAGCTGTGCAAAAATTATATTTATGTATTTTGTGACATCTAATTTTAGCCTTGGAGCAGATCTGATGTTGGGTTACCAAGAGGTGTCATTTTCTGGCTTGCAGAATAATCCTCCTTCTGGCAAAAAATTGGTCCTGTTTCTTCCCACAGACATGGTTTCTTCCTTTTAAGTGTCTCTCAGAATTATTTTATACTCAATGAAGCAAATCCTCCAAAGGCTTCATTATTCTGATGGTAGCATCATCTGATTGAATATTTCAATCATAAAGTCCTTTGGAGAATTTTAGCAGTTTCCACTCGGGATGTTGGAGGCTTGGATTTCTGTGTGTTCCTGAGGTTTTGAGGAACTGGTGTAGGAAATTGAGATAATTTCAGATGCACAGAGTTCATTGGGGAGGTAGTGGTAATGTCTGGCTGTTAACTGGAATGCAGTAAATCATCCCTTTCTAAAGAAACACAGACACAGCTTCTCTGAGCCCTGGTCAGCAAAGCATTTAAGAACATGCTTAGGTTTAAGCATGTGAGTRTTCAAGTGTGCTCCTGCCAGGCATTGCCAGTAAATGCAAAGAGTAGTRAAGTGTCACTTGCCAGATCCAGCTGCTGGGGACATCATGAGGGCAGCCCACAGTTCCCAGCTCCAGGAAAACCTGTAATGTTTRCAGTGTGTGCTGCTGAGATTCTCCCCGTGAGCTCTGTCCTGTGATCCCCTCCTCTCAGCTCGGTTTCCTTCCCGTCACATCCCCACGTTGCTGGCAAGCTTTGATTCTTTTTCCTTCTTCATTGAAAAAAAAATATTTTTCAATGACTCTGGAAAGAAATCTGGGTTTGTTTTGTTGAATTCCAACAGGGACAGCAACTTCAGGGCTTTCTGAAGGGCTGTGACAGCCCTTTGTCCCTCATTGCCTCCTTCCCCTCCCCTGTCATCCCCTGGATGAAAGATTCTGGCACCCACCTTGGCAGGAGGAGCTCCTTGGGCTGACGTTGCCACCTCTGAATTGCTGAGGAATCCTCGGTGAGGGTGTTCTGCTTCTCTCAGCCTCACGTGAGGCTTTATGAACTTTAATGAACAGTATGTAATAAATTTGCCGRAGAAATTGGGTTAGCCCGTGATTAACATTCAGAGTGATGCAGATGAGTGTACCAATGATGGGAACATGTGCTCACATCACGATGAAATGCAGATGAGAGGCCCTGGAGCAAGCCCAAGGATGTGGGCCAGCACAGTTTCATCTCTGTCAGCTTTAATCTGATCTCGAGTGCCACTGCTACCGGCCTGCAGGAGGAACCTCAAACCAGACCTCGACACCACTTCAGTTTTCTGTTAGGGGCTAWGAAAACATTGCTTTGCAACAAAGCCCCATGTGTAGAAACCCGAGTCACTGTCTCTAAAAAAACACTATTTCTAGCAGTGGGGAAGAGAGGGGGAAATGGTTGGGAGGTGTCTTTTGGTTTGGTTTGGCTTTTATAAACTTTTTGYGCTGCTTTACTGTGCAGCTGTTTCAGTCAATTGAAACCCAGCTGAGCCCATCGTCCTATGACAGTGTCGTTGTGGGGAGCACAGAGAAAAATCCCCCCCGACCTCCCTTTTAAATGAAGTGCAAAGTAATGCTGGGAAGGGAAAGAATAAATCAATTTTAAGTGGTAATCTATGAAGTTGGACAGAAAATGATGAGAAATGAAGCAACTGGTCATAGGAAATTGACCTTGAAAATGGTGTTTATCTGGCGGCCGCAGCGGCAGAGCCCCGCTGCTGCTGCTGCGGGCCTGAGAGGGAATTTAAATCAGACTTTCTTTGCTTTGAATCTCAGTTGGGTTTTGGGGGAGTTTCTTTCAGGACTGTGCTTTCTGACAGCTGTGCCAGCGGTGCAGCTCAGTGGGATTTGTTCCTTTGTGGCAGCCTGGTATTTTGCTCTGCTCCTTGAAAGGCTGCACCAGTTTGGGAGTGGTGCTTGTAGGAGAAGGGTCAGGAGAATCACCATGGYTGTATAACAGATACATATGTTAGGGACAGAGATGGTATTTTTACCTGGCTTTTAATTTCCATACAAATAAACTCATTAAAGCGAGCAAAAGGACAAATGAGTAATACATGTCACCTCTGCTATTTTAAACTGCAACACCTACTTACAGCAGAAGGATGGCTATTGCAGTATTATACACATCTTATTTACAGTGAGGGGACAGCAGCATGTGGGAGGTGGAATWTATTGAGTTTTCACTGAAACTCTAGCAGAAAACAATTGACAGAGTATTTCTGTGATCTTTGTCTTGTAGGGCAGGTGGTCAGGGGTCTGTCAGATTAAATAAATGCTTTTTGGACAATGTTTTTTTKCCTTTTTTTGTGTACACCAGCTGTGTCCATGAGTAATCCTTATGCAACTCATTGAGGTGGGTCATTTGCTGCTCTCAGCACCTGCATGCTGGGTGCCTCAGGAATTGCCCACCAAAACATGAAGGTACAAGTAGAGTATATGCTATAGAGTAGCCAAGTGCTAAACCTTGGAGAATTTATGGTCTTGGTGGCCAGAAAAATAACCTGATAYTGACCTATAAACTTTACTGAAAAACCAGAAATCCTTGTGTCAGTTCTGATGTGATCCACACAGSGGGGCTCTCTGGTTTGCTCAGTTTTGCCATCACTGACCTCCTCTGCCAGATCCTCTCCCAGCAGAAGTCAGAGAGCAAGCACAGGCAGGACATTTGTGGGGTAAGAGAGACCGGGACAAAACCCTCAAAACTCCCTATATGGTCTTGTTAAAGGCTTTGCTTCACACCTGAGCTTCTCAGAAGGCTGAGGCATTGCTCACTGGCCATTAAATGAGGTGCTCCAGGCAATTCCTGCRAGCAGCAGCTGCTGCTGCTGGTGTGGCAGCACCCACCTGAGCTCTGGGCACCCACCTGAGCTCTGGGCACCCAAAGGRTCACGTTCCTSCATGGGACCTTGCTGGAGATGCTCCAGTYCCAAAGCCTTTCCCTTGCCTGGGAGCATTCCCTGATCCTTTCAGTCTGGGAGAGGGTCTGGGATGAGCACTGAGAGCAGAAAAGGGAAACAAAGGGAGAGAGGTGGGAAGCAGGGAGGGAGCAGAGCTGTGGGAGGAGAGGAGAGGAGAGGAGGGAGCCCCGCTCCCAACAGGGGAAAGCTTGGATTGATCAAGCACCAGCCATGCTGGGTTGGTGGTGTTACCCCAGTGCTTGTGCTCTGATGGGAAGCTGACAAATAATGAATCTGAGCAATGTTTTTAGACTGTGTGAAAATTGAGGATTTCGAGGCAAGCCTTCTCCAGATATTTAAAATTCAGCAAGCTTTTTTTGTCCTGGGTCTTGAGATGTTAATAACTTTGACTAATTGTCAACACCACCAATTACTATGACTGATACCTTATCATTTCCCACAATGAGCAATGCTAATTAAAATTGATTGTGCTGCTGTTCTGGCACAGCAGCAAGTTTCCTTTTCATTTTTTGTTTAAACATGAGCTTATTGTGCCTATTTGGTGAATTAAATAAGGAAAGCTCATTATTCTGATGTTTATTTTTGAGCAGGGGTTTTAAGCCACATTGGAAGCCTGTTACAAGTGTCAAAGAAATAGAGTTTGAATAAATTGCATTTTTTGGAGTACCAAAACATACACCTAATAATAATATTTAGCACTCTTATACCGCAGTGCTTTTTACATGATCACATTTCTGCACAAACGTAACCACTTCTATTATCTCTGTAAGGTGGGCAAACACTGTTATTGCTGTTCCACAGACACTGCAGCAGATATGCCAGAGCTTTGATTCCCTAATAGCAGAGCACTTCAAGCTATTCACTTCAATTAGGTTACAGATCCCTGTCTTGCAGCACTCTGAGCTGCCTGAGTTACAATTTGCAAGACTGGTGTTGCTTGAATTTTATCCAAACTTGGCCTTTTATTTCTCACTTCTTTTATTTTAAAAGCATGGTTATTTATTTCTCCCAAAGGTAGGGTCAGGAATCCCTTGCTGCTTGTCTGCCCAGTGCTGTAAATGTTGATTCTGCCCATGCAGAGCCATGTAGGAGGGATGGGGCTGTGCAGATTTTTGTCCTTTTGGTTTGAGTCTTTGCTTCATCAGCAGAATCTCCTGATGTCAGGAGATCTCCTGTTCTTTACTGGGTAGAAGCTGCTTGCAGGGAGTTGAGATGGCTGAACAACAGCATGGAGCTCTGAAATTCCCATTATCTATTTCCTGTTGTACTCTGAATTTAGCTGTGGCTTTACATGAAGTTTTCTATGGGGAATATTTGTGGGATATGTTATAATTGGAAAAAAATCTGGGGTTTTTTTATTATTCTGCTGGTATCTTCTTCTTAAGTGGCCAATTGCAGTTAATAGCACAAGTCTGTGACCTTATCCTGCTGGAGATTAATTTAATCTAAACAATTTATTCTTTCCATGATCAATATGAAATGARTTTATATGTAATGGATATAAATGCATGGAATTGCTTGAGATATTCCTTACTTCCTCCTACCTAGTCCAGAAAATGAGTCAACAATTTAATGGTAGTTATTAAAAAAAAAGTCTTTTAAAGAATTCTACATTTTGCACCTTTTCATAAACAAGATCTCCCTTAGGCTTTGACAGAAAGGGAACCCATGTTTGCCTGCTTGGTGCCTTGTATGAGCAGCTATAGAGTGTGCCAGTCAAAAAACATTTCATATTTATTGGGAAAAAACTGAAAAATCGGGCACTTAAAAGCAAGATTAAAATATTTATATTACAGCAAYACCACCAGCAAAATTCATATCCGAAAAGTAAATATTTCATTCCTGAATACTACTTTTTAGTTATTTACAGCTACATGACTTTCCTTTGAGCATTGGTTTCTTCTGATCCTGATMGGAGCTGGGAGCATCCCTGGGAATCTGTAGAGCTGCTTATGCCATGGTGCCACGAGTGACCCCAGTGCTCCTTGCTGGGAACAAGGGGACCTGGCCAGCAACGCCTTGTCCCTCACAGTGACCAGGTTAATTTGTTTGTGTGGGGAAAATGCTGGAGCAGTGAAAACCATCACCCAGTGGAGCTGTGGGAGTGTGGGGTTTGCTTGGTGGCACAAAGGGGGTCACAGCAGGGGAAGCTGTGAAATGCCTGAGTGCCAAGAGTGTCCCCCTGGAGCACAGCAGAGCTAATTCTCCTCCCATCTCTGCTGGTGTCTCTCCCTGGACCAGGCTGAAGCTGCTCGTGGTTCCTGCTGTAGAAAATCAGAGAGGAATCATGGCTGGATGGCTCCCTTGGCGTAACCGGCTGCATGTGGAGGCAGAAGTGTTTTTTTGCTTTCTTCTCTAGTTTCAAATGTCCCCTGGAGTTTCATTGTGAAAAGTCAGTTATGAAAATTGAGAGTGTGAAGGGGGGGAATGTGTCATTTGGGTTGTGATTTGCTGTTAATTAAAGTTTAGTGTGACACATCCTTTATGTCTGGGGATTCCTGAGTCTCATCTCAGTGGCCTGGGTAGAACAGAGGAGCAYCTCCATCGAGATCAATGCTCATTATTATTTTCCTCATTATCATCATGATCCTCATCAGTATTTGTTCTACAACACTGGCTGTGGAACAGAAGCACAGGCAGAGATGACCTTCGCTCCTGTTCCAAACCTTTCATTTTTAACAGAGAAGAGACTCAGGGGCTGGGGACAGGGAAGTGACACTGAACTGACAGAGAATTAGATCCAGCTACTCAGAAGTCAAAATCAGCCACCTCAAGCACAGCAAGCATTTGATGGTCTGACCACCTTGTTTTATTGACTGGCCTCTTGTAAAATCTGCAAAAAGGAGCWCAGGAAAAGATGTATCCCTTCAAGTTAGGGACTTGGACCTTTCTGCTTAAAATGTTGAAAATCAGTTCTTTTGGAAGGCCWGGGACAGAAAAGACTCTTGCCAACCTGACAGCTCATTGCTCCTGGTTTGAGATGGAGGAGGAGRTGTGTGATTTCTGTGAGTCACCTTCTGACAGGCAGCTGATAATCCCCCAACCATCCCCTCAGTGCTGGTGATTTTCCTTTTTGCTGATGCAAAGTCGTCTGGGGGTCAGGAAGTGGATGGCATTGTYAAGGCTCTCACATGGAAACGGTGAGATACAATCAGACTGGACTTGAGGAAAAATATTTTTATTTATTTCCACTTAAAAACAGAGTAGGATGGGGAAAAACAAAGACAAAAACTAATACAGMTCCTTTCACTTCTCAGACCCCAGCCCAGTTTTTCATGCCCAACTCCCCTACCTCCTCTCTGCCCAGCATGCAGGATGTTTGGGAATGGGGGACTGTGGTCAGGCCATAACAGACAGGCTCTCCAAGGGAGTCATGTTAGTTGAAAGTGTTTTGGTTAATATWTTTTTTGGTCTAAATACTTACGTAAGGGTTTTGCTGTTTGTTTTTCAGAATATGCAAGTACAGCTAGATTAGTTTCATAAAAGAGAGGGCAGTGCCAATTTATTACAGAAAACAAACAGTATGCTTATTTTTTTCTGAAGATAAGAAGGTTGTATGGCAAGTTACAGAATTAATGCATCACTGAAAAAACTAAAAATCCAAATTTCTTCCTCCCCTTCCTCTCTAAGTGTTGAGGATCTGTTCAGCTTCACCCCAATCCTCATTTTTGCTGTATCAGAGGGTGCTCTGCAGTTCAAGCCCTGCACACCCCTGTGTGCTCTGGAGTTGCTCCAGGAACCAGGTTTGGGGGGACGTTTTGGTTGCACCCAAGTGTTTCACACTCCAGCTTCAGGAGGTGGCATTTGATGTGTTTGCTGTGTGTAAGAAGAGGGTCGGGGACCCAGAGGAGGGGGCAAGCTGCTCCCTGTGTGTGAGCACTGTAACCTGGAGGGTTTGTGCAGCACGTGGGTGAACGGGCTGTGGCTCTGCTTGCCTGGAAATCACCCATGACCAAAGAATTGTGGTGAGGTTTGACCTCTCCTGGCCCTGAACCTAARGGTGTCCCCTTTGGGCGAGGTCTCTGCTGCTCTTTGCAGCCAGCTGCAGCCCTAAAGCTTTTTCTGCATCTAAATGACTGGGGAGAGGCTGAACAAAATACTTCCCTCCTGGGAAAGCCCCTTTTATGGTGATAGGGGCTTTTTAGCATTATGGATTTCCCCAAACCAGACTTTATTGAAAGCCAGCAGGATTGCCAACGTGAATCTGGGTGTGCTGAGCAGCTGCTGGCACCCAGAGCTGGGTGTTGGGGTGACTCTGGGSTTGGTGGAGGGTGATTTTCACAGCCCAGCTAATGAGCACAGTCCCTCCAGCATCAGCAGCTCATCAGAACCCATCAAGAACAACCTCTGCTGACCAGAATGATGGGAAAGCTGTGTTTGGTGCATGACAAATAGCAGGGTGTTGCATATTTTTCATTATTAGCTCTGAATCCATACAATTAGTGGTAGAAAAGAAAATAATATTTATTTATCTGTGAAGTCTAATGATAAAATAATAGCCAAGGAAACTATTGATCCCTCCCTTGACCACTCTCTCCAGGGGAAGGTGTCCCTGCCTGTGGCAGTGGGGGCTGGAATTGAATTTTTGAGCTTCCTTCCAACCGAAACCATTCTGTGATTCTATGATAAAATGGGAATTTTCCTTTTTCCACCAGTTTGCACGTACCAGAGTTGGCAGTACATCTTGTGTGAACATCAACTCCACCATCCTGCTCCCTTCCCTTCCTTGCACCAAAACTCACCTCTCTTTTTTCCCTTCCCGTGGGTGATGAGGAATGTGTGTGCTCAGAAAGGACAAGGTGCCTTCTAGTGACACCAGGAAGAAAATGATCCGGGGAGTTACAGACCACTAAGCCTTTCATTTGTACCTCGTAAACTGGTTCAAATGATAAGGAAAAAAAGAAAACATTTGGGAGGCGCTGATAAGATCAGGCTTATCCAGTAGAAAGGTAGTGTAGGATATGGCTGGAAGTGATAGGGAAAGCCTGGGCTTGATGACCCAGCAGGTCACTTACAGTCTTTCTCTCTTAATCTCTTGGAAGTCTTTGAACTTGTCAATACGAAAGGGAGAGAGAGGAACTGGCTTATCTCATTTATTTACGATGCTGAAAGGTCTTTGCAAGGCCCCTTGTAGGAAACAGTCAGAAAGACAAGGTGGGTGGGTGAAAGGGAAAATTAGAGTCGGGAATCAAATCCTGAAGTGAAGATGAGGAATAACTGGGGAATTTTCACCATTGCAGAGGGTTAAACCTGGGGTTCCTTCTCTGTTCCTAAATCCTGTAGGTCTCTGGTTTGGGATGGAGAGGAGAGGGAAGGACAGCCAGGGCTGGGGTAGCAAAAAGCCTCTGAGGTCAGTCAGGTCCAGAGAAGGCAGTGAGGGAGGACAGAACAACCTAAACAGCAAATACATAACATTATCTCCAAAAAGAATCCTGTGTTAATGAGTGGCTGCTGCCCACCCTGTGGTTTCAGTTTGAGTTTGATGTGGTCAAACCAGAAGCCCAAGTCTTTGGTTCTGCAGCCCATGTARGAGGAGATCCTGGTGGGGCTGCTAATGGGGAGGAGATGCTTTTTCCCTGATCACCCACCCAGCRGGGTCTGCAGTGCAGGACCAGCTGTGCTTTTTCAGGAGCACAGAAGGGTTAGACAAACACTAATACAGCGTTATCTAAAAGGCCAGCAATGGCACTCAGCATCAGAGCAGTCTCATTATTGAAGGAGCCCAAATTAAGAGGMTTCATGTGGCATTACTGGGATTTAAGTTAATTTCTTTTCTTCCATTTAAACTCTGCAATTGTTTCTTTTTCACAGTCATGTCTGTCTCTCTGTCCTAAACAGAGATTTTGAGTAAGGGTTAAACAAACATAATTTATTTGCATTCCCTGCTGCTCTGTCACAGCTGACTGTGTTCCCTGCACCGCTGATTTAAAAGACAGCCCCACCTCTTAACTGATGGAGCCTCCTGCCTCCCTTCCATTCCTTCCCATCCCTCTGCCTTTCCCCACCATTTCTAAGGGAGAAGAACCACTGGATGTCCCTTTGAATTCCAGGGGCTGAAGTCCTGGATGCTGCTAATGAGCAACGAGAGCCTTTTAAGGAACTGAAACATTGCATTGTTATGATTTGTGAAACAAAAGCTGAATTAGAACTGTAACACTTAACTATGGCATCCCACTTTATTTTCCTCTAATGCAGGCTAAGCTGCCTTACAGCAATCTTTTAAATGTAATGATTGAGACTATTATAGGAAATACTATACAAAGCAACATTTTTTTTTGCAGCCTAAATAATAAGTAGGGCAAGGTTTTAAATGAGGCTAGAGTAATGAATGCTGTACAATAATTTTGATGATAAATTTCCCCGGAGGATAAAGTGGAAGAACAGAAGCAGGCTGTATTTAATCATGCAAAGTTAAAGGAATGCAGACCAACAAATATTTATAGAAATGTACGGATTTTCTAACCTTTTCCGAGATATTCTTGCCCCTTTTCACCTGAGAGACTTTGAAGAAGTTCAGGTCTTTCAGTGCTTAATAATTAGGAGGAGGAATTGATCACATAGGGTCAAGTGTTTCTTTGATGTAAGAGCACAGAAATTCCTGCTTCCTCGCAGGCTGGAGGACTCAAACAATGAGACATTTGTTTTTCACAGCTCTTTCATTCATCAGAGTGTCTGAAAAGCTTGCTTTGAGCAGATACACAGCATGGGATGGCACATTCTGCAGCTGCCCTTCACCCACTGCTGACCCAAGGAGCTGTGTCCCCACCAGAGCAGGGCACTGTACACAGATCCCCTTCCCAAGGCAGCAGAGGTGCCTTTGTGCAAGCACAGTAAGGAGAGCTCTGAACTGCATTGCAGAGGTGACACCTGTGCTCAGCAAGCTCCAAATCTCTGCCCCATCRCCAGGCACAGGTCCACAAAGGCCATCCATCCTCCTCAAAGGTGCTGCTCCTCAGCTCTGSCTGCTTCTGCTGGTCCTAAGGACAAAAGATTGGCTTCAAAAGMTAAGGGACAGTAAAAAAGTCACTGCTGACACCTGGCTTGGCACATTCCTGGTTGCTCTACATGGATGCACTTGTGGAAAGGTTAAAAAATCATTCCATAAAGTTAGATAATCACTCCATAAGGTTGGATTGCTTTGTGTGTGTGTGGTTTTTTTTTTTAATAACTATTAAAATAAGGGTATTTCAGTGGAACTTCAGCTCAACCTCCAACAGCATCCACTCAGCAGAGGCAAAAACCTGCGGGTTTCTGTTCCGCTGATCAATACTTACAGCGTATATTGATTTCCAATTTAGGTGTTAACTTTTTAGCTCTTAGAAGTGCTCTTGATATCAATTTTCACCTTGCCTGGTGTTCATTACACGCTGAACGTTATGGCAGTGAGTGAGCTCGGATCCCATCTGGAGGGACGATTAATTCCAGCCACTTCAGGACTGCAGCCTGCAAAGATTTACTCGCCCTGCGCAAGCATCGCGGCAGCACGAAAAATCWGTGTTTAAGGCAGTGACCTGAGAAATGCTTTTCACTCCAGCCTGGCACTTTCTCCTCCACTTTCTCAGCCTGTGTAGTCATCTCTGAAATCATAGAATAAGCTAATAAATAGTGCTGTTTATTATGTTCGTGTTGTTTCGGYGTAATAATTCACAGCCAAAGAGCGCGGGGTGGCGGGCTCAGGTTGCTGGGTGGCTGGGTTTTGTTTAAGTAATAAGACACACATGATAAGCAGCGTGTCCCTGGGTGATTGTGCCTCCAGTAGTGTTAGGAGGCACAAGGTCAAAAGGCTCAGTGACTTTAACTACCTGAGAGGTGCTGTGTAATCCCCGGCAAATGGGCTGTCTGCAATGTCTTATTGCTGTATCAGAGAGGGAATTATTTCTTTTTAAAGGCAGCCACATGAATTCCCTCTGTAATTGGCACAGGGCTGACATCACTGGCTGCCAATCAGAAATCCGCTTTGTCTTGGGTTTTAACACCTTAATTTCAAGTTGGGGTCATCTGAACAAATGGATTTTGTTAAAATKATGTTTTATCTTCTTTGTGCTCCGAGTCCCATCTGCCTGTTTTTGCGCTCTGCGTGTGCCTGCGTTGTGAATTGCTCTGCAGTGGCTTCTGTGTCATCATCAGGCACAAAACAGTGGCTGCAAAGTCCTTGCAGGGTTGGTGACATGGGAGCCATGGCCTGGCTTGAGGTGCTTGGGACATTATTTAGGCTCAGAAGCTCCAGGGAGCGAGGGGAGGGCAGAGAGKCAGGTGAGCACCTCAGGAGGTGCTCAGGCTGAGATCTCAAAATAATTGTGTAGCCATCAAATCCTTTCAGCCCGTGCTGTCTTTTCCTTTTTATGCAAGCATAACCCCAAAATAATAAAATCATCCCAATTTACAGTTACTGTTGGTCAAATAAGCACACCTAGGTCAGAGCTTTACCAGCCTGAGCAGATGAGGAGCAGGCTGTTTATCCCAGTGATACTGAGGAGGCCGCAGGCAGTTGCTGCCCTTTTTGGAAGGGGGGATGAGGAAGACAAGATGGGAAGATTTCCCCCTTGTTTCTCCCCACTTTAAGCCCCAGCAGAAGCAATGACAAAGGCMCAGCCCACAGGAATTTCTCTGCAGCCCTTTGAGCTGGTTTCACTGTCTTCCAGCTGCTCCTTCAGCAGGGGAGAGGAAATCCTGTGGTCCACCCCAGAGAATGCTTTTCCTTTGGGAAAATRGGAATAGATGCCAGAGGTCACAACTTCTCTGTGTCAGTCTGTCAGTGGGTGGGACAAGGGCATCTCTGAGGGAAATCTGTGAAATCCACRGCCAAGGAAATGCTGTGGAAGTTGCTGCTCAGCTGCACTGGAATTTAGGGACAAAGCGAGAGGAATCCTCACCCTGTTAGAGGGCAAAACTTTGACAAATAGTTTTAAAGGCTTAAAATAAATCTATCTTCATAACCTGACTGCTGTRCTTTTTTCCTTAGGTGTGTTATAGAGGTAATGATACTTCTACAGTGAACTCAATTAACCTTCTGCAGCCTCCCGTGTGACAGGGAATCCTAAATCTTCTGTTTTATGAGTGCATGTGCAAAATTTGAAGCTACTCTGAACTTAGCATTAATAAATGCCCTTTTCTAATTGGTGCCCATTTGTTTGTTTTTTCTTTTCCAGTGAGAAAGACATGGTGGCTGTGAATGGAATGTAGTGTTCATGGTTGGGAAGAGATTTCCACACAGGAGAGAGGTATTATCATTATAATTTTGTTATTATTTTTAAGAATCTGCTTCTTGTGTGGGGATGCCTTTGGAGTTTCCATTGTTCAATGATGTTTTAAGATGATCTTCAGGACTTTATTTTTGGTTCTCTGCATTATTTTGCATAAATGGACATACACTGCCAATAAGAATGACTGGATTCTCCTCTGTCTGATACCCAGTGCATTTTGAGTGTCCTTTAGAAGCGCTGTGGAAAAAAAGCATGGGGTGAAAACTGTGTATTTAGGGTGAAAAACCTGTGTATTTAGGCTTCTACAGCCCGTTTCTCTACAAAACTCCCTTCTGCTCTGTGATACATCCTGGTAGGTGCACCCTGCATCAGGACACTCAGTACTGTTTGCTCCTGCCTGGCTCCTGAGATCTTTGCATGAACACATTCTGTGCAGAGCAAAATGTTTCATCTGGGAGGGAGGATGTCAGCAATAAATGAGAAAACAAGAGAAATGGATGATGGCCCATAATGCAAACCCTATAATATAATCATTGTTGTTTGATAAAAGAGACACTTGGAGCAACTCTCCGTGCCCTGCTAGGTATGTCTGGATTTATTATTCAGAAAGACACAATCAAATCTCTTCATTCCGTTGACAAATGGGAGCTATTCAATTCCGTATCTGCCTCTTATTTATAGCATATAGAGGGGTGATTTATATGCTGGCTGCAGATCTTCCAAAACAGTTTTAATTAGCAGCATTGGCTATTAGAATGAGAGTCCTGTAACTTCCCTGCCGTACACATCCCCTAAAAACTGAACAGAAATCTTACTCTTTGCCAGGCAACATTTCTCTTATTTTTCTGGTGATGCCAGCAAGGAAATGCATGTGTGATTTAGGARCTCAGAGACTGAATTGTTGCTGAGGAGCAGGCAGGGGAGCATGAGAAAGAAATTTTCATTTATTGGTGAATCTTGGGAGGACAGGACGGTCCTTGGGGCATTGGCACCATCAGTGACTTGGGGTTTGAGGACACAGTAAGCACCAAACACACCAAGGCCAGCTCAGGCTGGGAGCACTGCCATTCTGGGGTTCTGCTCTGCCTTTCTGTSCTTGGAGGAGGATGGATGTGAGCTCTCACCTCGCTGTGTCCTGTGGTTGGAGCACTGATCCCTGCTCCCRGCGCGTCCCGTGGCACACGCAATGATGTTTTTGCTGGGAGCTCTGTCTGAAGATGYAAGCAAGAATTCCAGCATTGCCCCAGCTGTTCCCTGCTCCACAGAGCTGCTCTGGCTCGTGGGCTAATTGGTACCCCTGGGGTTCAGAGCAGAGGCAGGCACGGCGCGGGGGGCAGCCCGGCAAAGGCGCCCGTTTGAGTCTCTATTATTTCCACGCATCTGATAGGAATGTAATCCCTTTGAGACCTCAGCCTATCTGTCAAACCTGAGATCAGCCAACAGGTTCAAAAGTTATTTGGGGAAGCAATGAGTGACAGAACAATTGCACAGCTCTTGTTTTTTTCCTGAGAAACCAGGCTAGAAAAGCGCAGGAAACATAAAGAGTGTTTTTTGTGCTTTATGCGGTGTGTGTAGCATGCAGAATGCTCTGTTGTTATGCTTCCACTGATCTTTTTTTGACATAAGCAATGCAGTCATTCTGTCTTTGCATCAARTAAGTCTTTGTACTGCTTGTCACCAGCTCACAGTGTCTCTGTCTGTGTGTAAATTCAGTGTTTGCTACATCCCCCTGTCACAACTGTGCTGCTGCCTGCAGCTGGGTGCTTCTGCTCCAGCTCTGGGTGCTTTACAGTGATGCTCTGTTGGTGATATTTACTCTGGAGAGTAAGAAAACCCTAGGAAATCTGAAGTTTGAGGTAGAAAATAACATGAAAAGAGAGGACATGAGCATTGGACCTGGTCACAGAGGTTTGGTGTCTTTGCCTCCTCCSTTGGAGGAGGTCAAGGAAAGAAGGCACAACTGAGAGAGAAGGTTGGATGAAGTTCATCACTGCTCTGCCACCACTGTTTGTGGTGCTTGGGAGACTGATGGGAAAATGAGGAATTAGGAAATGAGGACATAGAAAAAAATCCTGCTACAAGCAAGCCTGAAATTAATGTGGTCAGAAAGAAGGAATGGAAATKATTCCTGCAGTTTGCAATTGGGAGATGATGGGCTCTGCAGTGAGGCATCCACAGGTAATTCACAAATCTGGGAAAAAAAACCTCACAGGTCTTGGGCTAAATACAAGTCAGATTTTTTTTTAATCTATAGAAATTGTGTGTAGGTATTTTATTTCATTTTCTGGGCATATTGATAAAGTACACTGGTTAAGGAAGCTTTCAAATTATTAACATCTTCAGCCTTGTCTTTGAGCCAAGTGAACAGTATTTGGTGAGCTGTCTTTGGGCATTACACTAAGTGCTTTTCTACTGCAATTCTAATAGAGTGTAGGGCTGAATTTGATAGTGTTACCTATTAGTGATTAGAGAGTGAAGGGCTTTCAGTGTCTGTACTGCAGAGTTTGCTTTGATTGATAAATTGGGCATTATGCATTTCATAATTTTTAAATTCTGCCTTGAAGTAATGAGATTCCCTCCTCAAATTCCTCTTTTCACTAACATTTTGAAAATATTTTGGAGGTATGAATGGGGAAGGAAAAGAAAGAGGAGAGAACAGTTTTAGTCATAAACACTTAAACTGTGCATTACTCAGTGGCACAGGCTGAACTCTGCTGGAGAAAGGTACTTCTAAATTACCCAGATATTAACAACGTAATTATTGAGCATGGATAACAGTTATGAATTTTTTATGGATCAGTCAGGGTAGCAAAGTCATGGCTGCCTTATAGAGAAAGGTATGATGGAAACACGCAGGAAGATGATTGATGATTCACTCTTCACATTTTCATAGGGTCTTTCATAGGGAAAGTGCAACCTCAAAACACTCAGGGAATACCCCAGTACCCAGTGACTCCAGCAGGAGCTCCAGCACTGCTCACTGTTAGGATATATATTTATTTCTCTGAATCTGGGGTTCCTCTGGCAAGAGCTCCTGCCCTATTCCTCTGCAGCTTCTCCTCTATCCGTTTTCCAGTTTGTACCCATACAGCTTCTTGCCTTCTCTCCTGCCACATCTATTTTCTCCAGACAAACCCACTTCTGTTTTACTTCAGTTTGTTTTTTTTTTTTAGAGAAGGGCTGTAATATATTTGAAGTGTCTGCCATTAACTTTTGAGATTCAGTGACCTTTGTTAATCAGGAAAGAGGTTTTTTTGAGGTCTACAGGAAGAATTAATCATATGTAAACTGTTTGCTTTAAAAAGTCTCTTACCAAATGTGGGATTTCCCAGGTAGCTTTCAAAAGGTCAGGGGCTGGAGGCAGCAGCTGGAGAGCACTGCAGGAGGACAAACCCTCTCAGAGCAGGTTCAGAATTAGGGAGAGCCCTGTGGTGACACATGGCACTGGGGAGAACCCATTGTGTTTGAGAGGCTGGACTCAGGCCAGAAATTTGGATTATCTAAGGAAGCAATACAGAGTGGCACTGTGCTGTTGCACCATGCTGACATTYGCCTGCAATATTCTCCTGCTTCAAAAGCAAGTTTTTGTGCTTTCAACAAAAAGTCCCTTGGCCCTACGAGATGGGAAACAATTTTTGGGTGAAAGGAACCATAAGAATTTTGGAAAATTTCCAGTCAGCTGCTGGTACAGTCCCTTCTCCCAGGTATCCAGGGAGTTGGAGGCTCTAAAGGAGAAGTTTGACTCACAGACCCAGTTTCTGCCAGCTCTTGGTGTGGCAGCTCCTGGTCTCTGGTGGCTCCAGAGCTGCCCATGCAGACTCCCAAAAAGCAGAGAGGCTTTTCCCCACAGCGGGGCTTTCTGTCCTGGATAAATACATTTGGTAAAGATCAGCCAGAGGTATTTCACAGTGTAACAACCCCCTTTCTCCTCCAGCCTCTGCAGCAGTGATTGTGGGTCTTTCTAGCTCTGGGTTAGAACCACAAAGGGAAAAGTGTTGATGGAGAAAAGTGCAGCTGTCAAAAGAGAGGGACAGTCAGTGTCATCAATGCCCTAAAGGCTTGCAGGGTCTTTGCAAAGGAAGATTCTTTCTCTGAATTTTCGAGAGCTCTGCCAAAACCTTTAATGTGGTTTTAATGTGTTTTGCTGTACTCAGTAGTGGTTTTTACCTGCTGTGTCTCAGTGAAGCTGATTTTGGAAGATGTCTCACAAATTAGGAACAGCRCAGAGTGTGTTTGGTTTCCTGCATGCAGCTCTGTTGTTCACCCCCCTCAGCTCCTGCAGATGATGCAGTGGAGCCTGTTCTGAACTTGCTTTCAAGGTTTTACCAAGTCTTGGTGAATAATTGCATTTGTTGTTAGAGGGAAGTCCATCTGGARGGTTTCACTCACAGAAGCACACTTTGTGACAGGAAGGGGAGCTTTCCTGTCTTCTTTGTCCATACAGGGGAAGCACACAGGTGAAGGGAGGTTGATGCCACCCCACCAGCCGCCCATCTGCAGYGTGTGCTGTTCCCCAGGGATGGATYCAGGGCCTGATCCCAGCCACTCTTCAGAGGGAGCTCACTGCAGRGTGGCTCAGAGCCCAGGGGCTTCTCCAGCTCATCCTGCAGCAGTGAGGTGTGGGCCTGGCTCTTTCTCCCAGTGATTAAAGGACAGAGCTTCCTCTTCAAAGAGTTCATTCCCCAAATCCATCAATGCAAAAGTTATGTGCTAGAAACATTTCCACCCGATCCAGAACACACAGGAAGTCTGGATATGAATGATTTAAAGACTATGGGAAAGCATAAAGATGTTAAGGYGAATTTACTACTTTGTTCAGCACATAGATTGTGTGAGGGGTCTGCAGTATGAATTAAAGAAAGGTTCCAGCCATGAGATATTACAGTTTAATTCAGACATTAGTACAGCCAGGGAGAAGACAGTAATGTATTGCACATCTAAATAGGATTTCCATACTGGATTGCACCTGTGATCTATATGGACAGTGCTGCCTCTGTCAGGAGGAATAATGTGATGGGGATAATAGACAGCTGTGGAAGGATTTACCTGAAGCAAGCTCTGCTGCTAATAGCTGGCTCATATCCCAACCTAACCGTGCGAGTTCCTGGTTACCATGTCCTGTTGGATGTGAGGGAGGATGTTCTCCTGACCTTCAGCAGCCTCCAGGCATTAATGAATCACTCACATCTGCCCCTTGTTCATGTCAACCAGCAGCCCCTTCTGTGGGACCATGTGTTTAAAAACAAAGGGATTTTTTTTTAAGGCARTTTGAAAYATGGTTTTGTCAGTCATCTRCTGCCACACTTTAGTACTGAGGAGRTRGGGCATTATAGAGKCYRTGTTATCTTCATTAAATTACTCATTATTAAAATAAACCAATGCCCCATCACTTTTTATTCATCCCTTCTCCAAATTGAAGATGGTACCAGTTTTCCTTGCCTCTAAAAATATTTGCAGATGCTACCTAGGCTTTTTAACTGGTTTGTTCATTTTTCCTTTTTGAGGTCAGGTTTGCCAGTTTCAGTCAAGGCTGGAGAAACTTTTRAAGCATCATTTCTTGTTCTGGTTCCTCTAGATCTTTGCTTTTCACCACTTCTGCTTACAGACCTGTGACTTTCCTGGAGCTTTTATTTCTCTTAGAAAACCTGGAGGAAATAGAGGAGACCAAGAGACAGTACTGTGCTATGTATGTGCTACAAGAGTGCTTCAGCCCTCTGGAGGCTTTGTTCCTCCTGATTTTTTTTATTTCTTCCCCCCAGTTCAAGCATTTGCAGCAATGGCTCTGAAGTAATCCCAGAGCTCTGTGTCATCCCATTTTTAGGCTGAGGAGGCTTGGCAGTGTGTGTTGCAGGGGCTCTGCTGCACACGAGCAGCTCCGCCAGGTGTTTGCTGCTCTCTCTGCGAACGGCGTTGCCGGAGCCGTGCCGTGAGAACAGATGGGCCAGGGAAGTACCTTGCTCTCGGTGGGTCTGGAGAATGAACTCATTATCCAGCCAGTGGCCTGTCACACCAGCCTCATTTACCAGTGGCTGGTATAGGAAACAAACCCTGGAAAGCAGAGACCTGGCAGGGTGGGAGCATGGCCGTGCCAACCGTGGTGGCGCCGCACGGCGAGGAGCTCGTTGGGGATGAGGGATAGGGAGGGAACATGGAAAGAAACAGAGTTACAAATAGGCATCAAAAAGCCTCATAAMAATGACAGTAAGTGCTGCTTTTGGGAGTTAAAAAATGTCACGTGGAGAGGGGGCACATTTCAAGGCTGACGCTGAGATGAAGGTCTCGTTCCTTCCTGAAAGGTGCCTGTGCTCAGCTGGGGCTGGGCTCTCTCCAGGCAGCACTGACAGGATGAGAGGACACAGTCTCAATYTGCATCAAGGGAAATATAGGTTGGATATTAGGAAAAGGTTTTTCATGGAAAGAGTGATAAAGTTCTGGAACTCCCTGCCTGGGGAGGTGRTGGWGTCMCCATCCCTGGGTGTGTTTAACAAAGCCTGGATGTGGCACTGGGTGCCAGGGTTTAGCTGAGGTGYTGGGGCTGGGTTGGCCTCSATCTTGAYGGTCTCTTCCAACCCASTCATTCTGTGAATTCCTTGGGTGGTACCTCCACCAAGTATTCCCTCAAAAGGTCAGAAAGTATTAACAGAACATGTTTTAAGAGCATGATGTTCAAACATAAAAAAAGGACCCAAACCTTCCAGGTTATGTTAGAGCAGAGAGGTAACTGAACAGCTTTCCATCTTTCTCCTCTTGAATGCCACCTGGGAAACACCTCTGACTGTGCTCACAAGGTTGAGGATTKCAGGAGTCCTCTGAGGCTGCTGCTTTCATTGCTGGTAAAGACACAAAAAATTTTGGCACCAGTTACTCAGAGGAATATAAAAAATGTCAGAACTGGCAGCAGTCTTGGAAAGGGAAAGTGCAGAGTGGGAGACTTTTGTTTATTTGTAGCAAAACCCATGAGGAGCGTGGGGGAAATTGTTGTTACCCCAGTAAGTCCTCCTGTGCGGGGAGAAGTGGGAGAGCATGCCAGCTTTCAGTTAGGCAGAATTTTCTGTTTTTAAAATGGCTAAAGACAACAAAAATATGTCCCCACAGGCTGCTCCTGGGGTGTTTTGTGTTAAACTGGTGCCTGGCACAGCTGGCACGGCGATGGTGCGTAACCTTTGCAGTAGGTGAAGAGCTGGAGGCAGACAGATGTTCCCGTGTCCTTGGCTGGGATTGTGCAGTCCCTGCTCACACAGATGGTCCTTTGGAGCACCCTGGCAGCCTCTCCCTCCCCATGCCCCTTCCCACCTGTTGGCACTTACAGATCCAACAGAAGAGTGGCTGGGATCTGGGGAGAGCAGGACAAAAAGCCRCAGCAGCACTTCTGGCTGTGAAACAAGGCAAGCTGTGTGCAGGGCATAGCAAGGGAGCCAACAATGAGGGCTCACCCCAGAGCAGGAGCTTTCTGTCCAGAATCCATTCTGGTAATTCACCAGATTGCAGCATGGATGGAATTACAAGGGATTTTTTTTTTTTTTTTAATGAAAGGGAGCTTCTGTTCTGAGCAAAATTAGGTGATGCTCAATTGGATTTGGTTCTTCTCCTGCATGCTCAGCTTTATACAGAGAAAAAAAAAGGGCAGAGAAGAACAAATTGACTCTGGAAATCACCTCCTACAAACTTGGCTTCAGTCCTGCCAGCCCTTCCTATAGGAATGATCCTCCCACCCACACAGAGCAGTTAAAGTGGAGAAGCCCCTTTCCAGAGGCAGCTGCAGAGCCTTGTTAGAGCAGTTTCAGAGGGGTTTTCAGCAGGCTGCACCCGTGCTGCATCCCAGGGGCACATCTCCCCCCTGCCTGGGACCAGACATTGGCCCCCTTCCCCACCTCCCACCCTCTTCCTCACAGCAGGAATGTGCAGGAGTGCTGCCTGATCACTTCCAGCATCAGCCCAGGGCAGCATGGCTTCAGCCCTTCATCCAGRGCTGGAAATAAACCCAGAATAAGCTCAGACCTCAGTGTGACTCGTGTCACTCCATTCTGCAGGTGAGAAGAGCGTCCAGAAGTGAAATATAAAGCTGTGAGAGCATCACTCAGCACTTCAGGCTCCCCTGCTTCCCTTAATGGTCTGTAGGGAATCTTGTCAGGCTGGGCAGCGAGCTGGCACAGGCTGGCCTGGCATTCCTGACCTCACAAGCACCACACTGACTCCCAGCAGTGGGAAAACCCAGTCATCATTATTTTTTTTTTTCTAATAAATCATACCTTGCAGTTATAAAACGGAGCACTGGCTCCAGGTGAATTTGAGCAGGTTTTGGTTGGAGGGCAGGAGAGCTGTCCAGCAGGGAGCTTGTCAGCTGCTGCAGCATGTGGCCCATCACAGCTGTTTAAGGAATWGCACTGTATCATGCAAAATATTTTGCAGGCAGGCACTTTGCAAACCCTGGAAAGTGTTTTACAGATTCTTCTGCAGAGGAGGTTGCCAGTCAGTAGCATGGTTTATTTATTTTGTTTGGTTTTCTTGGGTTATTAAACATGTTTTATTTATAGAGTGTGCTTTCTAGAGAACCGTCTGCATGCATGTTCTTAAATAAAGCATCTGAGGGTGCTGGGCTGTTGTTTGTGTGTGTGTGGGGCCATGCTGGAGCCAACAGGCAGCTCCATGGGGTCTGTAGGAGCTCTGGAGATGCGCATGGAAGTGCTCAGTGAACTGGAGAGAAGCGCTGGTGTGGAGAGGTTGTGTGCAGAGAGTTTGTGTGGCTCCCTGTGAGCTCATCCATCCCCTGTTCCACCTCAGCTCCTCACCTGCTGCACCTCTTTCCCAGGCAATCAATTTTAGTGCAGAATCCAGAATTACTAACTCCAGCCATAACCCTTTTGAGCTTAAGCACGGAAGTAACCTTGTGCCGTGTAAAAGTGTGAATGTGTATGTGTGTGAATGTTTGCACCATCTGCTCCCTTTCCTGCAGCTCAGAGTGAGATTTTTGTCCCGTTTGTTCAGCTCACACAGGTACCTGTGGTGCTGCTGTCCCCCACAGCGTTGCACAGGTTTTTCCCACTAGAAAACATCAACACATGGGCACAGGTGTATCAGTGCAGTGCAGGTAGAAATTTATTCTGGTAATAAACACCCTCCTGCCTTTATCTCTTCTTGTCATCCTCTTAATTAAATTGATATTCCTAAGGTGTGTTCAATTTAGGAATTTGGGTTTTTTTCCTACTGAGAAGCCCAAGTAGAAGGAATTAGGTGCATAATGGAGTGGCCAGCTGGCAGAGCTGTACTGAAATACAATTTCTGCATTTATAGGTTGGGTTTTGTCCTAGCAATCTGCAGAGCAGCCAGTGGGCAAGGAAACCCTGCTTATAAGAGCAATTTCCCATGATTATTAATGCCCTGGAAGCTGAAATCAAACATTGCTAATCCATCACTCACAGTGCTTTGACACTGAGCCATCACAAGGAAGGAAGTGTCATTTAAGTTGTGCTTTGACTGTAATGGGTTTTGAGAAAACTGAGATTATCATCTAGAACAAAAGTCTCCAGTTGGTGTCACAGAATGAATTTAAAACTCTTCCACTCTCTTTGGCCACGTGGGAACTGCTTGTCTCCTCACAGCTGATTTCTCTGGAGCAGGGAATTGTGTAGCTGGGGCTAYTGCAGTTTATTAAAATGAGCTGTAGATTTTCTGTGGCAGCTTAATTCACAGTTTTCACATCTTGGCATTTCAAATAATTTTAATCAAATAATTAAATTCAAATTATTTTAATAAATTTAATTAATTAATTTTTAGGTTTACAATTTGTTCCAGAAGTAATGCAGTTTGCTGAGATTACACACATTTTCTGCAGTTTTGATTTTACTGCTGTATTCATTTAGCTCAGCAAATTTATAAAACTAATTAAAACAGAAGTACTTTTTTGATTCAAATTGTGAATGAAAAACAAGAATCTAATGTAAAATGACATTTGCAAGGAGATTAAGACCAATTGCAACTCTGTGGATGTTTTACAACTCAGTTTTTTAAACTAAAAGCAATTATTTTTATAGCATATTCTTGGCATGGTTGTATTGTTTTCACGTTTTGGGATGCCAGGGGAGTGGGAGATTAGGATCTGATTCAGCAGTGTGCTGAAACATGTCTGACTTTAGCCATGGAGTTGGTCCTCACTGAATTCCTTGGATTTCGTGTTTGCTGAACCCAGATGGAGCCAGAGCCCATTTCAGTCAGCGGGGCTGTGCTGCTCCCCAGCTCTTGCTAAGCCTTGTGTCATCCAGGGAGTGAAAATCATCTGCAATTGCCAGGCCACCAGCACCAGAGGCAGCAGCAGGAGGAGTTTTCCTTGTGMTGGGAGAGCAGGGAGCCCATGGGGCTGCTGGAATTCCTTTGGTGGCACACCACTGTGGGTTCARGCATCAATCACCACCTTCCAGGCGACAAATCCGGAGGGGGCAAAAAGAGATCATCACTTMATAAATTTCTTATGAAGGCAAATGGCTCATACATAAATCAAGCTGCTTCATTAAAGGGGGAAGAGGGCTGAACAGGGAGGTGACCAAGGTTAACTCCACACTTGTGACACCAAACCCTGTGCCACTTCTCCTGAGTCCTCTCCTTGAATCGCTCTTGCAGCAGTGCCTGTCACCAWGCCCAGCTCCTCTGGCAGCACTGGCATTTCTCATGCCGCTTTTCACAGCATCCAAAGCCGTCTAAATGTTAGGAGAAACCCACACTCCTGCTTTGGACAGAGGTGAATGAAAGGCTTTGCTGTTTTTTCCTGTGCGCATCTTGTGAGTTCCCAGTGCCCCATGGGTCCTGGTCCTGCTGTTCCCCAGCTCCTGGCACCACATCTGCCTCAGCTGATGTCTGTGCAGTGCTCTGAGCCTGTGCCTCTGTCTGGACTCCTGTCCTAGGAGTTTTTTCCTGCTGCTGTTTTTGGTTTTTCCTCCCTGTGTTTTTTCCTGCTGCTCAAACGCTGATCCTTGCCTGCCGTCCTCAGTGGCAGCYGTGGCTTCTGCCAATTTGCCCATGTGAGAGGTGTTTTCAGGACCCACCTCCCACTTCTGGGCACCCCTGGGCCCCCTGCACAGTCCAGGGTGTTTGTCTGACTCTGTTTTGGCTGTCTCAAAGACAGCAATTTGGATTTTGGCTGATTTCACAAACCTCTGCATTGTGAATACACAGAGAGAGGTTGCGGGGTGCTCTCAGGGTTGGATGAGCCTTCCCAGCTCTTGTCACCTTGTTTGTAAATGTGATGTTGGGCTCTGTGCTTTGGGAGTTTGTGACCAATGATGGGGCTCTCAGCTGCTGTGAGAACAGAAAAAAGCACAGGAAGGTTTTGACCACGCAGACACAAAACTGAATAATTTTTTGGAGCTTTTACAATTGATGAAGATGTGGCAGCAAAGAATTGACACATCCTCCTGACCCCATATGGTTGTTCCCCCTGCAGTTCTCTGCTCACGTGTGCAGCATCCCTCTCTCCTCATTTACTCACACCTTGAGCAGAAACGGGCAGGCAGGGAAAGGCAGCACCAGCACCAGCCCACCATATGTTGTTCCTAATGATTGAGAATGGTGTGTGCACAATGCTCTCCTAACATATTCCAGGGGCCTGTGGCACTTCAGCTGCTGTGCTTTTATTTCCCCCAGTCCTCTCCCTTTCACCACCAAATTCTGCAGCCAGGAATTTGAGGATGCTGTTGCTGCRAGACACCTTTGGAAGGCACCTCCTCTGTGAGGATGCAATTGCTGCCACTTACTCCCCTCTGAGTTACACAGCCCAGTGCCAGGGAACGTGGTTATGATCAGGGAATTGCATTTCCCCCCCCGCCTCAAACCTCCAGCATTCAGTATTTTTGTTCTCATCCCTGTGGCAAAATCCCCCCAGATTTGTGGTTGGTCCCAGTGCTACTTTGGCATGTGGAGAGCAGCAATGGGGAGGGACAGCAGAATCCTGTCATTGCACTATTAGTTCACATTTTTATAAAACATCAGGAATTCAGAGTATAGCTCTTTTAATGTTTCATTCAAGCAGGCAGGAACATTGAAATGTACATTATTTGAGGCCCAGGAGACAGGCACTAGCATTTATAGTGACAGTAGAAATCTTCTTGTATTCCAAACTCCTCAGGAGAAACATTGATAGCTTTATTCCAAACAATGACACTCAGAATTGCTGAATCATGTTCCCAGAGCATCTGTCCTGGAGGAAAATCAGTGCTGCCATCCCTGTCCTGTTTCCAACAACTAAATAATGTCTGGGGTTTATGTGTCTTCTGGTCTGGGAAATGCATCAGGATGGTCCCAGCTCTGCTGTGGTCTCTCTTCTCCCCCTGTTTTAGTGGAAGATTCACTCCCTTTCTTCTGGAAGTTTCCTTGCACATGGCAGGGGGGTCAAAACTAAAAAACTAAAGACCATAAAAAGTCTTTAAGGTGCTTAAAAGGTCTTTAAGACCTTAAAAGGTCTTTAAGGTCCCCTCCAACCCAACCCATTCTGGATTCTGTGATTTTTGGGGAGAGAAGTTGTCACTGAATAAGTCAGTGAATTTTTAGCATTAGGTTGGCAGGGATGCTTAATAAAAAGCAATAAGGAGAGTTGGCCATTAAATACTTCATTAATGTGACAGACAATGTTTATTTGTCATATTTTTTGATACAGTGGCGAATTACCTGGCAGTASTAAAGCCCTGGGTTTAGGTGACCTTGTGGTGAATCTTGGCCATTTTACTTTCCTGAGTGCTACAGGGAGGCTTGTTTCATTTTTATGGAAGAGCTCTGAGGTCTCTGTATGAGCTCCACAAGAAGTRGCAAGATTCTGCTATTACATTAAATATAAGACCTGCTATGTGTTTAAATGAAGTGGAAGCCTGCATTAAACTGGCACAAGGCAGAAATTAACCTCATATTCTGAAAGAGGCACTGATGCCATGCAGAAAATAGTCTATTTGGAGATCATTCTGCTGATATTTTTCTCAGCTATATCCTTTTTTTTTTTTCCTGGAGGGGTGGGGAGGAAAACAAGCTCTCGGCGGCCGAGTTCATTTTCTCCCGCTGCTGCTTTTTTCATTGAAGTCATCATAATCCTCCATTTGTGACATCAGAGTTACTGGCTAGCCAGATAATTATGATTTCACAAACTGAAGATTATGACCTTCAAATGAGGAAGGCACAGCGGGGAGGACAGATTCCTAAGCAACAGCCATCAGATATTTGTGAAATATTTGCAAAAATGTCCTTGCAGTTTAAAAAAAAATGAGGGAGAGAGGGCAGGAGGGAAACATCCAAAAAATATTATCAGCAGAATGAGTTGCCAGCCAGCATTTTTTTCCCCAAGTTTTCCATTTGGTGCCCATGATTCTCTAACCTGTCTCATTTAGCCTTAATGAACACGAGACATTTTTTTAGCATGCCATATGTGCTGTGGTCCTTAGGAAAAAAAATATATATCCAAATAACTCATTTTTTATGTTCTGACTCTACCCAATCATAATTTACATTTTGCACAGTTTGATGCCCATCTGCAACGTCTTTACTATCAGAAAAGGTAATAAGAAAGGGAGGGAAAAAACCACAGGAACATGTTAAATGACTGACACAAGAAAACCTGGTTGGGGGAAAATCATTTTTGTCCCTATGTAAATAAGCAGCTTGGAAAATGGGTTGGATTTGTGGCCCCTGAGGTGGGGTCAGCTCCTGTATCAGCAGYGGCTTGAGAGGAGCCCAGCAGTTTTTGGGGAGTCTCTGGGAGTCTTGCTCTGCCAGGGGGTGGTGAGTGGYTCCCCGCAGGGATGGGGAGGATGAGGAGCAGCCGTGGATCCTGAAAATGAGCCGAGCTGTGCCTCAGATGGATCCTTTTTGTAATTTGGGACAAGCTATTTAATGACCACMAACTCCCCCCATCCAAAGTTCCTTGCAAATACTCCATCCTGAAAAGGTGAAAAGCCTTGAAAGGACATTGATTSCTCTTCCATCCTCCTCCCTGTTCTTTACAACACCAGGATCACATGCTTTACCCTTGGAGCCTGGCAGGAGGAGGAGGAAAGGAAGGAGTCACCAGAGGGAGGTCCCAAATAGCTCCAGCAGCCCGTTCTCAGTGTGTGGCTTTGGGGCTGACAGGCTCTCAGGCATCCCAGGAAGGAGCAGATGAATTTGAGCCTCTCTGATCCTCCTGTTCTGCTGAGCACGGCGTGGGGCCTCTGTCGCCATGATATTCTCTGAAAAATCCCTTCGCCAGGATTTTTCTCCTGAGAAGCTGAGAAACCTCAGAAAAKAAATGTAAACAAYAGCTATCTGATTGCTTGGAATGTGGTTTGGAGGTTGCTTACAACAGGTGTATCTTTGGTTCCATGTGAATTATTTTACTTTATGACCAATCCCTGCCCAGCTGTGTCAGACTCTGTGGTCAGTCAMGGGTTTTTATTATTCATTCTTGTCTAACCTTCTGATGGCTCCTTTCTCTTTCTTTAGTATAGTTTTAGTGTATCATTTTCTTTTWATATAATATCATAAAATAATAAATCAGCCTTCTGAGAACTTGGAGTCAATTCTCATCTCTCACCTCATCCTGGGACCCAYAACACCACAACAGGCCTCRYGCTCGCTGACTGCACCAAACGATCCCAATTAATTAGAGTTAGGAAACAATCAGCATTCTCCAAACAAACCTCCAACCACAGCAATCCAAATTAGTCACATCAAGCCACTGGAGAGATGGGATATGCCCAGGCCAGAGGTTTGGCCTCTCTGCAGCCCCACCTTGGCTACCACASAGGGCAGGGCTCTGGAAGTGTCCCACTTCCCATTTTTTACTAAGATCTATTTCKTCTTTTAGTAGCTGAGTCAGAAAATGTCTCCTATCCCTTGTTTGGAATGCTACCAGTTCAGGAATGTTTCATTTTGATACCAGGAGCTGATGGGAGCTATTCCAGCCCARCGAGGCCTTCAGTTACTTCCTCTGGGATTGTACAAAGCCAGAATTGAAAGTGGGTTGCAGTAGTCAGAGCAGCCTTTGTGCCAAGGGTTTATGACTTCCAGATTCCTTAAATTCAGCTGGTGACCAAAAAAAAAAAAAGCAGCATTTCTTATTTATGTGACACACAGAAGAGAAATTCCTGGTGTTTACAGTAATTCCCAGAGCTCCACTGGGATGTGAGGAGTGGTGGGAGGCAGGGAACTGTGCTGGTGGAGCTCCTGAGAGGAACCATTCAGTGTAGAATCACAGAATGGGCTGGGAGGAACATCTGAAGGTGTTCTAGTCCAACCCCTTGCCAYGAGCAGGGACATCTCAACTGGATCAGGTCACTCAGAGCCCCATCCAGACCATGAATGTTTCTGGGGATGGGGYTTCCACCTCTCTAGGCAACCTGTGCCAGTGTCACCAAAACTTCCTCATCTATAAATTGGCCTGAGTGAGGSTCTCTGTCCAGGTTTCTTGACATTGGGGGTAAAATTCAGGATTTCTCCATGGGTAAATAGCTCYTCCATGCAGCCAAAGTCACATCAGACTCTGTAAAATAGGGATGGGATATTTTTATGTAGCTCTGAGCTTTAAGGATACTTCCAGTGCAGGTGATGTACTGGGGATATTCCAGAGCAATCACAGCTAATTTAACCTGGAATTCTGGAGCCTGGAATACCCCAGTGTTGTCATGAGGGCTGCTTTGCAGAGCAGGGAAAGAGAGCTGTATCCATGTGGCCAATTTACAGTCAGAAGTACAAATCCAATCCAAATCCTTCTGTCCCAGCTGAATCCGTAACAAAGTGCTTCTGATCAAGATACAGCCTAAATAACTGTTTGTATAAAATATTTAGGGACTAATTCCTCATTACAGATGCTTTGGGAAACACTGTAAACTGCTTGCAGACAATTGAAAAATTAAAATAAAAAAGGAAGGGAATTATTGAATATGGTATTCAGTGCACRTGATTCGACCAGCTTTAGGAACTGCAGTGTTAAATCATGAGGCAGAGCATCTGGAGTGAGTAGAGAATTAGTAGAGAATAAAGGAGCAGCAGTACCGGGCCAGGTACCACAGGAACAAGTGTTTATATCAAAACAGAGTAATTGTAAAGTTGTGGCTTGAAAACCCTGTGTTTTGAGTGAAAACCAGGTGCAGAACTGACCCACTGACATTCTCTGAGCCTCCCTCCTATGCTGGCTCTGCTCAGAGCAAGAGAGGTTAATTTTTTTTCCTAGTTAATAAACAAAAACCCCATTTACTTCTTCAATTTCACTTCTGCTAAACACGAACCTGTGGCAGTGAACTGAAAAAACAGGAGAATAAATAATACAGACAAATACATGGAGGAGTTCAATTATCATTTTCCCCCATTGAAACTGCCTTTTAACAACTACATCTTCTGACTGACAGCTTATTAATACTAATTATATGAGATATATGCAACATAACTAGTGCACTGGTACCTTCAATTATCTTCCCTTGTCTTCATTCCTTCCCCTGTGCTCCCATCCTCCCTTTTCATGCCCCATAACCACTACCTGGAGCTGCAGCTCAGAGCCAAAGGAGCAAAAGCCTCTCATTTCTGACAGGGGCAGGAAAGGCCACAAAACCTTGTGCGTGTTTGTGATGCTGTGTGGGTGCTCACCAAGGGGAAATTCCAGCCTTGGCAGGGGTGGAAAATGCTTGGAATGCTTGGGGGAATTCTCTGTGGAAGTCCTGTGACTTTCCTATGAAGTTTTAGCAGTTGGACTCAGTGATTTTGGAGGTCAGACTCAATGGTCCTGGRGGTCTTTCCCAGCTTTGGTGATTATATTCCATGACTCCAAGTTCCATTGGAGGTGCTGTGAAGTTCCCATCCATGCTGTTTCAAGATGACACACCCTGGTTTATACATAATTTTCACAGCTTTTCCACAGCTCAGAGTAACCCCAGAGCTGATCCTGGGGAATCTCTGCGGGTTGATCCAGGCTGGCACTGGCTCCCCACTACCAAAACCTCACCACCTGATCTGCAGMAGCTTTTTGGGAGAGCTGGTGTTGGAGCAGCACTGACTGACCCAGGTCCTTGCTCAGACCAAGTCCCCAGCACTGCCTCAGCTTTGTTTTAATCCCTACTTAATGAACTCTCAATTGCTTATGCAAATCAAAGCAGTGGAGACACTTAAAGGTTATTTATAATTCCTGGAAACATTATGAAATCAATCATTCCAGCTTTTACAGCTTTTACAGTGCCATTTAGATATCTAACTTTTTCCATTACATTGCTATAACAGTTTATGTAAGAAGACAAATATATTTTGGTTTAATTTTTTTTATATAAGCTTGCTGATTGCTAAAACAACTATGACAGCTGACATGGAAATCAGGGAGGTTTTGATTAGGCTTTTCTGATATGCAAATGTGTGTAAATGAGTTTTATATATATTTTAAATTTTTTTTAAAGTTCTATTTAAAGAGCAGGCAACAGTATCCCATGGAAATTAAAGAGTCTGAGAGGAATGTTCATGTGAGACTGACTTTGAGATGTCCTGAGTGGTGCTGGGAGGCAACATAGGAATAAAAAGGATCACCAAATACCTTGAGATTTATTTCAATAGTGTTTTTTTGTGGGTTTTATGAGGAATTTTTTTACCTGGTGTCCATAAGGAAGCGCTGCTGGGATCCTGGGGAGCTGAAGCTGCTGCAGGTGATGAGCAGCCCCACCTGGGCAGGTGCAGTGGGTGTTGCTCAGGCTCTTGGTGGCTGCAGGATTTCTCCCAGCTCACAAATCTCAGCAAATCTCTCATCTGTCCTCTGTAAAGAAACCCCCATAATTTTTACTGGTTTAAATCAAGCATTTGGCTCCTTGGACACAGAAAGCTGGCAGTGGTTTCCTGCAGTCCATCCTACTCTTGGTATTTTGGATCCATGAAGCTTCCAAGTGGTTTCCAGAGTGTGGASAGCAGGCTGAAGAGAGGAATAGTTTAATTTTGGGGTCCTTGTCACCTCTCTTTTCAGGTTCAGCCTCAAAGAGCCAAGGTGAGGTTTTCAAATACCAAGTCTGCTCTTTTGGAGCATCTGCCATCTTCTACAAATCCCACAGCTTTGGATCACAGGGCAAACAAAAAGCCAGAGTGGAGGAATTGGATCCAAGCCACCCTTTARAAAGGGAGGTGTGGCTGGGGATTCTCATGGCTGGTCCATCCACAGCCTTGGATCTCCCATTTATGCTGTGCCCTGCTGGAATTTCTGTTCAGTGCGATGGAGTTCTGTTAATTCACCTGTTTTCTTTCATCTTTTGAAGTAAATTAACAGCTATTTTAGCAGTATCACGGTATATCTGTAACATTTATTTTGAAAAGGAAAAAGGGCTCAGAAGATTACCAAGGTGTCCAGCTGTGATAATATTACCTGCCTTGTAAAGTGCCCTAGGTGACTCTGAAGATGTAAAGCAAATTGAGGATTACATTAACTTCCTCCTGACTTGCTCAAATTATTAATTCAGTATCACCAACTATCAAATAGAGTAGGGTTATTATTTTTTTAAGTATAAATGAATAACTGTGGTACATGGCAAAGTACTGCCTGCAAATGATTAAAACCTGTTTTGATTGTATCTGTAGTAAAGGTTGGTATGGGTTTTTTTGGGGTTTTTTTAGTATTTTCTTTATAATACAAGATTATACCAGCCTGCATTCACATTCAGCTTAAATAGGCAGAGGAATGAGTGCTGCATAGCAATGTGATTTTGTAATAGAATAGTTTTACCTTGGAGATTCTCAAGTTTTTTTGAGTCTCTTTGCCTCACTGCAGGGCAAATTTGTTACACGTTGCTCAGGGAGCAAAGACCCYGTTCACTTCCAGAGCTGGCCAGTGGCAGAAACACATCCCTCTTTCCAGAACATTTTAGTCTAAAGCACAATGTGCAGTTTTGGAAAGCAAATTCTCCCATTTTCCAAAGAGATGGTTTGAGTGGTTCATCAGTTTATATATAGAAWAAATACACATATATACCAATATACATGTATACCACTAATGCCAGGGTTGGAAGGTGCTCTGCTTGGCTTCTCTGCGTGCAGGCTTTCCTTGTGGGGAACTTGCTGATTCAATTTGCACACTTTTAAGGGGTGCCATTGCAGGGTGAGTGCTTGAGCAGTGTCAGTAATTCTTTTCCTTCAGTCCTGCCTTCTGCCTCTTCCCAGAAGCCTGAGTTCCCAGGGGCTGTGGGAAGCATTGCAGGGCTTCTTCTTGGAGGACATGGCAATTGCAGTGATTTAGAACAGGATGCTGACTCACAGCTCACATTAGCAAAGCTGGAGTGGATGGCACAAAACTGTATTTAAATCTTCTTCAGCTCTCATGTTCAGGCTGAAACATTTTTCTCTGGTGGAGACGTGGCCTTATTGATTATTCATTATTTCTTAACCTTGATACACTGGAGTAGGGAGTAGAAGGAAAAGGTGGGGATGGACAGGAGTGACTTTTATCCACCACAGTGGATAAAATGATGGTTTTGGGATGGATCCTCCCCAGTTAGAGATGCTCACAMCAGACACCTGAGGTAGGAAAGGGAAGGAAACATTCACCCAACTGATTAAAGAATCACAGTTATCTGTTGGGGCATGTGAAAAATGCCAATCACTTGTTTTTGAGATTTTTAAAGTTTACTAGTAATAAAAWGGTTATAAAAATAGTAATATAATTAGAGTAATAAAAATTTGAACAATTGAGATTAGGACAATACGAGACAATAGAAACAAAGAGTTACGGACGTCCGGGTACCTTTTTCTGGGCAAAATATGCCCAAAAAAGGCCCCACGTTAACAGAAGATTAACCCTTAAAAACAACAGCCTGTTGCATATTCATGCACCTCATACATGATGCATAAATTCCATTCAAACAAAGGATTTTTTCTGGTCAGTGTCAGCTTCTTCCTCTGAATCCKAACAGCATCTTCAAGCCTGAGCAAGGCGAGAAGAAGTTTGTTTCTTCTGATAAGAGAGCAATAAATTCTCYTTCTCTGAAAGATTTAGGTGTCCTGTGGCTGCTATCTTGCTGCAAGTCCTTTCTTTAAAAAAGTACCTGACATAGCATAGTTTCTATTTTAACATTATGTTATAACCTAAAACTATAACACACTACTTAAAAAAATTAACACAGCGTAACTTTCTAACACAACACATATAATATTCATTTTAATATTGCGAAAAGCCAATCACCTAATACGCATTTTTCACAGGGCAGAACCCTGCAGTGTTTAGCCCCAGGATTGATACAGAAATACATTTTGCAGCTCAGGTTCCCTGTTGAGGCAGGCTTGGGTGCTCTCCATTTCCAGGGTGTAGGACTGTGCAGCGCCCTGCTCTGTGATGCTCCCACGCAGTGAGATCAATCCTTACATTCCCTTCCCTCTCCCATTCATCAGGAGCAATTTGAAATGATAAGAGCTCTGTAGCATTTCTGTTAATCAATAACCAGCTGAGCTATTAATTTTCTACTAATACATTCTTCTTTAGTGTGCAGGGAGTGGCAACTYGTCGATTACCTGTGCTGACCCTTCCCAGTGCCCACCAGGGCCAGTGCAGAGGTTTCCCTGGACTTCAGGGGGTGTCTGGAATRCCCCATTGGAGGTGGTGAGAGATGCAGGAAAAGCAGGAGCTCTAAAGCCCCTCTCACTGCTGTTTTATCACTTCAAAACCTCTGCTCCAGCCCTCATCCCTGCAGCAGGATGTCAGSTGGAAAATTCAACACCTACAAAATTTTGCAGTAGCAGAGCTCTGATAATGAGTTTTACAAATAATTAGCTGCAGAACCTCTTTGTTTTATAGAAGTGCAATAGTTGATGAACTTGCTATGCCACAATTAGGAGCTCATTAGCAAACAAAATTCAAGGGTAACAAATACCTTCAGGGGATGCTTTTAGGACTATTTAATGAAATCATGAGATCAGAGGAAGATCAGTGAGGAAATGTAAATTCCTAGAGATGGTACACACCTCCTGCAGGACCAGGGACTAGGCAGGGTCTGGAAGTCAGGACTAAAGCTCACTGGGTTTSACAGATTTTACATTCACTTGCAAATTTTAGTTCTTTTCCATGTCATGAGAAACGGCACTGTGGCCCCATTTTATTTTTCCCAGCTAGTAAAATCCATATTTGTTTTCTATTCTGTTATTTAGTTTGAAGGTTTTAGAAAAAAAGATGCATTCCTTTTGCTATGCAAGACMTACCTCAGAAATAAGCTCTTTCATTTGTTTTGATCTGTTTTTCAAAATATTTTTTCAGTATCATTGACAAAATAATCCTAACAAAAGTATTCCTGAGCTGCTGACAAAGCAACAGGAGATACATTCCATGAATCCCTGTACTCCAACAGTGTTTCTGGGAACTTTTTGCTATTGTTTCTATGCTTATTTGCCATGTCATTTTCTGTGGTTAATTCACCTTGTCTCCAGAAATCCATCCCTTATTCTCTTTGTAATGGATAAAGCAATAGGACAAAGAGAGCTGGTTTTTACCCTTGTCCCGAGAAAAACCTTTCAGAAAATGATAATGGACTCCTGACAAACTGGAGAGCTGGTTATCATTGGGGAGAATTAATCTCTGCCTTGATTGAGAACACCTATGCCAAATTAGGAGCTACAATATCCATCTGCTTGCTGTTATCTGGCAATATAGATTTATTGTGACATTTTGGAGAAGGAGTAAGAAAACATATGAACAACTGTTGTGGTTCATTAGCCCTTTATTGGTAAAACGTGGTGCTCAGGGCTGAGAGAGGTGCAGGGAAAGACAATCCCTTGGCTGGAATCATTGCATTCGTGAGGCTGTGGAGAGCATTCCCAAGGACAAGCTTACAAATGAGCTGCTGCTTTTTGTTCCCTGTCTGTRAGGTTGTTGTGGGGTTTTTGGTTTTTTTTTGGTTGAAAGTGGAGCGATTCAGCTCCAGGAGATGGGAGGAAATTCTGGGGCACATCCAAAATCCCCCCTCTGGGGAGCAGCTGCTCTGGACACCAGTCACTCATGGCAGTGTCAGGCAGATAAAACCAGCTCACCTTTCCTGCAGATCCTYTGCCACCAGAGCTGGAGAGGGCAGCCAGTGCCTGCTGCTCCTGCAGAACCAACCTGGGCAGCACCACCAGGATCCTGCCTCCCCTGCTCTTCCAGTTCTGTCTCTTTCTCCAGYTGTCACCATCAGAAGCCCTTCACTTGTGGCAGGTGTCTATGAAGGAAAATCCATCTGTGTTGTCACTTTCTCCCAAGTATTTAATTTTAATCCACTCTGGGGGGCTGTTGCACAGGTACAAGCACACAGGCTGTTGATTTATTTGCAGTTCAGGCTCTCAGAGTCAGGATGTTAAAGCCTTCTAAAGCCAGCTCCCTCTTCATATGGGAGAACCTTTRGAAATGCACTTTAGGTTTATGACACTGGCTTGGCTTAATTTAATTTATGGTTCACTTAACCGATTATTCAAAATACCAGATGTGACAGACAGTAGATTCAGCTGAAATATTACCTCACAGGCATGTTCAACACATAGAATCTGCTCTCCATATGGGAAGGCAGGGAATGTCCCCCATCCCCATCCAAGAGCAATCAATTTGGTTTTGAAAGGAGACTGAGGCTGGGGGGGACAGGGTCCCTCATTTCTCCTGTAACCTTTGCAGCAGCTGATGTGAGAGCCTCACCCRGGCTCTGCTGCGTGAGAAAAAATGTGAACTTCTAAAAACGCCAGAGGCAAAGGATTTGTCATGTGTAAAACATTTGTTGCTTAGTGTTTRCTGATGTTAAAGTAATTCTTAGCAACTGTAGAAGTACAGTAAGGCAGACAATAAAATAGTGGCAGRAATGTGGAACATCCCAAGGTTTTAAATGTGTCTCTTCTGGTGGCTGGGGCTGTATCTGTGAAGTGAGAGGCTGGACACAGCAGTGTTGGTAAAAGTGAGTGTAGGTCACAAATACTGGCTGAATTTATCATGCAATCATGGAACGGTTTGGATTAGAAGGAACCTTAAAGCGCATCCAGTCCCACCCCCTGCCATGGGCAGGGACACCTTCCACCATCCCAGGTTGCTCCAAGCCCCATCCAGCCTGGGCTGGGACACTTCCAGGGATCCAGAGGCAGCCACAGCTTCTCTGTGGAACCTGTGCCAGGGCCTCATCACTCTCACAGGGAAGAACTACTTGCCAAAATCTCACCTAACCCTGTCCTCTGTCACTTTGAAACCATTCCCTCTTGCCCTGCCATTCCATGCCYTTGTCCAAACCTCTCCAGCTCTCTTGCAGCCCCTTTGGGCACTGGGAGGTGTCTCCAGAGCCTCCTGTTTCCCAGGCTGGACACCCCCAGCTGTCCCAGCCTGGCTCCATAGGGGATGTGCTCCTGTGGCCATTGAGCTGGGGGAAGGTCCAGGTGCTTTGGGAGCTGACCCTTCCTGGTGGCAATGGCCACCAGGTATGAACAGAAGAGTCCCAGCAGCCTCTTGAGGCCTCTCTCCTTGTCYCTCACCCCTTGCATTTATCCTTTGGAGCAGGATGATGTGTTTAGTCAAAACAAGAGCAATGGAGACRTGATAGATTCCAGGAGCACCTCTAGTTCAGCAGGCAAGAGCTCTCTCTTCTTTTGGGGGACATCRGATGCCCATCATCTGTGCTTTTGAAGTTTATGGCCTGAGGTTCCTTCATATCAGGGCAGGACCTATCTAGGGCACTCCTCTAGACCTTAACTATTAAAGAAAGATTAAAAATTAAACTTCCAGTAATGCAGGAACCTGAACTTTGAACTCCCCTGTGTCAGTGGAATGTTAATCTGATCTCAGCAGTACCCGATAAAGTCGATCTGTCTTCCTTGCCTAGTTAATTTTTAA
This sequence comes from Cardinalis cardinalis, assembly GCA_014549065.1. Lineage (NCBI taxonomy): Eukaryota > Metazoa > Chordata > Aves > Passeriformes > Cardinalidae > Cardinalis > Cardinalis cardinalis. The sequence continues at coordinate 511,466 of JACDOX010000101.1, read as the reverse complement.
TCATTTCTATGGACAGAAGGGCTCTGGTGGATGGGACTAAGAGCAGGCTGCCTTATCCCAGCCCTGAATCCCAGCATGGAATGGGGGAACAGTGTGAACTAAACTCCTCCCATTGTTTATATTCTGTATTCCACCCTATGTTTGTTTACCCGAGCCTTGGTATGTAGGTGTGTTCTCCCAGCTGATGCACAAAAARTCTGCTCATGTGCACAAGTTCACAGGATACTGTCAGGCTGTTAATGGGAACAGTATTTCCTAGGTCCACAGCAAATGTTTGTGGCACTGCTGACTGGGAAAGAGGAATGATCCATTCAAAAGCAAAACCGCCTTTACCTCTGGTTCTGGGTGGATTCAGTGCTGTATCCAAAGAGCTCCTATCAAACTTGTTAGAAATATTTCAAATTAACTTTTAAAGCATTATTTAAAAGATAACATTTTGATTTTGCTGCTGGTGAATTTTGCRATGTTCCTGTTGTTCTGCATCAACACCATAAAGGCAGTGAGGGTGTCAAGATTAATGCCCYGTGTCAGCACACACTGAATGTGCTGAGTTTTATCAGCAGTGGGAAGGGAGGGGATCCAGAGATTTCAGAGCTCATCTCCACTACATGGACAGCCCCAAATTATAGTGCTGGGATAACAGCAAGCCCAGGCTCTTGGTGACACAGGGCCAGTTTAGCCAAAGCCACTCCAAACCTTCCCTGCTCTCCCACCCTCTCACTGCTGGAAGGGAACAGAGTGACTCTGTTGGTGCCACTGAGGTTTTTTGTGGGCCCAGGCAATTCCCATAAAAAAACAGCCAAAATCTTARAGGGAAGGGTGTGTTGCTGATTGCCAAGGGATCTCAGCAGAGAAAGTCCAAATTACAGGGTCCCAGGTAGCTGCAAGTGGGGAAATATTCCCTTAAAAATGGACGTTCCAATATTCCCTTAAAAATGAATTTTCCAGAGTCTGTCCAGCAGCTAAAGAGCCCTCAGAACCTAACCCAAATTAATTATCTGAGTGTAGGAAAAAGCTGAATCAGCAAGAAAACGTAGACAAGCCGAGGCAAGATGCTGCAGATGCAATAGAGGGAACAGATGTGTGCACTTCTATCCCTAGATTATCCCAACATCTGCATAACTCATTTGGGCAGCTGTAACCTGGAATGATGTTGAATTCCCATGTTTTTTCCCAAGGCAGGGTGGTTAGAACCCTCTGTTTGCCTGATCTCAGATCTGACCCCTCCATGCCTGTCTGTCCAGTGCCCTTYGGGGGAACTAATTCTGCCTGGCAGTGTTGGAGGTGACAGCTCTGTGGAAATAATTATCAGAAATGCAAATCAACACCAGAACATTTTTTAATACTTCGTGCCTGGAGCTGTGCTAAACTTAGCAGTGATGAATAAACAGCACCAGCATTCCCCTCCTTGGAAGGACAAAGAGCTCCTGGTATTTGGGATGTCTCTGGTACTTTTGCTGTCTCAGTGTAGCCAAGCCTGAGCATTTAATAACGTGAGCAGGCCCTCAAAAATTAGTGAGATTAATAAATGTTGAATGTTTTTATTTCTGAACCTTGGAGGTGTACTTAGCTAACATCTTCCTCTGCAGCTGAAAGGCTGGGAAATTACTYCTGGATAATGATGGTGAGATACTCAGGTAATCACCTTATTTCAGGAGAAAGACTTTCAAATAAACTCCAAGAGACTCATGATAAAATAGCAGGAACTGGCAATGTTGAAATATGAGCCTCTACCATTRAACCATTTGCTCTTAATTAGTTTTTATTTGCAATATTGACAGCTARTCTCTTTCTCTATTTTACCTGTACAATTTCCAGTGACTGGCATAGTACAGTACAGAAGTAGCTGAAGATATAATTTAGTCCTCTCCAYGTAAGATTTCCAAACCACACAGGAGTTTTTAGGAAAATTAAGGTGTGCAAGACACATGGCCAAAAATTCCAGACCTGCCCTTGATTTGCCCTGTTTTAGAATGAGAGATTAATGGGATGCAGCCCAGTGATCTGGCTAAAAAAAGTGGTGGGGATACACTTGCATGTCTTTCAACACCATCCAGTTTTKGGGGAAATAAATAAATAAATAGGCAAATAAATAAATAACTTTTCGTTTCAACAAGGTGACATTTGCTGATGTTCACTAATTTAGGAGAGACTCATTTATGCATGTTTAATCTTCACTAATGATGACTCCAGGGCAAGAAATGAAAATAAGTGCAGTTAATAATACGTGTATATATTATTAACACCTTTACTGATGGAGAGGGTCCTTTTCCTGGTAGATAAATGTAGGAGCAATTTGTGGGAGAGCTGAGTGGCTCAGGGCTGTCAGAACCTCTCTCTAACTTTCCAAAATGGGAAGAGAAGGGGTATTTGGACAGTAAAAATTCTCAGTTGATCAGCTGTTAGAACTTGTATGAAAAATATYTGTAAATACAATAATCAGCCCAGTTCCTTATGTTTTGGGGTGTTCTGTGACAATGAAATTGTGTGTATTGTTGGTATTGTTACAACCTGATTGTGGCTGGCTTCTCCTCCTGCCACACAAATACTGGGAGGGATGCAGCCCTTGAATTCAGTCCTGAATGCTGACAGACAAAACTTATTGTGAATATTAATGTGCTTGCTCTAATCATCCTGCTATTTTTTTGTGTAATTTACTCGATCAGGGAGTTGGAATTCCCTCCTAGCTGTTACAGATTCAAGCATTTATGCAAAATCCTCCAGTCTGGAGATTTACAGTGGATTATCTACAAATATTTGAATACATTAGTGCAGCCCTTTAAATGCATTTCCTTTATTTACATACAGAACAAATAACAAGCAACTTGAATGACAGCACTGTAATTCCATCAAGGAGCTCGTGTCCTGAGAAACCACAGGAATAAACTGTTAAGAGGCCCACGGGTTTGGTGGAGCCCTGCCTGGAATTACAGCTCCATAACCTGGATTTTATTCATTTTTTGTAGTATTAACAAAAAAAAACCCAAAAAAAACAACTTCAACAAACCATAATTTTATAAATAGYGGCGCTGATGTTGTATTTGGAAAAAGGAAGAGCCAGAGAAAGGTGGGAGTGGCATGATTTCCTCTCACCTCCTCCTACCACAGCCCAGGAAAAAAGAGGTATTTTCCATATGCAGTGTAGCAGCTGATCAGGATCAGGGAGAAAACACTGGAATCAGGTTGTTGATGGGGTGAGGGAAGGTTTGYTGAGATTTGGGGGAGCTTGAAAAGCTCCTTTCCAAATGAGCTGCCTGGATGGAGGACAGGTTGCCCTGTACCCATGTTCTTTTTGGAAGTTTGTATAATTTGCATTGCCTGATGGGGCTGCTGCACTCACACTCAGTCCCAGATTTTTGTGGTACACTGGGGGGATTGATGTGGGAAGAGCAACCTGGGCTTGGTTTCTGTTCCAAACCTTCCTCTGGTAAAAAAAACGGAGAATAAAATCAAGGCCAAAGACTTGCAGGCTTTCTTCCTCTGTAGCCAGAGGGAAAGGTTCCTGCTGATCCCAGAGGTAAAGCCCTGAGAGTTTCCATGGARTAGTCAATTATCTGTTTCATTGCACAAGCCAATATCTTTTCTCAAAAAGATGTATTAGGGTGTTTAGTCATTCAAGTGATCCATCTGGCTGAGCATTTGGGGATGCTCCTGGCCCAGGAGTGGTGTCCTTGAGGCTTCTGGGCCAGGGTGGGACTGCCTGTGTGCCCACTCTGCAGGGACAGGGCTGGTGACCTCCAGCTCCTGGCAGCAGCAGGGCTGGTGCCACCCCACCTCTCTGCCAGGAGAGCCTCATTCCACACTGGATTTAAAAATTGCTGTTGCAGATGAAAGCTGGGGAGCCACCAGGTRCTTCCCAGGAGAATGCAAAGAAGCCCCCAGGCAGCAGATCCCTGGTAAGACAGCTTTGTTTTCTCCAGCAGAATCTGCACCTGAATCCTGAAGGGGTCTGGCAAAAGCCCTGCAGTGTGAGATTGTGCTCTGCCTTTAAATCCCCTCTGCTGGTAAAGCACACATTGCAGCTCCAGGATTGATGTGTTTCTCCCTGTTTCCTTTGGGTAGCACCTCCAGCACAGTTCAGTCCCTGGGGAAGGCTCCTTTCCCACCTTCTGCTCCTGGTTTTGCACCAATCCAACAACAGGGCRCCCCTGGGAGAGGGTGGCCAAGCTCTCCCATAAACCAGGGAGTTGGGATTGCAGCCTGCTTGGGTCAGGCATCATCAACAGTCACTGCTGGGCACGAGGTGAGATGCACCCCAAAGCCTTGGACTGCAGAAGGGGAGGGAAATGCCCCAGGAAGGTTCTGGATCCCTGGGAAAGGCCAGAAGGATGCTTGGGGATGAGGCAGGACCCATGTGAGTGCCAGCTCCAGGCACTGGGAATGTCTGTGACACAGGAGCAGCTCAGGAGGACACTGTATGCCATCTTTGCATCCTCAAAGGGCATTTCCTGCAACAAGGAAATTAAATCAACAGTGTAATATTTTAATTACTAAAATGTTCAGATGACTGTGTATTTTTCTTCTGGGCTATCATCCAGCTTTACAGGACAGGACATTAAAATAATAATTTACCTTTATCTTTAAAGGGATATTATTAATATTAAATTAAATTAAGCTTTGGTTCYCACTTGCTGCTTTTTGAAAGTTAAAATTGCCACTTGGCAATGATTTGTTCTTCTCCTCTCCTCCTCTTTCAAAGGGAGGATTGCAAGAAAGTTTAGCCACGAATGCATTTCTTAGCAAGTRGAGTTATATGTTTAATATAATCCCAAACAGATTGTCTACTCAAACACTGTTCATTAAATGAACTGTCTGCAAGTGTGATTTACAGTGCAACGTGGTCATGGGAATGTCTGTGTGTATTTAATAACTGCACAGTAATAGCTTATTGGCAGGAGTGGTAATTTGATTTTGGAGTTTTATCTTATTTTTGAGTTTCTGGACCGTGAAATCCTGCTGTCTGACACACTTTTCCAYTGCTTAATCTCCTGGGATTTGTGTAAAGAACAACAACTTTCCTCCTTACTGAAGACACAGTGCCCTGCTGTGTGTTTTTTATTGCCACCCCCCAGTGCTGCCACTCACAGACCCCCAGTCACATTTATGGGCTCAGCACTGCTGCATAAAATGCAGCAATAGACCAAAATACYGACATTTAATGAGCTAAGAGGTCCAGTCAGAGAGAAGATAAAATCTTCCAGCATTGCAKAAGTGCAAAAAATTTCAAGGATCATTTTCTTCATAATCTGTTGTGTTCTGTATTTAAGTTTCTGAGCTCTCCCACTGATTCCAAGTCCAAACTCTCTTATTCAATATACTTAAGGAATTAACCAGYAATTCTTATTCCACACAGAGACTTGCAAGTGTGCTCTCCTCCTTGTGGCTTGCAAGTTTGGCAGGTCTACCCCTGAATCAACCAGAATTTTACTGTGTTAGTGTTTTCTGAACCTTAGAGAAATGGGTTTAGAACCAAATGTTGACTTTTTTTTCTGAGCAGTGTCTTTGCATCTGGGGTTACTGATCTGGGGGGGCTCTCCTGTGTCTGTGGAGAGCTGGGGGACACCACACAACATTTGGGGTGTCAAGGAGGACTCACTTTAATCCACTTGCCATTGTGTTGGTGTCTTTCTGCCCAGTGGAACTCTATTGTCTCCATAAATACATGTCTGAATCAGCTAATCATTCATCCAAGACTGGAACTGAAATCTTGCTAGCTTTGCCCCTGAAATCACACTGTTGAAGGTGTCAATTATTTAAAATCATATATAAATAGTTGTACATACAGGCTGCCTCCTATGCACACTATTTTTTTGGTAACTGGGAAATTAGGCCAGAAAGAGAAGAAAATACCAAACTGGTGAGATGAGAAGAAACCCAAACTTGTGTGTCTGATGGCAAGAAGTGAGGGAGGCACTGGAGCTTTGGGTGGAATTCGGTGACCTTGCTGTAACTGTTGAAGGATTTTAAAGATGCCCTTCATTKTGGGTGTTTCTTTTTTAGTTAAAAGAGTTGGTAACAAGAGCCTGAGGGGTTGGTGAGTGTTAAGCTGCTTTTTGTGCTCAAGGAGTTTTATCAGTCTTATCCTCTTTCCTTTACATGGGTGTCTGTTGTATCTTATCTGTCCACAATAATACTATCTAGCAGGCTAGGTGACTATTTGATGCCTATAAATGTGTTATCTGTATGCTCAGAAGTTTTCTATCAGGGAAGTGAGTGGAAACTGCAGGAGCTTTGTGAAATTGATGCTGGGTTGGGGGAAGAAGGAACTTGGTTGCATTTCCACTGCCTACGCTGCTACCACACACTGAGTCATCTCTGAAGAGTCCTTGTCCTGTGAACTCTGATTTTTATTCTTTTAATTGATCCACAAAAGGGCTCAAAAGGATCAAGGCTCTATGGCAGCAGCCCAGGCAGGAGTGGGAATCCTCCAGAGCCACTGGACCTGCAGGGTGGGCAATGGGCAAAGCACAAYGAGTGGTGCTTGTACCTCCTTCCAACAGCTCCAAATGCTGCTGTTCACCAGCTCCTGAAGTGTTCACAGTTAAAAATGAGAAGGAAGAGTGAAAATTCAGAAATCTGGTTACCCAAGTGCCAGGAGAACTGCTAGCTTGCTTTGTCTCTCTATCTGTGGCCAATGCAGACAGGACAGAGCAGTGGATTTCAACATGCACGAGCTTCAAATACGTGGAGCAAACACTGTMACAAAAAGCACCATCCTGGTACTGCTTTTTCTTATCCTTCCCYTTCTTTTCCCCTTCCTTTTCCCCTCTTTTCAAAGCCACGTGCAGCAGAGCACATCTGGTAAAAGCAGCAGGAGCTGCTCTTTGGCTCTGGWGAGGACCAGCTGCCCACAGAGAAAGGTGTKCCGTGGAGGGGACTGGTGACACTGAGGACTCCACTCTCCCAAATTAATTTTGGCATCCAAGGAGGAGGGGAAAGGCCATTTATGTGAGGTTTAATTATACCAGTGGATGCTCAGCTGAGCTGGCTCTTTCATCCTGCCTTGGCACTCTGTCTTCCCAAAGTGTCACCCAGCCCTTGCTGAAATAAWTTCTTTGATCCACCATATTGACTCTGCTGCAAAGCCTGGGTCTGTCTTGTGTGCACATGGAGCACAGTGGGCACCCAGTYCCAGCTAATATTCAATATTTGTCAGAGAGCCTCTGGCTCCCTCCTCAGCCATCCATCCTGCTGCTGATCCTATTGATCACCCTCCTCCTCTGGCATCCATGCACAGATCTGCTTTGCTTTTTAACTGATCACAAAATGAAGCAAATGAAAAACCACCAAAAAAAAAAAAAAAGAAAAGCAGAGCAAAATAAACACAAACCTGTCATTTCTTGCTCATGTACTGTTGATAAATGGGTTTTTCCTCACCCCTTAAAGGCTGTTGTACACAGTCAGGCTGTTGTGCCAAGCCATAACAGCCCCCAAATCATTCCTCCCCACTTCTCCATATCTCACCTGTCTCTAGGTCCCTCAGATGTTCTTATCTTAATGGAATTTTCCCTTGCAACCCAGGAATTGTTCCAGGGGGCTCTTGCACATGCCAGGCAATGCCTCAGCATGCATATTCCAGCCCTGCATTGTCATATGTTGCTATAAATAGCTCTCACAACGAGTCCATATTTCTGCAGAGATTCACCTGTCAGCTCCTAACAATGGGAGTCGTTCACAATGGGAAAATAGAATACCAGCTCCATCAACCTTTGACAGACTAATAGGGGTTATTTGACTTTCAATTTTTCATTATCAGCTTTGGCAGCCACAATCCTCGTGTTGAAAAATACAAACTGATCCGCACTCCCAACGAGGAGGAACCAGCAGCTCCCGGGGCTGTGCCACGTGCCCAGTGACAACACAGGGCAGGGCACCAGYTGCTCACATGCCAGCACTTCAGAGACCTCAGTCCTGCCCTTTCCTGCCCTGTTGTGATGGCTGGAGAGGAGTGGAGTGGTTCTCCTTCAGGCTTGGAATGTTTGGGGCTGGTCAGGCTGGAGAAGAGGAGGTTGTGTGGAGACATCACAGCACCTTCCAGCATCTGGAGGGGATACAGACTTTGCATCAGAGCTGGAGTGACAAGGCAAGGAGTAATGGGAGCAAACTAAAAGAGAGGAAATCTAGGTTAAATGTATGGGAGGTGTATAACAGCTATATGAAGGTGGTGAGGTGGCCCTGGCACAGGGTGCCCAGAGAAGCTGGGGCTGCCCCTGGATCCCTGGAAGTGTCCAAGGSCAGGAGGGGCTTGGAGCAACCTGGGATAGCAGAAAGTGTCCCTGCCCATGGCAGAGAGGTGGAACAAGACGATCTTTAGGTCCCTCCCAACTCAAACCATTCTGTGATTCTATTGCTGAAAAATCCCTCACCTTACTTTGCTAGAAGGATGCTCCCCCTGCCTTGAGGCTCCAAGTCACCTGTTCAGAACCTTGGCACTGAGGCACATCACTGTCCCTCTGCTCCCTGGAGTGTCCCTTGTCCTCACTTTGTCACCATGTAATGCCTTTGTAGAAATTGCTTTTTTTGAGAAGTGACATTGTCACCAGGCAGCTGCTCTGGGCTGTGCAGAAGGTGAATCACTCAATAAACATTCCAAACTTGGCTCAGATTTGCCAGCGGCAATGAAAAAAAACCCAAGCACATGGGAATCAGAAATGCAGAGGATSTTACTTTGCCTGTGATGTGAAAAGGTGAATATTTACACCAGGATGACTGTCCTGGAATCAAATCTGGCAGCAATAAAGGACAACGAGCTACTTCAGGCCACTGATGTTAGCACCAAGTAATTAGGCAAGGCCAGCTTTAATGGGCCCTCTGCAGGACCCAAACTGGCTGTTTAGAAGGGAAATGGGACATTAACCTTTTTCTTGGGSAAGATGCAGGTGGAGTGTCACACATTTTAGTGAGGTCCCTGGTGTGCACAGGTCAGTGCCAGAGGTGCCCAGCCCCTGTAAAACACTTGTTTGCCCAAGCTGGGTCAGAGTTTGGAGATGGAAACATCCCATGGACAAGAGGTTTTGKGCAGGTTTCAGTCATGCAGGTGACAGGGGTTAATGTGGAATCACTCAACAGACACAGCTGTCCCTGCAGAAGACACRATGTGCAGCTGGAAAGTTGCCTGCAAAGGTTCTCCAAGCCCTGCTGGGCATCCACTGCCACAAAAGACAGCACCTCAGGGAAAATGATYTAATAATGGATTTTCAAGTAGTCAATGTCCCTCTAATTACTTCAGAATCAGTACCAGCAGTAGGGAAGAAGTCTTCTAGCATGAGCCTCCATGTAATGCAGCAAGAATKGGGTGGCCTGAGGACCTTGATCCATTATCCAGACCTAAATGCTGGTGGCTTTGTGTCTAAGGGAGGTCCAACCCATTTAAATACAAATAACTGCATGACTCTGTTAGTTCAGAACATAGTCTAGCACTGGCTTACCTTTATAATTACAAAAGCTTACCCTAAAAAAGTCACAAATTACAGGAAAACCTGCTTCATTGGGAACCACAGTTAAGGTGCTCAAGGACCATCCTCATCTACAGACAACAGCTTGGTCCAACAGCTTAGAAATGGAAAATTTCTTTGTTTCCTTCTGACTGTGGCACAGCAGCTGCAGGGATTAATTGAACTCATGAAATCTATTGATTTTCTGTAGCTGTTATTAAAAAAAAAAAGGCACTTTTGCACCCTGTGAAAGGTATGACTAYCACTAAATTGTGTGCAATAAACCAACGAGGCTCCGCTCTGTTGAGAAACCCCGAGTCCCATTAGCCTCCTAATTTTTATTTCAGAGCACAGAGACTTTTATTGTGTCACTGAAACTTCTGAGACAGCCCTGCTGTGCCACCAGCCTCCTCTCAAGTGAGGAACCAACGTGATCCCAGCATCTCTTCTGTGGATCAGCAGGAGAGATGCTGGAGGAGCCACGAGGAGGTTCTCACTTCTGCAGCAAAACCTGTTCAGCATCTCTGCTGCTCCCTTCTGCATCTCCATGAGAATTCCCATGTGGGCACCAGGAGAATGGAATGGAATTCACTTCAGGAGGTTTGAAGTATTCCCCTGGAGATAAGACATTTTAGTGCTGACCTCCCTGCTGACAGTTCAGTGAAAGCAAAGCTGCYTTCACCAAAGTCCTCCCCACTCCCAGAGTTTCCAAGAGCTGCATTTGTTTATGGCATTAAATAAACTACCTCCACTGATAACAGGAGTGAAACCAAATCCCAGGGTTCATTCTCAGATCCAGAGCACTGCAAATAGATTGGTACACAGGCATAAGTTTTTATTTTTAAGCACAGTTACATTTATATAAAAACCGAGTTGTATTTTAAGACCAGACCAAAATTCAAAGATGGCAACGCAATGTTTTTCATCTGAGAATATCTAAAAATATTTAGCTTATATATGTTGTCATCTGAAGTGGCACGTGGTGGCAGCAATCCATATATTGCTTTAAGGCTTTCTTACTTATTTCAGTGATGAGACTATAGATTGTGTCACTTCTGCTTAACAATGGAGTTAAATAAATCCCATTCCCCATAACAATTTCTCAAGTTCTTTATTAGCAATGTGCATGATGATGTACTGTAAGTAAATTCCTTTCTGCCTTTTGCACTAACTAGAAGGGATTTTAGAGCACATTGTTAGATTTGATGTCCCCCATCACCACATACACACCAGTTTCTGTTTGCTGGGTTTTGGGGGAGTATTTTTGTTGAGTAGTTGCTAGATAACTTAGCAGGGAAAGTGCTTTGCAAATAAGGAAGTACAAAATACCTGCCTGGTGATTGGTACTTTAAATTAACACTTTAGAATCAAATTCTGCAATGCATGTCCAAGGCAGCAGGAGGGAAGGAGTCCAGAGCCAATCTGRATGTTGTATGAAATACCAGCTTTTTGGTTTGAAGTTTCCTTTGGCTTGGGTCAAAGAGTGCTGGTTTATTTCCTTTAATTCAATGTAAAGCTTAGGAAAGGCATATATATATTTATTAAGACTTCAGGCACTTCCCTATCTGGTTCTCTAAAGACCTGAGCACAGCTTAGACCCCCCTTACACCTAGTGGGAAGTCTGTAGTAGGTAAAGAGGAGCAAATAGACTTTGCTTGTGTTCCAGCACTCCTGATGGGAGTTTTGYGTGTGTGGCTCCTTCAGAGGAAGCATCAGCCTGTCAGGACTGGCATATTTGGAATCTGTTTTTAAACATTCCCTCTCCAAGCTGCATTTTTCCCATTCTTCGCTGTGTTATTGGCTTGCAGGCTCAGAATTTGCCCCTTTTCCAGCCTGGCAAGTTGGGTCATAGCTGGCAAACATGGCAATGGCTCAGAGTTGTACTGACTAGATGGATACCAGGGAGTGGGAGGCTTAATGAGGTGCTCTGGTGCATAATCACCAYCACTGATGGGCACTTGGAGTGAGTTTTTCAGCAGGATGTGTTGTGTCCTGCACTCTGGCTGGAAATATACCCACAAAGTTGCACAATTTCTTGACCAAGGAATTGGTCACAAGCATCAATTTTTATTCTTGAGCACAGTTACATTTATATCAAAACTGGAAAGACTGAAYGAGCTATCAGTGAAAACCTTTCAAAATCCACTTTAAATAAGAGCCTCTCTCTGTCCATAGAGTGCCAGTGGGAGCTGCTTCCAGATATGGTGTGGGCTGAATTTTGGGGCTGGTTTATTTTTATGTGGTGCTTAACTGGGCCTGTGGAGGCTTGGGCTGAGGGACAGGAGGAGGAGGAGCACTGGGAATAAAGGTTTTCAGGAAGAGGAATGCTGTCCAAATGGTGTGAGTGATGGAAAAATTAATGGAGAGAGGGGCAATTCCTGCATTACCACAGGACCCAGGCTGAGGGAAGCTTATCTCAGTGGCAGAATCATCTTTGTCCTCTGCCAGGACTCTGTGCTGGCTTCCTGTACCTTTGCTCCTGAGCTGCCACCCTGTTCCTGCGGTCCTGCAGGCCAAAGGAGCTTCCTAATGACACAACTCTCTAATTAAATCCCAGGCTGTGGCTGAGCTGTGGGGACAGTGAGCTGTGCTCTTGTCCCTGTCCCCTCCTGGCAGCCTGGGCCGATGGTGGCTCCAGAAGATTCTGCCCAGCTCTCCCTTTGCAGCAGTGAGCTGGCTACAGAAAGCACCGGGGCTGGCTCAGGTTTAATTGCCATTAAATTAAGGCAGCAGTGATAGCTTTGAATTGCACATTCCAAATGAAGGGAGGGCGGGTGTTTAAACTTAATGACCTGAAGGAAGCCCTGCAGGTGCAGCAGTGGGGGATTGACTGGAGCCCTGTGGCTTGTGAAGCCAGGAGGGAGCAGGGCAGTGACCCCCTGAAGGCCACCCTGAATGAATCCAGCTGAGCTGTACCTCAGGAAGCATCCCCTTGCGAAAGGCAGCTTCACAGTGCTGAGGAATGCACTTCAACTCCCAATAAATCATTTCCAGCTGTTATTTACTCTGCCTATTAAAATGCAGCATCTCATTTCAAGTCAAAGCTTGCCCGGCTCAATTCCCAGCTCCTGGATGGTATCATAGCTCCATTTATTTCATAAAGAGGCTGCAGTTATGGAACTTCAGTGTCCTGTGTAGGGATTAATCAGCTGTCATCAACCTGTGCCCTCTCCTTTCTTCTGATAATCTGAACAGATCGAGCTCCTTAATTTTTTTTACTGACCACATATTTATATTCCTTTAATCATTCTTGTGGCTGTTTGGAGCAAAACCAAGCATGGGGACAGCACTGCTGGTTGCAGCTGTGGTTGTACCAATTCACATTAACAGTGTGATATAATCTTTCTATTCCCATGGGGCTTTATTCTGCTGACACTGTCAGGGAATGCATTAGACCCTTCACTACCATGGCAATGCCTGCTCTTGATTTCCAAGTTTTTTCTGTATTTTAGACCCTTTCTTCCCCAAATAGACCCTTCCAGCCTGTAAAAGTGCTGTACTTGCTTTGTTCCTAGGATTCAGTTTATCCTATTTCCTAATTAGGATTTAGGACTCATTCAGGAGCAGTACTGTGGAGCACATAATGCTTGCTTGTGTTGATCTTATCAGGTTGCTTTGAATCAATACCTTCTCCACTTCATTATTTACCATTCTCCTAATCTTTGTCAGTCATTTGACATTTTTATCAAATAATGTTTTCGTATTTTCTTCCAGCTTGTTGATAAAAATGTTGTATAGCCGAGGGTCAATTACTCAGGGTGCTTGCAGGGTCTCATTAGAAACACCCACCACTCTGAGATTCCTCTGTGGAGTGACTGAAACACAGCAAAATCAAATGAATTGATTAGTGAAGYGCTATAGGAAACAGTGACAATTAGGGAACTGCCACATTAAACAGTGCTGTGCTGCTAGAATTCAATGTGAACCACGCAGTGCACTGTTTTATAAAACAATTTTTACAAACTCAGAGAGAGAGAAAATAACCTCTGGGTTATTCAGTTATTCTGGACTGTGACTTTTTCAAGCAGAGTTTTTATATTGGAAGAAGCTTCAGTATCAACAGTGCTGGGATTTTTAAAAGGTTGTGGTTATTTTTTTTTTCTTTTTGGTCTTTTTCCCCCTTGAGGGAAGAAGGATTCCCCCTCAYGGGCAGAGCTGTAGCAGCAATGGGAGGGCTCCTCAGAGAGCTGGGGCATTCTGATCTGATGCAGTTTGTGCTGAGCTCCAAGTGTGGTGCCTGAGGATGGGGAGACACCTCGCTAGCAATGCAGGTTTCTGAGCACTCCATGAGTCAGGAATTAAACCAGGGCAGGAATCTCAGGGGAAGTTCAGCACGTGCAGCTGGGTGAGTTTTGGTAACAGGGTGCTCTTCCTTTGAGTGTCAATGTAGAAACAAGAGATTTCCTAAATCATAAACGAGCACAGCTGATGGGCAGGGTCTTGTCAACCYTCCTGCATTTACATCAGAAACTTTGCCTGTTTCAGTCGTGTAGATTATGGGATGTGATTTTTCACGCTCTGTAATATCAAGGCAAACCCTACCAAGAAAGCTTTGTTGCCTCAAGACTAATGAGGTTGTAAAACTCTATCCATAAAATCAGAATAATAGTATTCCCCTGCATCACAAGATTGCTGTAAGTACATATGTATATTCTGCACTTTCATGGCCTAATAATGTGAGAGCAAAACTTCATTTATTCATCTGAAGTTCCTGCAGTGCACAAGGTTACAGGTAAAATCCCAAGGTTTTCCACCTCACTGTGTAAATAGAGAGGAACACCAGTATGGTTCATTTTATACAGTGAATAATACAACAGCAATTATTGCTGAAATCTTTATTTGTCTTCCCACGCAGTTATCTGCTATGGTTTCTTTTGTGTGTTCTCATTTGTTTAATTAAATTACATTTGGTCTTTCCAGAGTCCTTTCTGTCCCTACTTGTTGTGGACATTTATTAATAGTGTCACTTGGTTGATAGTCTGTTAATTTTAATCTCGTCTGAATTTGATTAACTTTGTCTATTTACACTTCAGAGACTTTTCCCTGAATTCAGAAGGCCTTGCTCTCTCTTCCCACTSTCAGAGCAAGGCAAGTTGTGTGTGTACAGCGGGCAGGTGCTTTAATGGCACTAATTAATCAAGAAGCAGTGCAACAGAGGAAGGAAAACATTACAAATTCCCGTGCAGAGCACCCTGACTGACCCACACTGGGAGCTCCCCTGGCATCACCCATCAGTGCAGCAGTGAGGCCAACCAGATCCCTGACAAACCATTAGCACCCAGCCCTCTGGCTTTAGGTCAGGTGAGGGTTTGAAGCACTTTTAAAGCACTAATCTCTGGTGCTTTAGGTTTCTGAAACTCTGTGCTAGAGCAGTGTAAGCACTTAAAAAACCCCAATCACTTCTGGACATGGTCAGTGCACCAGCATCATGTCAGTGTTTAGATGAGTTTTGTCAGCTCTCAGGTGTCTGGTCTTTTTCTCAGGGCAGCAGGTCTTGCTCTCTCACCTTGTTCTGCTTTTAAGTTTCTGGTGCTTAGAGCTGTTGGAGAGAAACTTCCAAAACGTGGGCTTGAAATACTCAAAGCCCTCTCTGCAAAACAGAAGTGTTAATATAAACACTCAAATGCATTTGTTTTAAAATCCATGATTTAAAAACAATCTGAGAGGGGCTGAGAAGAGGTTGGAGGGAGCCATGGGGAGCCCTTGTCTCAGGGACATGGCTTGTTTGGGAACTGCCTCAAGGAGGAACCAGAACCTTGGCAGGGTGGGGGAATGCAGCAGAGCATGTCTGTGTTCAGCTCCTCTGCAGTTTGTGGCAGGCAGCATCTCCTGCACAAGATGGGGTGGGTCCCCTGGGTAGAATTTGTGTTTCTGATGCCCAAAATGCTTTGGCTGCCCAGCAACATGACCAGGGCGCTTTCTTTAGCTGGTTTTGGAACAATACAGTCACCTGTCCCTTTTTATGCATTTTTATTACGAATTCTGTGGGCAGGGGGCTCAAGGCAGGGCACGTCACAAGGKGCTGAGCCTCCTGTGCAGGACAGAGTTCATGAGGCACAAGGGTCTCCTTGCTGCTTGTGTTGAGTGGTTTTTTTTCCCCCCTTAATAATTTCAGTTATGTTCAAATTCACTGTTGGTTCACCTTGATCTGTACTGAGAAGTGAAATTCCTCATTCTTATCTCTGGATTTGTCTGTGGGGTTTAGGAGTTCAAGCACCTCACAGCCCAAAGGATTGTTGYCCAATTAATCAAAGTGTTTCTTTATATTGCACCAGTGAGGAGAGTGAGAAGAAAACAGGTCTCTATAYCCCTGTCTCTTCAAAGAGATAATGTGTAATTATTAAGAAATGCTGTTGCCAGTTGTTGCCTCCTCTCTCTCCCAGTGGAGGCAAGGGGCAAGGATCACACACAATCACCTTTCCTCATTTTATCTAACAAGGGTGAAATTCTACTGTCAGGCATATTTTCCASTTTAAGTCGTGATGTACAGCAGATTGTTATGCATGATTATAAAGCCTAATAAATTTCCCTCCATCTCACTTTCCCTGGCTGGTGGAAGTCAGGGATTTAAAGCCATTCTGGTGGGTGCTAAGGTGATGAGGAGAGCTGCACTCACAGCCCACAGCACARGACTGCATCTGCCCCTTAAACTATGAGTCAGGAATGTGTAATTTGTGTCTGCTAGCCTGGTGGAGATTTCCCAGTTCCCCAATTTCCTCCTCATTTTGGGAGCTCACAAACTGTGGGTGTTTGGGTCCATACTGAGCTTGGCTTGTGGGGCTGAGCWGAGAGACTGGGACTTGCTGCTGGCACAGGAGAGGGAAATCAGGAGCCCATGGAATGGTCACTCAAGGAGCTTGGCTTGCCTGAAGTGACCACAGAAGTGACCACGGAAGCTCATCTAAATGCAAGATGTTCATTCTGCTCCATGTTCATTCTGATTTCACATGAGCAGCTGATAATCTGTGAGCAATGCAGTGTCTGCCTGGGTTATCTGGAGTACCTGGCACCGCCTGAGGCAGGGCCCTGTTACTCCTCCAAAATTAACAGGAGATKAATTCTGAGAGCAAAATGGGTGAATTAAGATGTGTGAGGGCTCCACTAGCTGCTCCTGGAGTGCTGTAATCCACACTGGTGTTGGYTTTCATCACAGGGAACAAAAGCTTTTGTGGTTTCCCTACATCACCACTCCTGTCTGCATTCAGGGCTCCACCTGCCCTGTCAGTACTTTTCTTTTTGCAGTGTGTGGCAGGAAATGTTTAATGTAGAGATGATCAGAGTGGGAGCCTGGAAATATTAGTGAGACAGTTACATGATGAGGTTAGAAAGGTAAAATAGTGAGGGAAAAAAAATACTGTGATCTTTGTGTAAGTGTGAACTGTTTCAAAGACACCTGAGACTTTTTGTCTCCYTTTCTTGGAGTTAAAAAATTTAACTGAGTATCTCGGAGGGTGACCAATACATTTCTGGACTACTACATGTTGTTGAATTGCTCATCTTTGCCAAACATAGAGATCCATTATGCTAGCAAGGGACAGGCTACAGCTGGGGTTTGGCTCTACCAAGTTCTCAGCATGGACAAGGAGCTTTTGTGGTTTCTGTGAGAAGCCCAGCCTGGCTCAGCTCGGCACTGTCAGATTGTTTGTCTCAAGGGAACTGYTGGGAAGACAGACATTTTCCATTATTGCTTTCCTAGTGTTAAATTTGATTTGTTCTCTTACCTAGTTCTTGCTACAGAAACCAATCATGCCCTGATTTACTCCCCTTTCTTTTTGGTTACCCAATCATTTGGAAAGAACACCCCAAATGATCTATTCAGCTTCAGACTGGCACAGCTCTGCTGAAAGGTTGGAGTCCTTTAAACTGCTCTTTTATCTCCTTCTCCTCTCTCTCATTCTCTTCAGGTTACTTAAAACATCAGCCAGAAAAATACTGCTGCACCAGTGATAGCTGGAAATAAAAGTCCTATTTAAACTCCTGTATCACAGCAAGCATTCATTTTCAATATGTGAAGGAAATCCATTGTAAATGGAGGGGCAGAGTGAGGCAGTGGCAGAACTGGGGTACAGCTGTTGCAGAAACCGAGTTCTTGGGGTCTGAACAACTGAACTGGAAATGCAGTTGGAGGGAAAATTGTGGGAATGAAATGGAAGCTGTGTTGTAACAAAATGTACTATTCAGTACATCAGGGAAAAACCACACCACTAACAAGTCAAACCACCCATATTTCTGGCTAATCCTGACAAGCAGGAGCTGCTCTTAGAAGAATTTGAAAGATCTCAGTGGAATAAGGTCACTCTTCCCATGATTTCCATGATTCTTTGTATGCTACATGTGATTTTCTGAAATGCAACTCCTTACCACAAAGTACACAGGTCTTAAAATTATCGTCCCTTATCATTTTATGTCTCCATTAGTTCAAATCAGTTTCTGATCACTTCATTTTTTTTTCTGTACTAACACAGGCTGTTTTTGCTGAGATGTGTTTCCACCTGAACTGCAAATTTTTGAAGGATCCTGCATATGTTAGATTCCACACAGTCAAACTTGTGAATGCTGCTGAAATCACTAAAATATTAATCCACAAATATGGATTTCCTGAATGTATTTTGCACAGCCTTTAGCATGGGTCACATTTACACTGAAGGGCACAGGACAGAGCTGAATAAGTTTTAAGGCAAACCATGAACTGGTAGCATCATATACAAAGGAAGCCTGTTAATTGATAGGTTGGAGAGGGAGAAGCTATTTTGGTTCACTTATCCCTATAGATTTATTGGCAAATGCAATCTAATCATTGCTTGCAGTGCAGTTCCAAAAGGGGGGAAAAGGGGAAAAAAAAAGAAGCAGTTTTCAGAGCTCAACTTTATTTTAATAGGTTAGGCTGGTGCAAACCTGTGTGATGCTGTTTCAGATGAAAGGACTGAGATCTAAAAAGTCTCTGTTCTGTCAAACTAGAAAGGACGTGAACTATTATTTTTGACACAGAGGGGAAGTAATCAAATATTTAGGTCTTTTGTTTTCATTAACCAGAACAGGAGGATAAAAAATAGATACCAGAATATTCCTTTTGATTTGCTTCAAGAGTAAGTGAGGCATAGCTATTCATTCTTCTTCATTTTCTCTCAGAGATGAGAATCAGGAGCAGTGCTGTCCTCCTGGTGTGTGCTCCAGTTTGTTGTGGAAGGAGCATTTTCTCTGTCAGCTAAAAGTATCCACACAGAGCACTTTGTCTCTCTCTGTCTCTCTTTTATTTATATGAATGGTTTTGCAGCAGAAATAAGTGCTTAAGTGCTAACTTTTTTTTTTTTTTCCTCCCCTTGAAGAGAAGATGAACTGCATGTCAGTGTGTGCAGACAATGGATGAAAAACAAACAGAATTTGTTTTGGAGGTGTTTTCATTTATGTGTTCTCAGAGCTTGATGTGAAAGTGCCTTTCAAAACACCACAGACACACCAGCTTTTGTGCTTTAAATGAAGACTGAAATGCTCTGCTTTCCAGGAGAGCCATTCAAAAGGGTGAAACAACAATTCCCATTGATCCCTCTGCAGGAGGGGGTTTTATAAGGATACCCTGAACCCCATCTCAGAGGTGGAGAAACAGASACAGATTTTTGCAGGGGAGCATACCAGAGGGCAATGGCAAATCCAGGAGCACAAGCCAGGTCTCCTGAGTCACAAATGAGACRTGGTTAAAGTCTGTGCACAGCAGAGCCTGGGCTCTAATGCAAGGATTTATGCAGGGGCTGCRGGGATGCACATGGCAATATGATAATCGTTGGAATGGACAATTGTCCCACTGGCTGTCATTGAGCCATCCTCCAGCATGGTTTGTCTGCTCAGCAAAGGAGCTGTAAATGAACTCCTTTGTTTTTATTCCTTTTGTTTGAAGACCTTTTTAACTGCAGAAATCATCCTTATGATGTCAGCTGGGAAAGATTAACCCGGTRCGTTTTTTTCCTGAAGGTGAAAAAACACGGAAAATTGCCTCAAGAAAATTACAGAYTGTGTCCTGTTAAAAAGCCATTAATGCCTAAGGTGTTGGGGGGAAAAGGCATTGAAATTTCAAAYATATTGGATGATTTTTTCCTGGCATTTAAAGAAATGAGAGTATGCTGATTATTTTCTCCCTCGGAKTGGCTTTTGTAGGTTTGGTCCAATATTTCTTCATTAGGTGAGAATTAAGCATTACAGAAACATACACTGTTTTCTTGCTGCAAGATATCCTARACAATTTCTCATGAACAGAGAATTCAGTGGTTTACAAGTCATGTAATTAAGGGATTAAAATGTAAGTGTCAAAGGAATTCTGAGACTCAGGTAACAGCTGGAAYGAGCARMYTTTCTTTGCAGTGTCTGTAGGACAWTGTCAGAAATAGGATCCATCTGACTAAAGGTGTAAATCCTGGGGCTAAGGATTTTTCTTTCTGCATGCCAGTGGAGAAGACCTGCTTGATTTAAGTCATGGTTACGTGGATGTTGCAGGGAAAGAAAGTTTCTAATAGATCCAAAGTGTATTTCGTACCTGGCTTTGTGATTTGTATCAACACCCTGACTTGCACTCAAAAGCAAATGGGGTTCACGGCAACAAGAGATGGATTTATTAAGAGTGACCAGAATAGCCTGTTATTGGTTTGGGCTATCTAGCAGTGGTGCTATTAATTGTGCTACCCGTGGGAAAGCAGGGGGGAAACCTTGGGATAAAAGCATTTTAAGTGTCTGCCACTGATGTTATTTTCTGATAAGCTGCCCTTCATGCTCAGAAATGATGGAATGTTGGCAGTCCTTTGCTTTCTCTTGGGCTGAAACAAATAGCACCGAGATAAAAGTTGCTGCATTTGAAACGTATTTGAAAACAAAGCAGATGAAGAAGCGATGACTTTTTTTTTTTTTTTTAGTTCTGTACCCTGGCACCATGAAAAATATGTTCCCCTGTGTGAGGAGAAGCAGCTGCTTGCTAACCAGTGGCATGTGAGGACACAGAATCAAAACTTCTGTCCTTTGGGCTGGGTTTACCAAGCCGCATCCTCGCTGACCCTGTTGACTCTGGAGCGAGAGGACACAGCCAGCTGCCAGCAGCTCCCTTCTGCGCCTTCCAAAGCTCCTGCCCCCAGCTGAGGAGCACTGGCTGCTTGTGTGTGTCCTCCCAGGCCTGTGCAAAGGCCAKTGCAGCAGCCCAGCTCACCCTGCCACGGGGCTGGAGTCTGGTGTTGTGCTGGATGAGGAGTGCAAGTGCCACTGCCTCTGGGATTGTTCCTCCGGAGGAGGCAGTCACTTGAACTGCTCTAGCTGCAGCTCGTGCCTTTAGGCAGGCTCTGTCTAGACCCATAATTGTTATGTTCTAGCCTTCAAACCCTTCTCTGCATGATCTGCAGTAAAAGAAGATGCGWGAGTATAATGATCTACATGTGTACACAGCCAAATTCCTCCTTTAATTGTGTTAGTACAACCCATCCATTGAGCGCACTAAATGCAGGGTGAGCTCTGCCCTGGCACATTTGGATTTGGACTGCTGATTAGCCTGCAATACATATTTCACTTTGCCACCAATAGGACCTTAACCTCACTTAAAAAGAATAATGACAAAACAGCCCAATTATCAGTTCCCAGAGTCCATTACCGAGGGGGAACCAAAATTACCCTTTCTGTTAAAACAGCCCAGTTCTCTATTACATTTGCATTAAAAAAGGGTCTGAGATTAGGTTGCCTTTGTGTTAGGCACTGTATGAACAAGTAACAAGAAATAGGTCCTGGCCCAAAGAGGTTACAGTGTAAATTAGACAGAAGTGCAGAGAAAGGCAGTGGCTTTCATTCATTTCCTGCAGGGAAATGAGGCACAGAGTGTGTTACACTGCAGAAGTGCACAGAGTTAACTGAGAAGGAGCTACCCAAGCCCACATACCTGTCTCATACTGCCAAAAGGGGATGCACACAGTGGTCTGGTTATTTTACTCCTGGGACTGGGACTCTGGGACGCTTGAGTGATGTGGATGTAGACGCCCTCATTTGGGAGCTGTTTCTATGTGGCTGCAGCATTTGAAAAACATTTWAACAGATTAAAACAGACCTGCACTGCTCTTCTATCTCTGTCTCCTCACATGGAAGCACAGAGCCCCAGAARCCTCAGGCCTGTGGTGATGGGTTGGGTACCCTGAACTGCTGTCCCTGGCACAGACAGAATTTTGTGTCCCTTGGAGCTGCCCACAGCAGTGGACAGTGGGAATCCTGATTCCCAAGCACATGAGCTGTTGGGAAGCAAGGGCATTGGAGGTTAAAACATCTTGATTTCTATGAATCAATATTTTTTTCCCTGAAAATCTGTTTTGTCAGAAATTTGCTGATGAGCATTGTTACAAACCAAGCTCTGACTGTTACCAAGGGAAGTTGCCAGCAGGCAAAGGGAAGGTGGGAAAAAGGCAAGGATTGCTTTAGCCTCCTCCCTGAGTCCTGTCCCCCTTGCCAGGGCCCTGTCTGGGGCTCCAAAGCAAAGCAAAGCTGCCTTCAGCTCCTGGTCCTCCCTCTGCACCCCTGATCTGCCTTCCACTCAGKGGATGAAGCTCAAAAACAGCAATGTGTGATAGAACAGCAGCACTGAGTCTTTATTTCTGGTTGGTTTTTTTGGTTTTTTTTTTCTACTCACACCCAACCCCTTTTCTCTCCCCTTTTCTCCCCTTTCTGTGTCCTGGCTGAATTTCTGTGTCTTACATCAGCTTTTGTATTGCTGGGGGGATAATACAGCCCTGAAGTAATCACTCATTTCAACACCTTCCTATCTGYGTCTCTAGCTTGAATGCATTTCCCAGCCTGCAAGAATGGATTCTGAACCTTTACAGAATCTCACTCCTTGCTTAAAATACAGTTGTTGTGTCTTTCCTTTTTGACTACCTTCTTTGCCTCAGAAGATCCATGGGYAGAATCCTGACTTGTATGAATTTATTGGCAGCCAGGCCAAGGGCTGCCCTCACGTGTTTGGTGAAAGACCTTTCCATAACTGCTACAGGAAGAACTGCCCATAAACAAGAGCTCTGAGGAGCCTGGAGCGCAGCCAAATGGGGAAACAAGGTTGTTATTGGCATGATTTTAATCACGATAGACAATTAGCAAAGCTTAATTATATTGAGAAAGAAAATCAGAGCGAGCGGCAGTAATGAATTTCCCCAGTAAATCTCTTGTGCTTCAGAATAAAACCAGCTGACCTATAAATACAATGAAATTAGAGGAGGTGTTTGCCCACATGGCTTAGCTTTGTGCTGCCTGGGCTGTGAGCGAGTCCCTTTTCATCATCTTTCTCTCCTGCAGTATTAATTCTGGGAACAGAACTGCAGTTTAGCCATTTAGATGACACCCAGTGTCAATAGGCAGCAAGAGGAAGCTTTTATTTATTTTTTTTCTGTAGCTCAACTTGGTAGTATTAGAAGTTAATAGGCTTAGAGAGGCAAGGATTTTTAAAATACTGCCGTTAGCTAAAATAAATATTATTTAGAACTCACTAAGTGGGTTATTTTTTAATATTGTGAAAGTCGGAATGTTTCCAGAGGATTTTCTGGCTACAATAAAAATACTAAATTGAGTACTATCAGCCTTAGAAGATTTCAAAGAAGATTTCTCTTGTTTGTGTTGGTAACCTATAGACCTGATACTTGGAGAGTGAAAGCATCTGGCTTAACTCAAGAGTGCTATTTAAATCATTAAACCTTTTAATAGCACCGTAATAATGGAGCTTATAAAACAAAGCAGCTTCTGGTGAAAGCACAGAAACCCCTGTGGGTAATTTTATGTTGGACATCTTTAAATGCAARCTGTGCTTTGTGGAGGTGTGAGCAGCTCTTTCTCCTCTCTGTTGTAAAGCTCAGGAGACCAAAATGCATCTCAGTGGCCAAAAATGGCCAGGTGGGTGCAGAAAAGGCCTGAAGTGACYTTGACAAAGTCCAAACTGCTCACAAAGGTCTGCAGGGTGGCAGATGAGGGAGGGCAGGGGTGTCTCTGCTGAGGGTGCTGAAAACTGAAGGTTTATTTGGGTCTGGGTGGCCTGAGTGCATCTCCACCTGTTCTGGGGGTGGCAGTGCTGTGCTGGAGTTGGAGGTTTCTCAGTTCTCTTCACTTCCACAGACAAAGTTTGGTRTTTTCCAAGTGTTCCTCATGCCTCCAGTTTTAGCTGTCATATTTTTCAGATTCTGTGCTGCTTTAGTGAGTGGGTCTGAGCTTCATACTAAGGGATGGTGAGCTCTGTGCACAGAGCAGGGAGACAAAACAATTCCTGCTCCAGCTGGGCACCAAGGACAAATGATCCMAATCTCAGCCCCAGAGCACAAACACCGTGGGCTGGAGAGAGAAAAACAAGCAGGGTGGGACTGCAGGGGCTAAAGCTGGAATGGGACAATGAACTGCAAGGTGCAAATGGAGCAGAACTGATCCCAGGGACAGACCCCGTGCCCGCTGGTGCATTTTGGGGCCATTTTGGTTCATCTTGGGTGCAGCCCTGGCTGGGCTCTTGTGCTATCCAAGGTGGATCCATTGAAGCCTTTTAATAAATCCCTGCTTTATTCTTTAGCTCTGTCTGGCCTCTGCTCTAGGTCAGCCTGCACAGGGCATCATTTCCATGAGCACAGAGCTGTGATTCCAGTGGGATGAACAGAATGAGGGAAATTCTTTGGGTGCACTCACAGCATCTTCACCCCAAGCTCTCTCTGCTGCTCTCCCACTTGGGAATCACACTTCTGGCTGAGA
This sequence comes from Cardinalis cardinalis, assembly GCA_014549065.1. Taxonomy (NCBI): domain Eukaryota; kingdom Metazoa; phylum Chordata; class Aves; order Passeriformes; family Cardinalidae; genus Cardinalis; species Cardinalis cardinalis. The sequence continues at coordinate 487,305 of JACDOX010000101.1, read as the reverse complement.
GGTAAGAGATGTCTGTCACTGTCATGCACATCCCCACAGCTCTGTGCTCCTCCACAGTGTGAGCCACAGCAGAGCGCTGTGCTGGTCCCCACTGCACCCAGCATGGATGTGCCTGAACCAGGATCACAATTCCCAGTCTTTTAGGAATTCTCTTCCTGTCACTGTCCCCAGGGAAGGTGCCAAGTGCTCAGTTTGAAAGTGGAGAAGAAGCAGGAAAAGYATGTTTGTATTTTTCTCTGGAATTCATGAGGATGTGCTGGTGCTCCCCCACCTCAAAATGGCTTTTCTGTTAAACTCAGATTTCAGTCTCCATAACAATTTACCTGCAATGAGGCCTGTTCAAATTCAGATTGAACTCAGATATTCAAATCCAAGAAATTTCACATCTGGGGCTTCACTGTAGAACTCTTTTCAGTTTGGCTTTTTCACTCCTGTCTGCAGCCTTAGCAGAAGGGAGTAAAGATCTGCTTTGTGCTGCCCTTGCTAACAGAGATCCTAATTTTGACTGGCAASTCAGATTTCCCCAAACAGAGGAGAAAACCAGAGAAAGCCTCTCTTTCCAAACCATTTCTGAAAACCAATTAACTCACTGGAATAATCACTAACTCTTCTTTTTAGACACTCCAGTGCCTAAGCAAGGARACAGAGCAGGATTCCTGTTTTTTGTGGGAAGGCTGTGAGTAGTGACAAACAAGTTCTTGCCTGTGGAAAAATCTTTTACAACTGAAAGAAAAATGTTTTAGCATTTCAAATAGCTAATGCTCTGAGATCAAGTGAAGTTCTTTGCTTTAGGAAGTGAAATGAATCTATTTGACGGGATATTTTATTAATCGGTTTTAAGTTTCAGCAGTTTAGTTTTACATTTCCATGAATATTGTAGTATCATAGGAATTTGTGATAATGTTATTGGGATTATTACATGCAAGTCACTAATAGCAGAGAAGATGTAAAAATTCATTGCCATCATTGAATTTAGAGCAAAGTTAAGTCAGCCTAGTTATGTGTGATTTGTGTGTAGCACTGTCTGGGCTGAAATAGCTCAAAGCCTTTCATCTGCACTTGGTTGTGTTGTGGTGACAGCAGCATTTCAGTTGTGGAATCACTTCTGCTCTGTCTCACACCATAGCAAGTCCTGTGGAGCTGCCCAAGACCCACAGTGGACTGGGAGTTMATTTCTTATAAGCAGTGCATTATACATGTTTTCCATCTGTGGTTAAGAATGCAGAGAACATGTGAAAAGCCTCATTTTTACTGTTTGTTTAAGGCAAAATCAGGTGATTAGTAGAGGGATGGGTTGAAAAGCAAAATAGGGCTGCTTGTTGCTATCTTTTATTTCAGTCCTTTGTTCAAGGGCCCAAGTTCTGAAACCTGAATTAATGCTGAAATTATGAAAGCAAGCAAGAAAGAGGAAAATATGTATACAGCTCCCTCCACCATCCTTAGCTGGACTGCTATAACTTCTCTGAGCCCTGGGAAGCTACACCACTATTTCTCCAGCTCAATATTTACACATTGGGATGTGCTAAAAGCCCACAAATATCTAAAGTAACACCTGATGTAGTTCTCACGTGTCCCTCTGAATTAAGGTATTGCATGGGCACTGATTCTCTTTCTTTCTATGAAGTTTCCTTACTGGTATAAAGATGGATTAAGTAATTGCAAAAAACCAACCATTTACTCACTGGGGCATGAGCACCCCAGCGCTGCTGTTGTGCAAAAGGTTGATTTTTCCTCTGTATCTCCAATGATACAAGCAACTGAAAGCAAAATCTCTCTATATCCTGTCTTTTACCTGCTAGACTGATCTATCTGCAGTGAGTGTCTGCCTCCAGCTGACTTTGGGGAGTGGGAAACATTTTCCTGCAGCACGGTTTGGCTTTTGAAAATGAGGTGAAGCGAGGAAAATTGTTTGTTTGTTTTTGTAGTAAGACGTCCCCTAAAATATTTATGACCTTTTCTTTGTAGGCTCCAGCCCTCTGTGCTTTGGATTACACACTTAAGAGCTAGGCACTGGTTTTGAATGCTTAAATCAGCCTTTTTATTGGCTTCTTGTCTACAAAATGGAATAACGTGTTCTSTTGTGCAGAGGTTAATAAACCCTTGTGGAAAGCTTGTATTCCATAATGCTGAGTGCCTGGAACAGTGAGTGAGGGAATGAGCAATCTCTTCCTTCWGAGACAGTCTTGGATGGCCTGCAGTGAAAGCAGGGATTGCAGGGGAATGCTCCTGCAGAGCTCTTYGGTCAGGAACAGCCCTTCCACGTGGAACCAGCCTGCAACCGAGGCACGAAAATCCATGTCAGGTGGGCTGAATGGAAATTGTGTGGCCAAAAATGTTTCCAAAGGTCTGGACCTCTTYTCCTTTCTGCCTTCTGGCTCCTCTSTGKCCAAGAGACCATTTCAGGTTTTTGTGTGAGGTTTTGGTTCCTTTTCCTTTGCTGTGTGGAAGAGCAAAGGGCAAGGGGAGGAGTGCAGGGTTGTTTACTAACCTGGATTTATGGAAGTGCACAGAGGAGAGGAAAAAACCCCTCAGCTACTACTTACACATGTCTAAACCAACCCAAATTCCTGTAGCAGAACCAAATGGAATAACTGAATGATCACTGGGCAAACAGATCAGCATGGATSTCACCCCTGGTGATGGAGAAAGGTTGATGTGGATGCAGCTTCACTCAGAATCAGGGGCAAAAATGACAGAAGTGTTTCTATAAGTTTATAATTGTGAATTTCAGGCAAAGCACTACTCCAGTCTGCTGGAGTTTAGAGGTCTTATTTTCAGTAAACCTTCCAGTTGGGGGCAGATACATGAATTCTGCTTGTATCTTTAGTAGTTAAGGAAATAAATGCAAAAGCATCCGTGCATTGAAAGGAAGATCAGTGGTGGGTGAAAGCAAAGGAACATTTTTTCTTTTTTTCTGTTTTGGTCAATGGCTAGGAGCTCTCATTCAGCCAGAGGACCTCACTGTGAGGTGYTGTACCTGTCAGTGGCAGACTCCTGTCACATTCTGGCTGGCAACCCAGGTTTGCCATTTTGAGGAAAGAAAAGAACCACAGCAAACCCAAGAACAGCAGCAAATCCATATTGTCCTGCTATGCTTTAATGTCTAACAAGGGCTGGGGGAGAGGGGGCCATGGGTTAATTATGCTTTGCACAAAAAACGAATTTCCTGAGGTTTTTTCCTAATAGCACAGAACTTRCTAAATAAATGGAGAAATGCCTCCATTGTACCATTCATTTTCTGCCCTCTTGTTTTCTCTTTAAACAAAAGAGTTTCAATAATATTAATTTGGCATTTTGAGAGAGCTTTTTGTGTCACTAAGCACACAGAACAAGTGTGTGCTGTCCTGGCAGTCAGAGGGCAGAGATGCTGCTCTTGCCACCTTCTGGGAGCAGTTTGGGGTCAGGGCTCACCTGTGGATGCCTTGTGCTGGCTCGTGCCAGCGCCTGTCCCCCTCTGTGGTGTATCCATGGTGTATCCATGGTGTATCCATGGTGTATCCATGGCGTATCCCTGCCTTTCCCTCTCCTCTGTGGACGCCTTTCCCCGTTGTGCCGCTCCTGTCTGTCCAAATAAACCTGAGTGAATCCCAGCTGGGGCAGGGATGGTGTGGGCAGGACTCACCGGGGTCACAGCTCCTGCCAGCTGTGCAAGTGGGCAACTTTATTTTTAGCCAATTCCCAGCCTGACTTATCAGTGAAGCACTTTGAGGTAACGACTTCAGCGTGTTTGATGTTTGTTCATTTTGAAAGATGTCATTTTAAGAATTTCTGCAAGTTTCAAAACTGCCCTGTGGGAGATCTGTTCCATGCCAAAATGTCATTTCAGATTCTAAACTACATACTCCCTCATACTTTCTCTTCATAAATGTTTCACAGTACCTGCATTTTTTATCATTGCACTTCTGTGTGACCTGTGAGTTCCTTGTGACTAACCTACAAGGCCTGTCTGGGGGAAGTAATAGAATTATTTTAAATGAGGGGTTTTTTTCTCTGTCAGAAGGTAAAGCCACCACCCAATTATTCCTTCCTTATGCGTAGATATTTGTATTTTAAAAATACATTTAAAAATGTATTAATATTTTAAAAATTGCAGTGTTTATAGTGTCACTCATAGGTCTGTGTTAAAATTAAATCAAATGTGTCCTGGGAAGTGAATGCTTAGTTTCATTTCGAACTGTTGTTAGAACCAGGCCTTATTTCTTCAGCAGCAGATCAAACTCCTGATATTTTCTGCAAGTCATCAAACTTCATTCCTGGGMCAAAATTATGTGTGAAATCCTGCTTGATGGCTTTCCAGGCAACACTACCACTCAGAACAAACATAAAAATAACCTGAGATAATATTTACAGTGAGCACCTCTGAAGCATCCTTTTCAATGGGRAACACCATCAAGAGCGAATCCTTGAAATGTTCATTCCAATGCTGGTAGCATGGGGAGGTGACCATCAAGGGCAGGTGTGCAGCTCTAGAAATGGAAATGTTGGTCAATAACAGCACAAAAAAGGAGTTATTGCAGGTGTAATGAGCATGAATCAGAAGCTGTTTCCAGTTGCCAGCTCTCCAAAGGTGAATGGGGAGCAGCAGCCCTGGGGAAGCCGGGTGGGTACGGGGCTGGGAGAGGGGTTTTGAGCTGTCCTCCTGCAGCACCTGTGGAAGGGGACTCAGCCACGAGSCTGGGAGTTTGTTCTGCCACTTCTGATCTCTCCTGTTTAAAGCCCATCCACTTCCCAACAGTAAATATTCATTGAGCTGAAGGGCAGGGGAATGAGAGATGGAATACTTGAATTAGTGAGGGCATGAGCTTAAACCTGGGGTTCTCATATCTCAGTCTCTCTCATATTTTTCGATCAGAAAATTTTCATCCTGGGTCTRTGAAATCTTTGCAGAAAATGTTTTGGGCAAACTGATTTCTGCACAGCCTCCAACAAACGCAGTGTTTTTAATGAACCATGTTGTGCAGGTTAACAYGAACAGCTAAAAACTTGTGGGGAGGGCCAGCCTGAGGGAAATGAGTTATTGGGTCAGTCACAAAGGATCACAGGGATGTAAACTCCTCAGTTTTCAYTGGGGGTGTCTGTGCTGYGCACATGGAAAGTTAAACCTGCTCTTCCCACCTTGTTCAGGTTTTGCTTTTGGGATTTTTTTTTTCCTCTCCACAAATACCTTTGCCAGGATTTCTTGGYGCACAGAGCCCCGCATTGGATTTTCCCTTTCCACTGAGCTGTGCATGAGGTGGTATAATAACATCTGATAGTCATATCTTTTTTTTACAGCTACAAAGTCATGAACTCCAGGGCAGTATTTCCACCTCACAGCAGGCTTCAATAGAGCAGTGTAATACCTCTGGCAGCCTTGGGCTGCTCTGTTAGGAGGAACACTGGGTGCCCCCGACAGTGCTGATTTAAGCTTCACAGTTAACATTATTTTTAAGGACTCAGGACACAGAAAAGCTCTGAGAAAAACTGGTTGCTTCTGTGCTCTCCCCACAGAGCTGACACCGAGTATCAGATGTCACAGCAAACCTTTCCAGGCAGTGCTGGCTGAAATTGTTCAGAGCTGTCCTGAAAAGCAAACAATTAATGGCTTAAAATAAAATATAAGAAGGAGAAATTTCTCCATAATTTAGCTGTCAGGAGAGAGGGACTCCGGTCTTAAGACTTACGAGTTCCTGTGGAAAATGTGTTATTTTTGTGCTGAATACGTTAATTTAGTGATGCTATTGGAAACTAAAATCCTGTAACACCCACCCTTCCTTTCATTTAGCCTCTCGATGATGAAGACGCGTGACCCTTCCCACCACTCCCTGCCACCTCCATTTCCCTGGCTCTGCTCTCATAAAGACGTTTGCACTGCCAGTGGATTTCCAGAGTGGGGAAGGTTAATGAGCAATTGGCACTGATTGCCCTTTTCCAGGCCTGGGAAGTGCAGAGCCCCTCGGGGATCAGGGACACCTCCCCGGGCACACAGAGGCCAAAGAGCAGGAGATCAGCATCCCTGTGCTTGCCAGCTGTGCTCCCTCCCTCCTTCCTCCATCATTTTTTTCTGCAGTGTGAGAAAGAATTAATTGCCCACAGTAGTCACCCCACAGCTCTTTGCTATGAAACCAATTTTTGTGGTTAAAGCTTTTGAATGAAGGGAAATCAGTAGATATGTTTGTCAGTACCTCGATGACAAGGCAGTGATCCCAGCCAGCAGAAATACTCTTTCTCAACCAGAAATACTCTGTCCAGCTGCTTGCAAGGCTTTGTGTGAGGCTGTATCAAGATCAGTGACTGGAAAATGATGAAACTGTCCTGATGATATCCCTCCACCAGCTACAGGCCTGGAGTAACACAAGGCAACAAGGCTTGTTGTGAAGTCAGTGACCAATTTTTGTTTAAAAATGGCTTTTTAAACATTGAACAAATTTTGCATGAGACAAAGCACTGAGGAAAATGACAAGTTACTGTTYGTATTGAAAGATTAATTTAATTTGTATTCAGCTTGAAATTAAAACATTGAGTTAATATACATTTAAAATGTACTGTTACCAGGAACCAGAGGCAGTGTTTTACTGTTTCTGTAGAAAGTGTTTGTAATCTAATTAAGAAATAATAAAAATAAACACCACACAAGAAAGCCAGAGGGAAATGGTCAATGAGAATAGATGAAATTTCAGAGGGTGTTTGCAGTGAACTTACAACAATAAAGGGAAGCTTGGGAAACTTAGGGGAGTTACTTTTCCTACAAACCTATTTATGGCCAAATTCTTCCCATTTCCTGTGTTTTTTTTTTCTTTTTTTGTGCTCTTCAAATAAAACCTGCACAATGCTAACAAACCATGAAGTTTAGAGACCCATGAATGGTGTAAATCAGGACCGTGGTCACAATCAAAAGCTGGGTTTGATTGCTTGGTTTTTAGAACAAKAATGAATTTGTTGTGCACAGAGCTGCCTGTGCAGAAACTGCTGCTGGAGTTGGTGATGTTTGCCCACCCACAGCAGCTGGTGGGGACCTGTCCTGGCTCTGGCTCTGTCTGTCCCTCCAGCACTGCATCCCCATTGCAGCTTTTCCCCCCAAGTGCTTTCCYGTCCGTGCTGCTCCCTGCCAGGCTTCCCTCCCTCATCTCCTTTTCTTCTCATCCCATCACCTCATAATGCTCTTTTTCTTCATTCACAAGTCAGAGTTTAGAAAAATACACWGGTTGCTGTCAAAATACGTGTTCCAGGCTCCCTTCCAGCCAAGGACTAYCATCTTTGGATGGTAATTCCTCAGGGCACAGGTCTCCTGACCTATTCTATTCAGTATTTATTGGGACAAACTCAGAGTGAGCCTCTGGGTCTCAAAGCCACAACTTCTGTACTTTTTCACAGTGTCTGGGTAACATATTCAAAATTCATCAATGCAAACACAAGTTTAGGCGAAGAAAAGTCACCCCAGAACCTCTGGTTTTTAATTTAGAGCCATTATTTGAGAATGCAAGTGACATGAAGATGTTCTTTCCAAATACTTGTAGCTTTAAAGGGATGCAGAGCATCTCAAGTGGTAATTAATATATACAAAACTACAAAACTCTAGAAAATGGCTAAGACTTGACAGTGTCTGTGGTTCATTGAGAAAATAACTATAAAAAGTCCTATAAAGAAATATTTTCCTTTCATCTTCTAATCGAGATGTAAATTAATAATCCCTGTTAAAATGTAAACATATTTAGGAACTATTATTCAGAAGTCCTGATGGCTTTTAACTTCATGRTTTTTGAAAGTCATTTGAATACATTCCACTCTTCATCAATCACAGCTTCTCTTGTTCTGAGAAGGAACCAAAAAAGTCAGTGGTGAATGAATGCTCTGTAAAAATGGAGAGGAAAGGGCTGAGAAAAGAACAGCATGATTGTACTGCCTTGCCACTGCAGCAAATAATGCACATTGTACTTTCAAAGGGGGAGAAAATAGAAGTTTTGGCAGGCTCCACTAGAATACGTAATTTAAAAGCTATCACAGAGCTATCTGACCAAAACCACTGGGTTTAATTATGCTTATGGGGAAAAGGAATAAAAACAGGAAAACATTTTGGACAGATTGGGTGGATTCTTCCACAGCTGATTCTGTTGTGAGATGGTCCAACAGGAGCTCATTTTCCTGCAGTGTAAGTTATGTTTATTGTGCATTATCCCCACGCTGGATCATGTAGCTCATATATTTTGCTTTATGGGACAAATCAGATAACAGTTTAAGGCTGAGGGCTAACTGACTGTATATATCCCCAGCTGGTTAAACTGCTGGTTGTCACTGGGCATCTTTCATGGGAAAGGCAATTTCAGGAGGATGAGATTCCATCTCACAGAAGTACCTCAAGTACATTTTTGCACTTGCTCACATGCAGCATTTATTTCATAGCTATCTATGCAGAAGATAAATGTGAAGGATACAATTATTGAAAATCCCTCAGCTTGCTTGTGCCCTGTGATTCCTTTCAGCTCAAAGGTTTCAAATGATCATCCCTTACAGAAAAAAAACGATAAAAATTAGCTTAGTTTTCTATAAAAGCAGTTTTGTCTATCCTTCAATTTCATGTCGCTGGAGAGGATTTCATAGTAAATGTGAAAATGTTTATATTTGATACCCCACAAGCAATGTGACAATTACCAATTTTTGCTAAATCAATGCCAGCAAAGAGGTAAAAGTAGATACTTTATAGCTSCTAAGTTTAAAATAATTCATTGAAATGAAAATATATAAATTGGATATCTTTATGGCTTTTCTTTACATGTTTAATTGGATGTTGAGAAACCAACAAATGTATTTACAGGATAAAAAGATTGGGCTATGAAGAGAAAATTGGCTGAAAGAAGTAATCTTTAATGCATGTCAATGGTGACATAGAAAATGTGAGGTTGTGATGAGAGTTATGCTGTTGACTCTGTTATACTGATATAAAGYTTATTGATTGTATTAAATTCTGTGTTTAAAATGTTCTCCCTCCTGGCTGTTGATATGTGCAGCACCCTTCCTTTTCTCATTTTCACTTCTTTATATAAAGGGATGAAAACGGGGCAGTGTCTGTTTCAGTTCAGCTGGTCTSGAGACACCACAGGGTGGATTTTGTGTGCCTTCCAGAACAATGGTTACAAACATTCTACCAGGTCTATAATGGCAGAAYACTTCATCATTATTCACCTCACGTTCCTTTCAAGTGATTCAGGTGTGCCTGAGAATCATCACAAAATCCCAGAGTGGTCTGAGTTGGGAGGGATTTTAAAGCTGCCCCAGGTCCAGGCCCCTGCCATGGCAGRGACACCTTCCACTGTCCCAAGGTGCTCCAAGCCCTGCCCAAGCTGGYCTKGGRCACTTCCAGGGATCCAGGGGCAGCCACAGCTTCTCTGGGCAACTCCCATACCCAACAGTATAACAGTGGCAAAAGATAATACAAGAAAGAGATAGAAAGGTTTTTAGGTACTTAAAGCATACTGAGTTAGACAACTTCCATTTCCAGGGATGGTTGCAGTGAGGATGCTCAGGCCTGCAAASTGCTCCAAACCAAGGCTGTTCCAAAGCTGCCCAAATCTTAAAAAGAACAAAGAGGCAATGAATTGAAAACCTGACATTCCCTGTTTCTCTGGGAAAATATCTTAAAGTACACCAACACAAACAATCTGTTTTTCTACTRCTTTAAGATGGTATCTATGGTGGTCCTTTGGCAGGATTTTGYCCTGTGTCTATCCAACACTGCAGATATGTTTTCCTCCCAAGCTGATTCCATAACCCTGTGCTACTCTGCTCTCTGTAATTKTACTGATCCATAGCATACTGTTTTTTTCCCATTTGACCTTTGCTTTTCACTGACATTTGCAAAATGTGACTAAGTTGAAACCAGACTAAATAGATGTTAACAGCAAAATTTTTTTGCTGCTGTTTCTATTAAAAAAAAAATCTATTTTCTAGAACTGCAGAATGTGAGGACAAATGCAAAAGTTCTGATATTTGCCATTACTACAGCACATCCAAAKGCAATTAAAGGCATTGACCACTTGCTTATTTTTATGTGCTGATTTACACAAATCTATTCAAAGTAATGAGAAGCCCAGCTGGTACAAATCGTTACCAAATGCCTTTCGTAGCCACCTTTAGCCAGAGAACATTTGTTCTACGTTAACTGAGAACAAACTGTTTCAAATCATGCTGCAGTCCCTCAGAAGTATTAGACACACATTTATCAACTGTTTTGAAAGGCAAAATTAATTTACATGCTTCTCCAGCAGCAGATGTGTGTTCTGACATGTCGTGGTACAACCGAGCCCAGCGTCTCAGTGCAGCTCCACAGCTTTTGGGTGGAAGGGACATTTCCTTGCTGGGTAAAGCAACCTTGGCAGCAAAAGCTGCTCAACAACCTATTTATTAGTATCTGCACTCCTCCCCTGCTGTTATATTAATATAATGAATTGTTCACAGGTGCTCCAAATGAGGTTTAGATGATCGCTGGGAGCTTTGTTACTCAGACAAGCCAAATCGAAAGGAGCAGATGCAACAGTCCCCCAGCAGAAGTACAAAGTATGACTTAATGAAGGTCATTCTGCACATTTTGGCCTTGGCGACCCTATGAACAATCAGACTGTCATTATTTTACTGTTTCTAGACAGAAAAGCGATTGCTTCTTGCCCACTTGCCTTGATTTTTTTTAGTTGTCTTTATTACATCATTGGGAGCTCTTAATTGCATTTAATCCGACTCTCTTTTAGCTAAAATGAGATAGTTCCCATCTGATTGTTGTTAATCCATGCTCTAAGTCATGTTTGAGCTTTAAYGCTCTTTTTTGTGGCGATGGCTAAATCACAATCCGTGTTCAAGCACTGGGCCAGGTGAACAGACAATAAAATGGACATTCCCAGCAGGATATGCAAAATGGGGAGAAAAGAGGAGTTGGAAATGGTGCCAGATGCTTAGCCTGAACATTTCCTGCAGGTAATAGTGGTGCTGTCCAAAACCTGTGGTTTTCTTCTCYGCCCTTGTTTGGTGGCAGATACAAACTAATCCAATGCCATTATCCCCAGAAGGCCTGTGGATGCACTTAGCTTTGTAAATGTTGATCTACTGCTTTAAAAGTCTCCTCAAAGGCTGTGCAGGAGCTGCAGAACCTGGGAGATAAGGAATTGTCATAGGTGTGTCTTTGGGAAATGGAAGTGTCAGCCTAGCAGAGACCCAGGTCCTTCCCCCTGACTCTGCCACAGATCTCACTGGGATTTTGGAGAAAAGCTCATTTATGCTTATTCCTTATGATGGAAAAAGGGGTGAGGATTTTTTTTCTTAGTAGCCTTTTTAGCTGTGTTTAGTTCATGCATTTCTGAGATAAGGCTTTTCCCTTGCTTTATGTCTTACACTGCTCATCATAAAGGGATTGTGGTCTCGGCTGGAGCCTCTCAGTGCTGTAATAATTGCAATAAATGTGAGGGCTACTGCACCCAAAGTGCTCCTTAATGTCCTTCTGTCCCCAAATGGGAACGAGAAGAGGCTCTTTTCCTTTTTTTTTTCATTTTAAAGGGAATGCACTAAGGTCACAACGTGCATCAAAGGTCTGTCTTTGCATCACTCAGCCCTCCACTAGGCAGSCTCTCTAACATGCACACTTTGATAGTTCAGTGACAGATCTCACCAAGGAGAAAGGACAGCATTTTAACCTTGAGTACACATTGCAGGAGAAAATTGCACAGGGACAGAAAAGCCATGTACAACTCCTGTGCAATGAGCCGAAGAAAAGGATCTTCATTGGGCTTTCCATCTAGAGGGGCTTTGGCAAGGAGCTGCCAAATGCTGTTGTTTTGTAAAAGGTGGGGGTTACTGTGCACTCAGAGTGGCTGCAAGGGGTCAGTGCTGGAATTCCCAAGAGGATACCACTCCTGCCAGCAAATATTTACTGAGGAGAGTGAGATTATAGTGCAAACATGAGCACAATCTTCTTAGTTCTCCYCAGAAGAGACATCAGTTTTCTCCTTTCTCAGCACTGTACATCCTTCTTTGCTCCAACAGGACACACTGCATTCAAGATTAGGTATAACCTAACTCTTGGGTGGGTTTTAGTGTGAAAAATGTGTGTCTGGATGCTTTTCTGGCTTGGGTCTTGCCAGACTTTGTTTATATAGGTTTACACTGGACTCCTGGGGGCAGGYGTCTCATTTCTATTGGGCTTTGAGGCAGAGGCCACAGAGTGGAGCACAGAAGTAATTGTTGGATCCAACCATGAAAACTGCTATTACTTTGGTTTCTCTGTGACATCTGTTACATCCTGTTGTGCATGTGATGAGAGGCAGATTTTGTTTCATTTCAGAATCTGTCGGTGAGCATGAATAGTRTCTAAAATAGTTGATGGCTCATCAAAACACACATAAAAGCCATTCTTCCCGAGCTCAGCTTCAGGAGGTGTAGCAAATCAGGGCTCTGTAGAAGGAGGATTCAGTTCCCAGGCTGTGGCAGAGGCAAAGCTGGGAGTAGGTGTGTCAGGCAGACTGCAAAACCCCCTCTGGACCAGCAAAGGAGGAGCAGCAAAAGYGGGAGGGTGGATTAATGGCTACCTGGCTATGCATACCAGCACCTTGTGTTTGATTGCAGCAGATTKTCCCGGGATTTGCACATTCTCCCATCCCAGCTGGAGGCAGGGGGGCTGTGTCCCCAGCACAGATATGGACAGYGCCAGGCAGGCCTGGAGCATACGTTCCCACAGATTTGGGGTTGCCACGGGGCCACGGGGCTGGGGGAGCTGCTGCACGATCCCATTTTCTCATCCTGGCATATGTGCTCCCGGTCACATTCCGGAGCGTTTTGCAGCTCTCCTCCTTGCTCATCAACAGGCCAGATGGATCTAGTCTTGCCTACCACCCACTCCTGAGCTGTGCTGTTTATTGACATTTGTCACTCCCAAGGACTTGTGTTTGAGCAGAAGGTAAGTATTCAGTTGGCTGCTATAGGTCTTTTGTAATTCATTAGCTATTTAATCAAATCTTGAATTTTTTTTTCCTTGCTTAAGACCATGTCTATGATATATTTAAGTCCCAAATTAAAATATTTACTATCAAAAACGTTGTTTTTTTAAACAATATGGATTTTCCCTGCTCTGAAAGCTGACAAACATCTTGGTGTTCTTCTTCAAATTTATTTTTCTGTTGAGGAAACAAGCTTGTTGTAAAGGAGATATGCATAGGCAGATGTTGATGAGAAATGAAGGAATCAGAAAGGAAGGAGCTATGTGGCTTAACAATACCTCAGATTTCTTTTTATTCTGTGTGTAACCTTGATTCCATGGAACTTCTCTGGATCCTGATGCTGCTGGTTTGGGCAGTTTTGTTAGAGGTTGGCACAGAGATTCAGTCTTTAATGCATAGTACACGTGAGAGCCTTCCAAAAGTTGCCATCATGTGTGTTTACATCTAAAACTGGAATTTGGCCCTCATGTTGGGATGAAGGGGTGCCCAGTGAATTCCCCAATTTGTTGAGTGTTATCCTGATTTGGAGAAATACAACCTTAGCCACAGGAAGCACATATCTGAAAAACTATAATCTCTTCTGTGTATATGCTGTGTAGTGTCAAACTGGACCTTAAGCATATGACAACTGCCAGTCTTTTAAAAATCCCATTTGTTAATGTTCTTTGGAATTATCATGGTTTAGTGGCAGTGGATGAGGACTCCATAACCAGGTTGTAAAGATTCTGTCTTGGTTCTGTTATAATTTCTTATTAAATGTGAATTAGAATGCCAGGAATGAAAAAAAGACATAGACATTTAGGAACCTAAATTCCAGTGAGTGCTAGTGAGTAGTTTTCTAATATGAATAAATAGAATGTATTTGAGATATTCTTTTAAACCTCAGTKTTTTGGCTCAGGCTAACGTTATAAACTCTTTCAAGTGAAGGATTGTCTTTTTAGATAAACAGCAAAACCTCTTTAGAAAGGAAGCCCTGATCTAGTTGACACCTATAAATTTATTACAAAATAAAAATACTTCAAACATCCTTCATTTAAATTGTTATTTGAAGATTTATATTATTGCATTGAGTTGCTATGGTGGCACTTGCAATTTCCATTCCTGCCTGGAAAGCGTAAAGAGAAAAAAAAAATATGAATAGCAAACATCAGAAAGTAATGATTTGTCATGTTTTGAAATGTATTACAGAAATATCAACTTAGGCAAATATGTTTGGCTGAACTCTGGCATGCTGCCTGGAGCTGAGGCTCCCAGACTCGTGCAGAGCCTCACTGTGYGCAGGGCCTGGGGATTGGGAGCTCCAGGGTCCAGCCTCCCTGCTGGACAAGGGGAAAATGGACATCCCAGAGTGCCTTTACCTGGACATCAATTTCATGGTGCTTTTCAGGGGTCCCAGAAGAGCTGAGATCTTGTATTGGAACTGGCACTTGTTACTGTTGAGATGTGTGTGGAGGTCCTGAGTTCAGCAGCAAGTGAAGCAGCCCCACTGAATTCCTCAGTCTTTGGCCCAAACGTGTCCCACAGCCTGAAGGGTGGAGTGGTCAGTGCCAGTTCCACTTTGTCATAGAACTATGGAAKGGTTTGGGTTGGGAGGGATTTTAAAGATTATTTCCAGTTCTACCCCCTGCCATGGGCAGGGACACCTTCCACTATCCCAGGTTCCTCCAATCCCCATCCAACCTGGCTTTGGACGCTTCCATGGATCCAGGGGCAGCCACAGCTTCTCTGGGCAACCTGTGCCARGGCCTGYCCACCYTCACAGGAAAGGWTTTTTTCCTAATATCCCATCCATCCCTGCCCTCTGGCAGTTTGAAGCCATTCCYCCTTATCCTGCCACCATGTGCTCTATAAAATCAGMAAGCAGCAGTGGCAAAAGAGTCAACAATCAGCAGCTGTGAAAGAGGGATTATATCCATCCTTGGATGCTGATGTTKGTTCTGAAATGGCAAAAGGGAACATATGCTGTGGTATCCAGAKAATGGTTTGWGTTGGAAGGATCTTAAAGTTCACCTCATTCCAACTCTGCTGCCATGGGCAGGGATGTCCATGAGCTGGACTCAGAGACATAGTGAGAGAGTAAAGGCATGGTCAGGAATGAAGCGTTAAAGGCAAAGAAATGCACAGGTTACTATTTAAACAAGAGGTTTTAAAAATGTATTATTATTAAAAGGAAAACGATGAAAAATTGATTTCATATTTYCAGATATAGCTTTACGTAGCAGTGGGCTCAGCTAACTCAAAGTGGGCTAAGCTTCCAAAGGAAGGTGTCAGGAATCCTTTCTAGTGCCTAACAGAAATAACACATTAAATCTTACTTGAAAATGCCTTTTTCAGCTAGTGCTTATAATACCATGCTGAGGGCATATTTCAGGATGAGTCTGAGGTTAAAAAAACACCTTCTGAGTAACCAGTGGCACTTGCTTCAGCACTTGAGTTTTCCTCAGAGGTCTTCCATCCAATTATTGGCCAGATCCAGTGATATTTAACTTATCAGATCTGACAAGAGCTGAACCCAAGGTAGACTGACTGCCTAAACATTTATTTGTGTCAATGACACGTTTACAACTCTCTGCTCTGTCTAAATATTTAAAAGGAAATATAAAGAGGAAAATGTAATGTGACATAAGAGGAAATGAAAAACAACCTTACTTGCTGAGGACATTCACTGCACACAATTGCTGTCTCCTGAATACCTGTTATTTTGGCAGAAATTGAGGGGAATGCAGCTCTAAATATCGTGTTCATCTGTCTCTTTTTAACAAAAAATGATTTTTACAATGGCAAGTGGATCTTTTGCTGTCAAAATCATGGAATATGACAACAGCCAAGATCTTTAGGAACCTCTGAGACTGAAGTTTCCAATTGTAAAAGCTACATCTAAAAATTAATAAATAATGAAGATAAATATGTACTTAGTGAAAAGAAGTTGCAGTATTGTCCAAACCAGAGAGCTTAAATGTGTCAGCTTGTTAAAGTAGACAAAATCTTAAGAACAAAGTAGAATAATTTTTTTTTTTTACTGGAGAAGTGGAGAGTTTAAAGTTTTCAACCCCCCTTTTATTCTCTAACCCAGAGTAAAGCCAAATTTTKGAATTCTTTGTGAAGCAGATAACCTCTGTTTTCATAGCAGAAATACATTTTTCTTAGTAGGAATCCTTTGCTTTCAGTTTATGTGTATTTAAACCAGCATGAGCACTCTACAAGCTAATGCAGAACCATGTGGGGTTTCAGGATGTAAGGGATGCTGAACATTTTCTTCACCTGTAAAGTTCTCCTAGAAAGGAGTTTATTAAATTCCGAGGTGTCTCTGCGTGGATCATCAGTGGTGTCTGGGGGGAATGAGAGAACAACAGAACTCAGAATGTGTGCATAAATCATGCTCTTAGCAACATGTTCTCTGTTGGAACCTGACACTTATGTTTGCAAAAGCAAACCCTCTCTAAATTAGTTTGCAGTTAATTGGCTGTGAAAGGAAACGCACCTTGCCAAAAAGGATTTGAAATATGAAGCAGTTTGGATTTGTGAAGGAGTTGATCGCTGTTCTTGGAGAATCACAGACTCTTTCATGGGCATCTGGGAAATAATGTGGTTCATAATCTCCCGTGCTTTCACAAATTCCATTATTTGGCAGGATAGGCATCTACTTGCTGCCATCTCCTAGAAGATAAATTGATTTTGGAGGGGCAGTCTTGGACTGTTTGTTGGAGCTGCTCATTTGCAGCTGAGGAAAGTGTTTGCAGCAGGGTTAGCTCAGTAATATTTTGAATATGTGAAGGACACTAATAGGGGCTACCAGATAGAATTACAAGATCTTGTTTCTATTTTTCCTCCCAGGACTCAAAATTGAATGAATGGCCATGTATATAACAATAATTAGTGTTTATGTTTGTCCTTGCCTGTCTCTGGGGTCCTCCCAAGCATTCCTGGAGAAATTCTGACAGGAGGCTTCTGATGTACATGTGATAGAGATGGACATAAAATGAGCATAGGTGGACTTATCCAAGATCATAAACTAGTCAGTGACAAAGCTGAGATCTGAGCCAAGCTCCTGAATCCCTTTCTGCACACGTAACCACAAGATTTTGCAATCTTTGTTGAGATGCATGAAAGGAAGGTTCCCCCTGTGACCAGACCACAATACAGTAGAGGATCTACCTTCAAAAACCAGCGATGAATCTCTGGAACATTCAAGACTTAACTCTATTTTCAGTATTTCCACGTGCTGGCTTTTAATAGAGAGATGTCAGTGGTATTTTTTGGGATAATGCATTTTCCATCAGATTTCACTGTGGGTGCAAGAATTATCATAACCTCTTCCTGATATGTCACTGCTAAAAAATAGAGCATCTTCCCATTTTTCATGAAGAACTACCAAAATTTTTCTACACAGACCTTTTTTGGTGGGCAAGAGCAGTGTTCAGCAACATATTCTGCTCAGTCACCTCAGGTATGTCTGAGGAAGTATCCCAAGAGAWCTTTAGTGGAATAAGAGAGCTGAGTTTCTTTGCATTTGAGAAAACTGAGGATGAAACCAAATCATGATTAACTCTCCTGCTGAATGGCAAAAGGAGCTCACTGTGTGGCTACAGCAGTAAGGGATGGGCTACCATAGTTACTGATAATGCAGCAGATACTATTTTCAGTCAGTGCCTAATTGCCTTAGAGGAACTTATTAAACTGAAATCACTATTGTGTCAGGAGCTATTCACATAGAGGATCTCCAGAGTGATCAAGATGATCCTGCTGTGGGCTACAATATAGATCAGTAAATGTGAAAAGGGGTTTTGTGAGAAGGCTGACATCATGAGAGCTCGCTTGGCAAGGGATGGGTCTGCACATTGTGCTGTATTTTAGTAAGATGTTAATAGCAGAAATAATGGCTCTCTTTTAGACATTAAATTCCCCCTCCAAAAATCCCACTTGAATCCAGCAAGGTGTAACATCATGTATCTTTCACTTCYAGATTCTTTCAAAGCACCAACAAAAACTCATTCTCAAACGTTCCTCAGAATTTCTCTGTGCTATTATTTGGTAGCCCTTTGTAATCAGCACAGTTTGAGATACCTTAATTAGTTTCATGAAGGTAAGGCCTGTATTCCATCTCAGGAAATGTCCAGTTCTCATTAATGCCAGTGGCTGTCACACGTGGGCACTCACAAGAACCCCACAGGGTTTTTGGCCAGTGGTTTGCCATTTTTGCAGGATGATGCTGGTTTTACAGTGTGCATTCTGCCTTAGCATTTCATGTGAGAAACCTACAGGCTTGCAGCTGGGCAGCACTGATGCTGATTAACTTGCCTCTGAGGTGAAACTGGGAAGTTTTTTGATTACTCTTCTCCTAGGGAGTCAGAAACTTTGACTGTGAATTATCAGCGAATTCACTGTCAACAATTATCCTGCAAATTATCTCTTATTTGCAGGTAAACATTTTTGCTCTGTGGGGTGCAGTGGTTTACTAGCAACTGCARTGCTTATTGAAATTGGATAGTATAACAAATTACTTAGAATCAAGGTCTACAGGTATCAGTGGTGGATATTTTAATGTCGTTTCGAGGCAATTCTTTAAAAAATTTGTACAGTGCTCTTGGTTGGAAGATTGAATTCATCTTTCTCTCAACTGGTGCATACAGGAACACTTTAAAATATTCTGATCATTGTCCTGTTAGTACCARTCTATTCAGGAACTCAGCTGATCCTACTTTCCCTTTAGCTGTTTTAGCAAGTAACAARTAACTGAGAGCTGCACAAGTGACTACTGTAAAAATAGTTGAGAACTACACTTTTAAGGTTGATCTTCAGCTTCTCCAGCTGTTCAGAGGAAATGAAATTTTTGGCCTACAGGTCTTAATATAGAACCCTTAATGGTTTATCACATAATTGGTGATGGCATAGTGCATCATCAGACAGGGGAATACAGGAATGATGAGTTTAAGCTTTACAGATAAACACAAATGAAATCTGCCAGTCTTCACACCAAACTTCTTGCTCCTTTGCTTCTTGATCGTGTTTTTCAGCAGAGAGAAGGAACTGTGACCAAATACATGTTCTCATGTGAGAGTTTGTGTTGCAAAGTTATGGCCTAAAAAATATTTTACATTACACCAGAGCAGATTGCTTATGGCAACTCCTGCATAATGAAGGAACACAATGAAGAACTGCAGTGCATATTGCTCTTCAGGTCTGTTCTATTTTCATAGTTGTTTTTTTTTTTAAGTAGAAAATTGCATAGTATAATTACAAGTTCATTTGCATTCATATTACAAGCTGTGAGCTAGTAGTCTTTTATATTTAAAAAGTATTATTAGCAAGTGTGACTTGCATCCATACATTTCAGAAATGAATGGGAGTGAAGTTTAATACTATTCAAAGTTCCCTCTCTACTTTGTCAGCTGCCAGCACCCTCCTGTAAACTCCAGGACCTCAATGAGGCCAGCAACACAATAAATGCAACTTCATTTTAATGTGCAATGGTCAAAGGGTAAGAACAGCTCAATTACTGTTTTCCCCMAAAAAATTGCCTTTTGGAAACTAAGGGCCACCAATATTTAATTGGGCCTAATATATATAGACAAGCATGTCTTCTCAAGGATGCTGTCTATTATTTCCTAATGAAAAAAATTACTTTATTTCTCCTTTAGTTCTTTGTCTTCCTAGATGGTGAAATTCACATCAGTAGGAAATTTTGCTGCAATGAAGTTGACTACGTACTTCTTTTAATTCACATTAGAATAAGTGGGTTCAACTGAGAATCTGACCTTTCTTCTATGTAATAAATTGAAATGCAGAAAACAGGTCTATAGCAAAAAGCTCCATTGAATCAACTACTTCTATAAATGTGGCTTGAATTCTGAACTTTTTATGCTGTAAATGTTATTACATGACGTTATCTTTTATGCTTAATACCTAATGTGCTGCAGAAAGAATGATTGAGGGAGATGAAACTGATAATATTTGAGAATGTTACCAGATCTGTGCATGCACTTCCAATCAATCTGTTCACTCAGCCTTTCCCTCTGCTCCCTGCCCTGTTAAGTGTGGTGCCACATTGGTTCAGCTCTCCTGCCTGTCAGGTGGAGGTAAAATAACCTGTGGACATCTTTCTACCTTGTGAGCATCCTGGTGATCGCTGCCCGGCTGTCATCCCGGGGTGTGCACATCAGCAGCTGGGTACCTGCGTGTCCTCAGAACATCTCGCTGTAATTCCCGATCAGATCCAATCCTCTCTAATGGTCTGAGCCCTCTCCCCTGTCAGCCCAGGGAGACGCGGCCGCTCAGCCCCGGGGGGTGAATCAGATCTATCTAGAGGCTGCAAAAAGCTTTTCTTTTTGTCATTTACCTCGGTTAGCGAGAGCAGCGCTGCTTTTATGCATTGATTGGAGATAATACTGGTGAAATGGCAATAACCTGGCAAATGGACTTCTCTCTGTATGTAAATCCTTTCGGGAAGTGCATGACAGCCTCYGTTTTCTATGGGTCTCCGTTTGTAAAGAAGCTGTTATCACAGAATAAGTTTAATGGGTCGTGAATTTTGTGTTGAAAGGAGAGTCTCTCCATGACTTCTGATCCGCCTGCAACAGACCTATTGGCTCGGCAGCGAGTGCATTAGGCTAAATATGCTTCCTCCATTGACTCTGAAGGTAACAGCCCTAAATGCCTCATTAAATTTTCATGGGTGACTGCGAGAAGCCATGAGAAAAGCAGCACACTGGTGGTGGCGGCGGGGCCCCCGGCCCGGCCCCCGCCCCGCGGCCGTGCGGGGGGAGCCGCGATGGCGGGGCCGTGCCCGGGCTCCACGCGTGGGCAGCGGCCACCCCCGCCCGGGCTGCCCCGCTGACCTCCCTCCCTGCGCTCCGGGGAAGCCCTGGAGCCCCCGGGGAGCCCCCGGTACCGACTGCCCTCCGGCCGTGCTAGAGCGCGGCGCTGCGGGCGGGGCGGGGGGGTCTCCGTGCGCTGCGCTCCGCGGGCCCGCGGGGCTGCCCCGGAGGCGATGACAGGCTCGGGACGAGCCGACGCGCCGAGCGCCCCCGCCCCGAGCGGGGACAGCCCCGCCAGCCCCCTCCTCGCCCGTCCCCCTCTCCCTGCCCAGCTGCACAGCGGCGCTGAGACCCCCAGCCCTGGGAGAGGAGGAGAGGGAGGAGGAGGAGGAGACCGACCCCTCATCAGCCGCGTTCCTCCRCCGCACACCTCCCTTTTCCCCTCCCTCTGGCCTCAGCGCCGCGCTGGCGGGGCCGGAGAGGGCAGGCGGCGCGGGAAGGCGGCTCTCCCAGCATGGACGGGCCATGTGTATCCTAAGGAATAACAGCAGCTGCTGCGCCCACGATGGGGAGCAGAGGAATGCGAGGAGGAGAGGGCTCGCTGGGGCAGGTGAGAGAGCCGGTCCCTGCTCCCCTGCGCGGCCGGTCCTGAGGGCGGCGCGGCGGCAGGTGCGGGTTTGGGGGCTCAGCGGGGCGCGCTGCTCCTCCTGCCAGCGGGGCCCCCTCCCCGCAGCAGCATGGAAGAGCAGCTTTTCTCCGAAGGAAGTTTATTTTTTGCCCGTCCTTCTCCCCTCCAGCTCGCTCCCGTCCCCCCCAGGCGAGGAAAGGGCTGGAATCCCCTGCGAGTCGCGGGAAGTTGCCGGCTGCGGGGGGAGAGCCGTGCGAGACTGCCCCACAGCGAGCCGAGCTCTGGGGTAAAGGGCTGGGGGCGCTTTCGCCATCCCCTGCAGCGGGGCAAGTAAAAAAATATCGAGGAGGGAGCCAAAGGCGCGATGCGGCTGCGGGATTCCCCCCGGCCACCGCCGCCGTGCCGGGGTCCCTGGGATGCGCCGCTCTGGGGAGCCTCGGCCGCTGCCGCCCCGCAGCTGGAAGCGCCGATCGGTCGCGTAGARCCGCTTGCCGCGGGAAGCGCCCCCCGCTGCCGGGCTGGGAGCCGGCTGAGAGCTGGGAGCCGGCCGAGGGCTGAGAGTCTGCCCAGGGCTGGGATGCGGCTCGGSTGCGCCGGCGCTGCCCTGCCCGGGAAGGTGCGGCAGGGCCGGGGGACGCCGCGCTGAGGAGAGGCGGGGAAATGGCGCCCGGAGCGGGGCGGAGGGGCCGCCGGACGCGCGGCGAGCGGGGCGAGCTCGCCCTCCCCAGCCGGGGACCCTCTGGGGACCGCCCGCTGGTCCCCGGCCAGCAGCTCCCGGCCAGCAGATCCCGGCTGGCAGCCCCCGGCGCTGCTCAGCGGTGCGCGGTCCAGGGCGGCGGGTGCAGAGTGACCGCTCGCGTTAGTGGTGCTGCGGGTTCATGCGGCTCTCCTTTGCAGCCCCTGCTTCAGGGGAAAATCCAACACCCCCCCGTGATCTGAGTGTTTTGGAGTGCTTTCCTCCCGGGGCTGTGCACCGAGTCACCAGGAGCAGGCAGCCGGGAGTGAAAGTTGAGAGCGCTGCGGTGGGAGGGAGGTGGGCGCAGGAGCTGCTGCCAGGCTGGGTCAGGACAGCGGTGACAGAGCCCGCAAGGGCCGGCAGGACGAGCACGGGACTGTGAATTCCCCAGAGCCAGCTCTTCCTTTGGTGTTTTCCAGGGTGTTTCACATGCTGGGAGCTCAGGTTCATGACCGGCACATTTGAAATGCCTCTATGAATGGTGAAGTGGGATGCTGGGACTAGTAATCATAGTAAAGAACAGTAGATAACAAAGCTGGTTGCTGGGCTGGAGAGTCCTGGAGCTTGCAGACGAATGGGAAGTTTTTAATTTCCCGACGAACTTCTGTTTCATTGTGCATTTCAAACCGGTTAAGTCAATTTCCAGGTCTTTCCCCGCAGTAGTTTTAAAAGCAAAGTCCTTGGAACTCTTTGCCATTTGTCTAAATTCTGAATGCATGTCTGAAGCATTTAATCATGTTTATTGTTTTCAGCCACTCAAACGGAATAAAAATTACTTATCGTTGACGAAGCTTATCTCGCAAGCTGTTTCACAGTATGTTTCCATTGCAAGACACARCGCTGTGTTAAACTACTGATGACTGTATTGTTTATTGTTCTTTCATTCCCCACCCTCACCCCCCGTAACACCAGTATCAATCTGCTCCTTACTGCTCTACTCAAAAATAATGGAGGARCAAGTTTTCACCAGTTTGGTATTTTCACCCAGAGCTGAGATTTATGTCTTTTATATTTGCTCTTAAGCTGTTTTTCATTCACTGTGCTAAAGGCAGCTGATGTATTAAAAAAAGAATCAAGGCATAAAGCTAAAAGGGACTTTCAAACTCCTGAGCTGAAACTGTGCATGGAATTAGTGCTGGATCCACAGCATTATTTATTTGTTTGTCCACATACATAACACCTTCCTGAAGCAGAAGGTTCCTTGCCCCTTTGTCATTACCATTTGATGTCATTACACAGCTAAAATGCACTATTCACACTGGTCTAGAAATACAGATTTATTTTTTTAAGTGTTTTGATCTTGGACTGTACCTCATAGGTGGTTTTGCTGCACTTTAACAGTATCTCAACACAGTGATGGAGGACACCATCATGTTTTCTTGTAGGATTACCTTTGGGACCTTAGTGACTGCACACATCAGTGGTTTCATCTTAGGAGGATTGAAATTGATTTTCTTCTTTTTCTTTTTCTTTTCTTTTTATTTTTTTATCCCAGCCAGTGAAAGACCCTGTGTATGTCCTTTGACCCATGGCCTCACATGATGAAGTGAAACCAGTAGTGGAGAATGTAGACTTGAAGTAGCTGCTGCTWAAAAGTAGAGGTATCAGAATGAACTCCTTATCCTGAGCAGCCTGTGTGATTCTTTGGGCAAGGCAAAATTTTTAAAATTTGCAAAATTTGTAAAGCTACTGCATATATGRACAAAATTAATTTAAAACACGAGCATTATGATACTTTTTTTTTTCGTACTTTTGATGGGTCCTTGCTCWAGCAAAGGAAGAGTGACCATTCCCTCTCATCCATAACAGGCCTTTGTCTCTAAAGTATTTTAAATTTCAAATTTTTGCAAGATATTTGTGTTGAATTTAGCAACAGCCAAGCTCAGGAACTAARTATCAGTGAGGTGGGAGAACCTCTTTTTTTTTCACAACCCTCTTTGCATTTTAAAGTGATAGCAAATACTAGCAAAGAGGAACACGATTTTCTAGGTGTTATAGTTCAAATTAACTTTTCCAGTCAATATTTAGTCAAGGTCTTGATGGTTAAAGTTAACTGTCCAAGTCAATGTTTAGTCAAGGTAATGACTTGGTTTTTATAAACACTACCYAAGCATTCTTGCAGAATTAATCAGAGTTGCTTGCTCAGCCAATTACTTAGGAATAAAGCTACGTTATTACTTGGTCTCTCMTATGTCCTGTTCTGTTTGGTGTCATTTCAGCAGTGCTTGCTTTCAGCCCTTCTGTGGCTTCATTCTTACAGCACCAGCTCTGTCTTTAAGGCTTTTATTTGGCTTTGGGAGGTRAGGGAAGTCCTGCACTAACCTGTTTTTATGGGTAGGAAGATGAGGTGTGGAGATGCCAGGTGCAGGCTCCCAGAAGGAAGTGCAACATGTAGTGCAAAACCAACATTTATTTATGTCCAAGAGCTTCAGGAGCTGTGCTGAGCAGCTCCTTGTTCAGTGCTCAGGAAGAGAGGAGCACTTGGGATAAAGCAATCATTAACAATGTATGAAAGCCATTTTGGTGTCTGGGACAAAAGTGATGAAATTGAGAATTGTTGGCGTTGGTACTTAGAGTGAAAGATGGAAGCATGTTGTGATCTGGGAAAGAACTGGAAATCCTTATTGTGATTCTTCATTTCTTGGCATCCCTTTAAATGGGATCTTCATTCTTCCAGGATGGCAGTTCAGTCTCTTAAACTGACGTTAGAATCACAGTCTGGACTTCCATTGTACCAGTTTTTTTTTTTTTTTTTTTTTTTTTTTTTTTTTTTTTTTTTTTTTAGTTGTACCACTTGCAAATGCATTCCCTGCAATTACATGGGTATTAGAGTAGATATTCATTAGGATTTTACTAATCTGAACCTCAAGTGCTGTTCTGCAAATTTGCCAGCCTTTGTAAGGCAGTGCTTGACTTCATCAGCTGCACTGTTTTATTATGAGTATTTTGATACAGTAGAATGAAAAGCATATATTCTAAACCAGGTAATTAATCAGATTGAAACATTTTCRTTTTCATACTTTGATTGGTCACAAAGAGAGGCTGCAGCTCTTTATTTTTCCCTTAACACTAGTTTTTGCCCAGTCTAGCTGCAGCCAAATGACATTTCWTGGTGGTGGTTTAAGAATTTCATCCATGAATCAATCTTCCATTTCTGTTTCAAGGCAGCAGAATTGTCACAGCTTAGAGAAGGTGAGTAAACCCAGCACTGTGAGCTCCAGGAAAGGTACCTGTATTTGTGTATTTAATCTTACACCACTGTCAAACACATTTGTAAGTGTTCCAGGTGTAAGGAGAGTTCTAGATTCTTAACTTTGTTTGTTTATTTAAGTGGTTCAGCCACATGCACAAATCCTCTGTCAGAAGCCACCAGTGTGAGCCTTGCTGGCGACAGTGGGGTCTGTGGTAGATGTGTCTCAAGGTGCTGCCATAATGAAGAACCAGACCAGAGCAAGACCTGTCAGCTTTTGTCTCTCAATCAGTATATTGCTTTTTGTGGAGTGAGAGTGCAGCTCATTCCCTGGGATGACCCTGCTGCAGGTGCAGAGGCTGCTGTGTCCCCAGCTGTGGGGGAAGCAGCTGCCCAAGCCCCAGCCCTTCAGACAACTGCATGTCCTGACCAGCTCCATCCACAGCRGAGCAGCAGCCTTGCTGAAGGGCTGCTTGTCACATCTTGCTCTGCCTCAGTCCTCTCTGAGATATGTGAAGCTGTTGACATGAACTTATGGCCCTTGGAGGCGTCAAGATTTCCTTCAGTTACTCATGGGATCAGGGAGAGGATGGCTGTGGGTGAGCTTTTSATAATGCAGTGTTCCTGAGCAGAAGCCTGCTGGGGGAGCTGGCTCCAGGCACTTTGCAGCCCCTGATCCTTTGCACTTTCTACAGWCAGTCATTCCATTTCTCTTGGTTTAATGAGGATGCAGAGATTACTTTTCTTCAGGGTATTTCATCTTATCTATTTATTTTCTGTCTTATGTTTTATATTCTTATCTTAAGGATAAGAATATTTTCTTAGATTTTAGATGTACAGAAGAAATTCCTCTCTGTGAGGATGTCACAGGGAAAAAGAGAAGCTGTGGCTGCCCCATCCCTGGAAGTGTCCAAGGCCAGGTTGGACAGGGCTTGGAGCAGCCTGGGATAGTGGAAGGTGTCCCTGCCCATGGCAGGGTGTGAAACTGGGTGAGCTTTAATGTCCCTGTCCACTCACACCATTCTGTAATTTTATTATATGTACCACATAAAAAATAGGGCAGTTGCTGGTTTTTTTCTGTATTGAATTTTGTATGTGTCTGTGTATATATCTATATGCAAAAATTCATTAGCTGCCCTTTTTACTCCATAATGTTTTCTCAGGTCTCCTGGTATTGCCAAGCAGTTACACCGAGAGATTCCCCACTCCTCCCACCCCCAAACAGTGATTGCTCTTGTGGGTAGAGGAGCATCAGTTTCTTGAGAGTCTTTGCAATTCCCTGAGCCTGAAGGCAAATGAATAGAAATTTAGTGGACCACCTAGTTCTTGACTCAAAATTCTCCAAAGAGGAGTCTGACCTAATTTATATTGTATTGGAACAAATAATCCTATCATGCATGTGTGCTTGCTGTTTTGTTTTCTTTTAGCAGGCATATTGCTGTCTTGCAGAAACTTCAGATTTAGATGTTAGGTAGTGTCCCTGTGGTTTTGGGAGSTGCTTTTCCTCAGTGAGTACTTAGTGGAAAATTACATTTAGAGGATACTTGTGAAGAGGAAAACAATCAAGACAGAATACTAAGGCTGCTAGAATTCATACCTGAATGTGAATGTATGGTTGTTTAGTACTGTGGATAATCAAGGGTCCTCTAATACAAAGTCTCCTCATTATTACTAAAGATGGATATGGAATCTCCCCAAAATGCAGTATAAATATCTGTGGTCACATGTCTCTGTGATAGGGTTTCTGGTGGGGTTTGATGTGGGTGATTTAGGGTTGCTGAGGGTGTTTGTTGGGGCCAGATTGTGTTGAAACTCACTGGGATCTGATCAGCATCCAGRCATTGCAGGTGTGGCCTCTTAAAGCAATTCCAGGTGTGCAAAACCCTTTTCATATTATTCTGTAGAGAGTAGCACCCATCAGTCTGTCTGTCCCAAGATATACTCCAAAGCTTGTCAATCCATCTGTCTGTGTTCATGGTTTGGGAAAGAGCTGTCTAAACCTGCACAGGTTTAGTTTTGGGAAGCTTAGGAAAGTTTTGAKTCGGCAGAATATTGAGATTGCAGCAACAGTTACCTGAAAACAGTTCTTTGCTCTTGAATTTCTTGAAGAACTTGGATTACTGGGAATCCAGTTGATGCAATTCGCATTTCACAGTTTCCCTTTTACAGAAATGTCTTCTACCCAACTGACAGAGCAGTTACTTAGAGAACAGCAGGCATCAATATTGGATGTTTCTGAACCTAAAGGATTATGATTTTTTTTTCAATAATGGAAGTAACTGAGGAGAAAATTGTGAGTGACCTTTTTTTTACACCATTAAAATAAAAAGCTGAATTTCTGTTCCTTGAGATGCAGCTCAATAAACTATGCTAAAACAGCAAAGAAAAAGAGCACTTGAACTTGTTTACCCTTTCCAGGATCTGTCAGTCTCTGCCTGAGACTGGCCAGAACACCTTTATTGGCATGTGCTTTTTGCCAGATTAACATGGATTAGGCCACTTGAATTCTCCCTTCATTGAGTTCATACCTTTCCTTTAATCCTCTCTCATAGTATCTGTCAGGATTGAGGGGGAAAGAAAAGCTTCTCCTGTATTTGGGATATTTTAAACAAACAGCATGGAGAATTTGTTTTACCTTTTTTTATTTCCTTGTGTAACCTTTACAAACCAAATATTTCTTAACCTCTCGTGTTCTGCTCGTGGCTGTGGTGGGGTAGGAGACTCTGCTCCCTTGGTTTTGAGGTTGGTGATGATGGCCACACTGATTACTTGGTGCTCTAGAGGATTCCTGGCTTAGGAATTTCCAAGTAGCTACATAGTTAAGCCAAGCATAAAAGTAATTAGTAAAAAAACCCAAAATACTTCTACACTTTAATGTAGCAGAGCTGATACTCAGAAAATTGCACTGCTCTTCAGTTCATCAACAGTCAATGCAGCAAATATTAATATTTCAATTTTCCCTTTCAKTCTTTTATGTAAAAAAATACACACTTAATTTAGTTTTATTGTTACTGCCTCTTGTGTCAGTTTTTTCCCAGCCCTGAGGCTGATCAGCAAATTCAAATCTTCTGATGGCAAGATTTGATGACCTGTTAGGTGTTCATGTCTTAAATTTTAGCAGCTATTCCACAAATATCAGGGGTCTTCCCAGCAGGTGGGTTCCCCCTGCTTTTTAAATATARTGAAGGTTTTCCTGTTCTAGGATTTTAATTTCTGTGAATGTGCATAGATTTGGAAATGYGTTTGTTGTGCCACAGCAACACTGACAGCATCACTTGGAAATGTTGTGGCCCCCATTTGTGGTTTTAAAACACCTGGTAGTTGTTTGCAATAATGACTCCACTTTTTAATTGCACTATAATTAATACAAAACAAATCAACAGGAAGTGCTACTTCACACAGCGTGTTAACAGTTAGTTCAAGTTTAAAAACAGTAAAAAAACAACCCCATCAGTGAATTTAATAAAGATTATTTTATGAATGGGTTTTTTCTTTGTGGCTGCTGAAGTAATCAAATCTCACATTATGGCTTCAGGACACTTTTCCACCCACCATCCCTGTGTGATAGTTTTTATATATTCTGACCCATTTTTCTTCTTTCTGAAAACAAGAGAAATAAAATGTTTGGGAAGTCCTAAAGAGGATAACAAATTGAATTGACCACTTACTGTTCCTGGCACTCAAATTTTATGGTCCTTACCTCCCTAGTGATGGAGTGAGCTATTCACCAGCGCTGCGTGAGAGTTGCAGCTGATGAAATTTGGTAAAGTTCTTTCAAATCAGAGCCACTACACTGATTTCCATCGCATGAGGGCTTGTCCCCTGTTGCTATGTTACATTTGTAGCAAATGCTAATTGAATTTGGTGCATACAGATCGTCAGAGAAAAGTGAGAATTGCTACTGAGTGAATCCCACTGAGCCAGGCTTCAGTTTCGGGATTTCAGTGCGGGATGCTCCCAGAGAAAACATGAAATCTTCTTTATGCTGTCAAACAACACCAGAAAAATAACTCTGCTGCAGCCTCAAAACAGATCTGAGACTTCAGCACTGCTTGAAAAAGAACAGCAAGTGATTTTCAGGAGGGAGTTCTGGTTGCAGCTCTTKATTTTCTTCATGGCAGGACTGTTGGTCCAACAAAGTGCCTGTATGTGGTTGTCCCTTTTGAATGTAGAGCTTCTCATGTTTTATTCTTGCATAATTTGTTCTGTTGGATTCTCAGGTGAGGTGAGGGGATGGCAGACGGAGGGATCTCCAAGGGATGCTTCTGTGCCTCAGCAGTCCTTGTAGAAGCAGCTGAGTTTGTTGACTTAGACACGATGCCCAGTCCTGAGAGCTGAAATTTGGGTGAGAAGAATCCTGTCCACAGTCACTGGACTCAGCTGCCTTTTTTCCAGGGAGCAGAAATCCAGGGGAGCAGATCATGCACACATCAAGSTTCAAAATATTGCTCAGGCTGGTGCAGAGAAGTAACTCAGTTCTTCATTGCAAAGATCATCTCTGGTTCAGAGAACAGACTGCTGGTGACCCGTGCACACTGTGGGTGGCTGCTTCTGCTAATCACTGCTTTTAGATGGAGCTTTTTGGTGGAGATGGGAAGGAGGACAGTGCTGAGAAGGGAAGTAGCACAGGTAGGGTAGTTGGTCTTGTGGAGCTGGGAWCACAAGAATAAATTTTCCTGATGAAGACAGCGTTGATTTTCTTCTTGGTGTCTGAAAGTGTGTACATAATTTGCAATGTAGCCAATGAGTAAAGCACGGGTAACACCAATTTTAATGTCTGTATTGGATTACCTCTAAGACTTTGCTCATTCTGGAGGACTAGGATTATCTTTGGCTGCTTCACAGTGATTATTTATTAATTAATTTATGAAGGAAACTTATTTTGAGGTTGAATGATAGTGATTATTTTATTTTCATAGGTGTGCATATATTTTCTTGAGAAAGACTGACTCTGGRTTTTTCCAAGCTAATCAAAGGATTGATTTATTACAAGTAACAGGCATCCCGAAACCACCAGGAATTGTACTGATTTAGTGTGTGTCTGGTTTCTTCTCCAAAAAACCTCCACATTTTGGAGATCAGTGTAGTTTCACTGCTGTGTATTCAGACAGCACTGGAAAAAACCAAAAGATCTGAAACAAGGATGTCTGGAGGATTCCTTCCCACTTGGAGCATTGCAGATCTTAGGTGAAAACTTTCCACCTAAGACAAAGTTATAATCAGCAGGAATAGAAGTAATTCATGATAGCTCTGTAGTTCTAACATTAATAGAGCATGAAAAAGTTCAGCCTAGAGTTCCAGGAGGTGGTTGAAGAGGTTTGGTCACTGCTGGCACACTTCTGTTGGGCTGCAATTTTATCATTCCACTACCACTGCATGAGATAAAATGCAGACATGACAACATCTTGTGTATTAATCTTGCTGAGTCCTAATTGTTCCAGCAATTGCTTCCTGTAAGGAGTTGGCCACACTGGGTGCATTAGGGAGAGCCCAGTGCTAAATAGAATGAATTGTGTATTCAGATGTACTTTAGCTTGTACTTTACTTGCAAAAAGTGGAGAAAATCTTGTCTGCCTGTCTTGAAAGTGAAGGGGATAATGTCTGGAGGAACAGTTCCAATGCTTGACAATTAATAATAGCACTTTGAAGAGAAGCTTTTAGCAGAAGGCGAGCACATAGGTTACAGATTAGTACAGAGAACAATGTAATTTTTGTGCTAATATGTTGAGATCAAATAACTCATTAATAGGAGAATAATTTATAAGGATGATGCAAGTTAGAGAATAAAGTTCTTCTAAATATTAATCTACTGCATATATTATTTATTGTTGTAATAAAAGGTTGAGGAGTAGACAAGGGAGACTGAAATGCCTTGCAGTTTCTAGTAGAGTTCACAAAGTGCTTTTTTAAAGGAAATTTCCTTTAAATGAAGAATGCTGGCGTGACCTTTTGGTGAGGCAGTGGTAATAACTTGTAAAGTTCCTAAATGTATCTCTCTTCACTAATGTGAGAGGGAAACTTCTGAACCAAGGTTCTCTTCTCAATCCCAGCTCTCTCAGCCTTTCCTCCCAGCAGAGCTGCTCCATCCCTCTCATCMCCCTGGTGCTTCCTCTGCACTCACTCCTACAGCACCACGTCCTTCCTGTGCTGTGGATCACACTTGGGAAGAGAAATCCTGAGTTTTGGCACTTGTAAAAGAGTGTTRCGACCCTCCCACCTCAAATCTCACATGCCAAAAGTTGTCTTTTTAAAGACCTGTTACATTTTGTGCTTATAGCCTTAGGAGCTGTGTTGCAGTGTGTCCAGAATTTGAAAATTACAATGGGAAAGCAGCTCAGGGAAGAGTCAAGGTGCAGAAAAGAAACAGCTGTTGTTACAGGTACAATATGTTACTACCTACAGCCTCCCTTTTATCCACTGAATAATTTTGTATTTAACAGCAACTTGTAAAACAGTCTAATGATRTGTTAATAAAGTGGAGTGGGACACATTTTAATTGTCAGTTTTTTCAAGGGTTTTTTATCTGCTGGCCTACTTCTTCAGGAGTGTGAGTAGATGATTAGGTTATGTATTCTATTTTTGAACACTCTTTTTGTAGTACAAAGCCTGGCGTGCTTCTGTCATTCAAAAACCTGACATGACTCTGAATCCCCTCCTGTGATAATTCTGACTGATCACTGAGGCTTTTAAGGCACTAACACCACCTGTAGAAGAATTCTTAGCATGTGACAGAAATGTGTCTTGCTTATTTTGGAGAAGTGGAGTTCACACATGTTCACAAAGATTTTTAAAACAGCTCCTTGTGAAATTTTGCAATGGCTGTAAGTCAGACTCTGTGTAATGGAGAATTCAGCCTTCTTTATCTTTTGTGAAAGCTTTTTCACCTGTTTCTTGTTCTTGATTTTCTGGCACCTGTTGATGTTTGAAAGATTATTGCCACATTTCAGAGCATAGTATTGAGTAGAAAATGGCTTTACTGATGTTTTTCTTGGAGTTAGTCAGAGATGCTGTTCCTGCCATTAGATAATCTTCATATATTACTGTTGATATTCATAGGAATGTGTTGTGCTTAACATAAATAAAATGTTGCTTGCCTTTAGTGTTTAGCTGTGGTGAACCAGATGTTTTTGAGCTCTGGTTTAGTGCTTTGCAATGCTGTTGTGTAGCTGTAAATCTCACAGGAATTCTGTCCCCCAGGGATCCACTTTTCCTCRTGCCCAAGTGAGCAGTAAAAAAGCTTTTGCCCTGCACAGAAACCTCTAAGTTCTGCACGTGCTTCCAACTTCAGTGTCTTCATCTCTATTGGACCTAGGTAGAAAATGTAGCATTACTTTCTGAAATGGCCATCAGAGCTTCCTAATGAGACACTTGGATTTTTTTCCTCCTTTGACAGAATTAAATGTTACCTATTAACCATAATGCTTAAATTGATGAAGTGTAAAACTAGTGAAATGGGTTACAGGGAAAGGAAGTGAAAATATTATGAACCATATTGCCCTAATTTATGTCTTCTTAGAAAATCCATCTAATGAAATTAAGTATTTGGAATAATTCAGCGTAKGATATTCAACAAGAGGTACAGCAGTAATGGTAGGATGATCTTGCTTTTAATATAGTAAGGAAGACACAACTCCTTTTCTAGGGAGGAACATCAAATCCTAGTGTGTTGAGATCCAGGTGCATCATCAAGACCAGGTTTTCTTTTCCTGTGGACCTACACTATTCTGTTTAATTGGGTGACAGCAGCTTCTGTGCTCTTTGTGACCTTAAATAGAGGCAGATGAGATGCCAGCTCTTCCTGTGAGTTCTTAATCCCAGTTTCCTGATCCCTTTCCTTCCATGGCTCCTGATCTGGCTGCAGCTCCTCTCTCATGAATGATTGTCTCCATCCACTCTTCAGCTCCCCCTCCCACGAAGCTGTTTTTACATCTTGGCTCCCACACTGAACCTCCCAAGTCCTCCATTATTAAACAGCTCTCACAAATTCTTCTCTTCTGCTTCTTGTGATACAAGACTTCATGTCAGAGTCAATCCCTTTTTTCTCTGCTCTGACTCTTCTGTTTTATGCATTCAAGCTCAGCAGCTTGCTGGGAGCCTTGATGGAAAGATGAACCTCTTGCTGTCACTTCCACTGCTCTGTGTAATTTCAGTTCAAAGCAGTAATTAAAGAAATAGTCCATTTTCCAGGACAGTGTGTATAGGAATGTGAATGCACATTTTCGTTCCTTCTGGAGGCTGCAGGAGGGGTGATAGCATAGAGGGATTTTTGTATAAATCCTGGACAAATGTAAAATCTCATTTTTTAATTTTAAGTAGTTTTGGGCTTGGAATTTTTGGTTTGTGGCTTTTTTTCTGGTCTGTTTGTTGGCTTGTCTTTTGGTTTTGGTTTTTTTTTTTTTGAGGGGGGGACTGTTGTTATTGTTGTGGGTATTTTTAGTACTAGCAAGAAAACCAGATCTCTGATACGAAGACCAAATCCTATTCCCAGTTTCAAAACTCAGCAAACTTTTCAGATATAAGTTTGTGATGATTATTTAATGTGGTCAAAACACAGTATTTCCCTACAGCCTAAATTTTGGAAGCTATTCAACCCATTCATCCCTCACATCCTGAAAATCACCCCAAAGCATGTAGACATGTAGAAATGTAGCCTGAACATTTAAAAATCTGGGAAAGCTAAAGGGGTTAAAAGGAGTGAGAAATGTCAACTAACCTTATCCACAGGTGGTGCTTCCTACCCTGGCTTTGAGTAGAGAAAATGTAAATAGGTAATTTATTTAAAGGGAATGATTTAGCAATGTTACTGTTGATAGCTACATCATAAATAAACTGCCCAGAATTTTTGATGAAATTTTAGGCTTTGAGATCAAAGATGTAAGGGGTAACTGGAAGAGTGGATTTTGTGCAGGTTATGTACTCACTGAGGTACTCTGGGACTGTTGGTTTAGTCAATATAAAATGTGCTTTATCTGATGACTCCTGTGAGACAGAGCATGAGGGTCATTGATACCAAGAGTTCTCTTGACTCTTGTTGGTGGGGGAGAGAAGAGTTGAAACTACACTGGTGTTTGGCTTCTTATCTTCCTCRTGGTAATCATGGTGTGCTTAATGGCTGTACATGTCTGAAGTGTTTTTTTAGGTAAATGAGTTTGGGATGTGTTTTTGGAATTTAGGGGGAGGAAGATGTATAARTACAACCAGTATTATCTTCTTGGGCCTTTACTAGAGGATTCAAGATATGCAGATGCCAAGTCAGGGAGTGGAAGTGTCATSCTTCAAAGACACATGAAATGCAAGGGCTGTGATAGAAGTGTTGTGCACTTTGAGGTACTTGAGTTACAAAGAAAGCTTGTAGTTTATGGAATTATATCCATGAGTCCTTTAATATACTCAGGTTGATGCAGTTGATGCAGAATTCGTTTCCCTGGCGGTGACTGAAGTAAGGCTGGAAAAATCCTACCTGATCTTTAATAATCCTTCACACGCATGGTAATGCTCCAGAATTGTACTATCATTGGATAATTTACACTTAAATCCTTTCATCTCTGTGCYCCCACCTTAAAAAAAATCCTTTAATGTTATGGGGAGCCAGGGATTGCACACTTGAAATACCTTGGACTTGTTACCAGTTCAGTCTCACCTGCTTACACTGATTTACTGTGATTTTCTTTTTTTTTTTCTGAGGGCAAGACTGAAAAATACATTTCTCCTTTATAGTTAATAGATTCAGGAAGTAATTTGCAGATCAGGAAACAATGGATCTCGTATGATAAAAGCACTGCCTAGATAATTCATAAGGAAGATAAACTTGTATTGTTAAGCTTGCATATTTTACTCTTATTTGTAGGCCCTGTATTGCTCTCCTGTGCTTTCCACCATTAAGCAGTAACATTATTGCATTAGCAAAAAAGCACTGCTGCTTTGACTGGCTTTCAGAGCCACACACAAAATCAGATAATGCATTTTACTGAATTATGAAGAACTGTGTTATTTGTTTATAACTGCTCACTTAGTTATTGCTCTCAGGGCTCTGTGTTACAATTTAATCACTTCCCTGCATCTCTGCAGCTCTCCCAGGCTGGTGGGAGCAGCAAAGGTACAAAGCAGAGTGACTGGCAGCTAAGTGTTTCCATCAGTCAGGATACTGATTTATTTCTGTGAGGAGGAGTGTAAAGGAAATGAGAATGGCTGTTTTTTGTAAGTGATGTGCTGAATAGTCATCAGTTAAACACTGGAGGTCACACATAARCACCGAAATCTTGAGAAAGGAAAGGGAAAAAAAAAAACCTGGAGTGTGTCTTGTCACCCTCACAGCACACAGGCTTYGGGAAGTGTGTGATGCTCAGCATGCCCTGAAAAGCAGTACAAAGGATGAGTCTGGAATCCTTTCACTTACAAGGTTTTCCTCACAAAAGAAAGGATATGAAGCATTAAAAGTCAGGGTGTTAGGAATTCTTTATTTTCAAGTTGCTATACATATTTGTGAAGTAACTGTATTCAGGATTCTGGCATTGCAGAATGTTTAAGGTGGACCCAAAGAATTGGAATAGGGCAGGTGGTGTAARTATCTGTGCAAATGGATCCCTTTTGGAGTTAAAAATATAATTTCACTTGGGCAAAAATAGGAGTAAAAACATTGGTGGAATATTACATCTGTGCTTTAAAAATATTCATAGGTATGCCTGAGATAGGAACAGATACATTAAAGTTTTCATTGCCTACTTTGAGGCAATAGAAATAATGTAATTTTATGTCCTCCTTGAAGTGCTGGTTTTAATCTGSAAAAAATAATGCTTTTTAGATAGTCAAAGCAATAAATATTCTATAGCAAAACTGACATCATTAGATGATGTTTACAGGAGATAGAAAATTCAACTTAAGTTTTTCGCTAATGGTTTATCATTCCTTCTCTATTCCATCTGAGCCCATACAGGCATAAAATCCAGAGGAAACCAGCAGATAGTTTTGAAAGAAATTAGGTCTTTCTAAGATTTTAAACCTCCAGAGTCCACTGAAAATCTGTGCTCAACAATTACTGCTTTTGTAGCAAGGAAGATACCTTAGCTCTCAGGAGACTGCTTTAGTGGGGTATTCCCTAGAAAGCCCCCTGTAGCTTAGCCTACATTTCATTTTCTTTTTCTAACCTAAATCCTGAGGTTGTCAGACACTTTCATAAAATGTATGCRCTAAAATTTGATGAAAAAATGTGGCTACATAGAGAAAGAACTACTTTAGGAGAAGCTTTTAGTGCTGACAATAGAGAAACTTTTTACTGTCTCATGAAAAACTAAAACTCTGACTGCGGGGAGTGAGAGGGGGACTTGCCTCTTGGTCAGAAGAGAAATCTCTGGGTTTGCAGCTAAATGTACTCAGGGGAAGTAAAAGTATCTGCAGTATAAAATAATCAAATATAAAAGCAGCCCTTGCTATTGCAGAGACTGGATGGCAAAGAAGCAGCCCCACTTTTTGATTACACTGATTTCTGGATGGTTTATGCATCCAGATGAATTGATATCTCTTTTGATGGTGCCCATTAAGACACGGATTTTGAGGCCTATTTTGTCTCTTTCACAGGGAAAGTGTATGATATGTTGATAGATGTATGATCATGATAGTTTTGGAAGATGAAGGAGAAGAGAAAATGTGCTGTGGGCAGAATATAGCTACTTCAGCATTTCTTTTCCCTCCTGTCTTTTATTCCTGAGCTAACAGTCCATTCAGCCTGAATACAGATCTATTCTTAATGTGTTCAACTGCATTATTTAGCCCACCACTGCAAGCCAAATTGTTATCCGTGGAGATGGAATTGCTAAGTTGATTTAATGGAGCTTTGTTAATCTGGAATTTCATTTCTATCTTGTCTTGGATGTGTCCGTTGTCGCTTCTTTGTGTTTAGGACAGTGTGGTTTTGGCCAAAAGGCACAAATTTACACTAAGAGCAGCTCTTTAGCTCCTGCAWACCTGCAGGAAGGCTGTCCAGGAGACTCTTGCCTTGTGAGGAGCACTTAAAAGTTGCTATTAGGCCCTGTAGTGCCTCTGTTTGCAGCACATCGATCCCTTGGAAGTGAAGCCCTGAAGGAGCAGAAGTCTGTTGTGCTCCGTGGCTGTGAGTAATTACTGAGAAACACAGAAAAGAAAACCTGAGTGGTTTATTCATAACCTGCTCAGTGCTGCATTCCTGACTCCTGCACGGTTGGAATGGGAGCCACCAGTTGAAAACACAACYAGCCACTGGCTCTGAAAAGATCTGCAGTGGTTAAAAACACTGAGACAGAGAGATATCAAATCGTCCCCTGGTAGGATATGGAGAAGGATTACATGCAAGAGGGAATTTGCAAGCCTGGAATGTGTTTTTCCCTACAGTATCCATTTCCCCTTTCTGTGAAATGGCTTTCAATGTTTAGGTTATTTCACATTTTGTTATAATCTCTTGGATGGAGATCAGATATGAGATTTACAGTCTGAAAACAGGTTGAAATTGTTCTTGATGGTGTCAGGAATATTTGCAAGGTTTTAGCAGCTGATACGGTGCAGATGAGTGGATAATACAAGTAATAACATTTATTATCTCTATTGCTATCCCATTTCCCAGAACTGTGGAGGTGGATTGGAGCACTCCTTGCCTTCATTTTCCCCCATGGTGTTAGGCACTGTATCAAACAGGAAAAAAATCCCAAATTATGWTTCAGAATGCTTGATAGTGGAGACATTTGCAGTTTTCTGATTAGGAAATAGCAGAATGATGTGACTCTGGTTATGAGCTAGTCAGTGGTATCACTGGTCAAATATYAACATTTTTTACCCCTTTCTCTCTCATTCATTAAATCACACAACAAATGACGTATTCAAGATGAAATTTTAACAACAAATAATTGGCTTTGGAGGAATCTGTGTGGCCCAGGTTTGGGAGGACACTTGGACCTGTCCCTTTTTTGGCAGCAGTGTGTGGTGATACAGGTAGAAACGGGATGAGTACAAGTTATTAGTGGTTTAAGAATATTATGTGGGATAAAATTACCACCTCTCAGCTGTCCCACCTTCCTCAAGCAGTGCACCCAGTGRTCCTTTCCAGGCTGTTTTTCCTGAGGCCTGATCTGATGCAAGAGAAAATAAACTTTGGCTATTCAGCAAAGTAATGCTCTCACCTGGCTCGAGTGGGACTTACATGGGCACTTAGACTTTCTGTAACATTTTTTGCAGCATCTGGCATCTGTTTGCAGGATTTGGTAATGCATTTCTTAATTAATGTTGCCTGTGAAATGTTGAATATTTAAACCTTTCTGCTCTCTAAGAACTTTATAGTTTCTCTTTGCTTCTCCATAGTCTTTTCTTTCCCAAATTATTCTGTCTCTTCAGAGCAATCTTTAGCTAAAAGTGAGGACAGGTTTGCACCATAAGCAGTTCAATGTCTTGAAGCTGAGATTTGTGTTAGGGAAAATATGATGTGATGCAAGGACAAAAGGTAGTCTTGCACAAATTGCCATGTTTGTCCCTAATTGATGTATTTCTTTCCTGTTAGTTTCCAAGGTTTTATTTCTAGTCAGGAGTTAAATAGACCCATTCAGTGTTTATATTTATGCAAATGATCGTTGTGTCACTCAGGTTGCAACATTAAAGAAAAAAAGCTAGATATTTTACATGCCTTTGAGTATTGAAGTGATTGCAATTACCTACATAAAAGGAGTTGCTTTATTAATTAATTAAC
Organism: Cardinalis cardinalis; assembly: GCA_014549065.1. Lineage (NCBI taxonomy): Eukaryota > Metazoa > Chordata > Aves > Passeriformes > Cardinalidae > Cardinalis > Cardinalis cardinalis. The sequence continues at coordinate 448,338 of JACDOX010000101.1, read as the reverse complement.
TTGGAGAAAAATGTCTAGTGACCCTCTGAAGGAATATCAATAACTGAAACATTAATTATGTAAATAAGATCTGCCTTTACTGCTCATTATTCATCGTTTAACATGAAAATTGCCTTTTAAAATAATGCTTCATTCATATATTTCAATAAATGTCTAGTCTGCCTAGCTTGTCACTTAGATCTAGATTTTGAGTCAAAAACTGCTGTGACATCAGTACAGACCTTGGGACRCTTCCTTTGAGCCACCAACACCCAGTTCCTGATTGATGGGCTGGYATTTCTTTGGGGACAGGCTCTCTGAGGCAGCAAATGCCCTTTGGGAAGGAGTTCTTRCAAAATTCTTGTCTGGAGAGAGAGAATGGCTGCATTTTATGGGTGAGGAAGGAGAGGAAAGAAGCAGCAAGGTACTTGCAGAGCTTTTGTGACTTCCCCGTGGTTTCAGAAGGGAGGCTGCAGGACCAGCCCAGCTCCAAGTGCTGTTGAGTTGTGGAATTGAATTTTTCTGAGTCAGAGACAGCAGTACCAAGGCAAACAAATACCACAGAGAAAACAAGGTTAGCCCACGTGGTTTGAGACTGTGATCTTGTGCACTTAGTAAATTTGCTGGTCCTTTTTACATTTGGAGCATGTGACTGAATGCCTCCTGGCAAGTGCTGCAGGTGATTTTGTACASCTTATGAGAATCCTTTCCTTGTAAAGAGGAAGAGCTCTGCCTTTTTGTTTTCTAAAGTTTCACCGAGCATGTTAGCACATTCTGATGAAGGATTCCTGGAGGTTTTTATTCCTTTTTACATCCCTAAAGACAAGACACAAAGGTTTCCAGGGTTACTTTTTGCTCAGGTAGCTGTGAGTGCACCTGTAAGAGGAGAGAGAGGAAGAGCTGTTTTATTCTCATAATCTCAAAGGCTGTGCTGCACATAATCTTGAGTGTGCAGACAAAAAATAGTAGCTATGCAGTTGCAGAAAATCCTTTACTCTCCACTCCCTGAAGAGCACCTGCTTCTGAGCATAAGACTTTCAGATTCCCTTTTTTTAATGCCTCAGAACTTGCTTTGCCCATAGCAGGAAGGGCTGATGAAGAAGTATGTGTGTCCCCCTCCCTTTCCCTTGTAGCGTGATGGATTGTGGAAGTCCTGATTGAAAATTCTAATCACAGCCTTGCAGTCCTTCAGATCACAACCCCTGACAGTTGATTCACTCCTTTTCATGCCTGCTGCCTCTGACTGCTCCTGGTGCCTCGTCTGCATGAGTCTATCATTAGCACACAAAGCATGATGGATTGGCCGGGGTACCTCTGTCCTCAGAACCTGGGAAATGCTTCTCTTTCAGAATCAAAGAACCTGGGTGTGACATCGGCATGAATGAGAGAAGAAAGTAATACAGTGTTGGAGGTGCCTGTTTGCTGCCACTGTTTAGAGGGAAAATGATGCATTATGGGGACTGTAAGTACTTGGCCTGTTCATTTGGGGTTTGGTTCCTCGCTGGGAACGATGCAGAAAATCACGGGTGTGGAGCAGTGCACGAGCTGAGTCTGGAAGGTGCACAACTGCTTGGAAATCAGGGCTGTAAACACTTCCAAAATTCTYCTTAAAGTTCAGCCTGTTAATGAAATCATCTAAGTTTCAGTGAGATCTGATGGCCCTGATGATTACAAATGATCATTATTTTGATACTGACTAGGCTTGGTTCACTTTGGTGGATTCTCTTCTACAGACCCTTTCAACAGGAAACTTTTGCAAATGTTTGCATCTTGCAAATGCTTTTATTCATCTGTGTGACTTGGCATTTAATGTTTCAGTGAACAAGACAGTTAAGTTTTGGCTCCAGTGAAAGATTGATAGGAACAATTTTCGAATGTGGTATCACAACAAAGTGAAAATATGTCATGTTCAAATACTGAGCTCTGATGCGTCATGTGGTCTTGTAATAAATGAAATAGCACTACCAACCTGACAGATGTGCAAGAAAACGGTTTTAAATTTATGATGATTAATTTTCAAGATGAACTGCAATGAAAAAAATGGTTAGTAGATACTTAAAGAAGGTAARGGGAACCAGCTTTCTGAAATGAGAACAGGCAGGTAATGATAAAGCTGCCTTCACTTTYATGTTTTGCTTTCTAAAATTTTAGCAATGGGAAAATTCATGTTCTGGCTGCTGCAGCTGGCATTAACAGCTACTCATGCAAGTGTGACATCCTATGGAAATTGCACTTCTTGGATTTGTGCTACTGCTTYGTGCTGGTTGTCTTGGAAGTAGGAGTAACTCAAAGCAGAGCTGAAGGGTTTCTGCCTGGTGATTCTTTCAGAGCCATCAAAATAAAAAGGCACTGAACTTAGTGAGAAAACAGAAGTAGCTTGATACTACCTTGAAAGAAAACCAAGCATTTCTGAAACTCAGCATGTTTGTTCTTTTTGAGGGTTTGCCACTTGAGCAATGACTTTATTTGGCAGTAGGACAGTTAAATCTAAAGCATATTGTTTGGTAATAAACTGATTTAGGTAAGCATTTTTAGGTCATTTTAAGGCTAAAAACAGCCCCTGATAGCCTTTAGTGAAATCTACTCCTGCCAAATGCAAGAAGATAAATTACTGCCCATCCCTAGCAGTAAACTCCGTTATTTCAAGGAACTGTGTCCCAGTGAGGCCAAAATTGAGCTTTCCAGTTGGAAATGGAGAAAAACAGCCTCAGAGGGGATCTGGGCTGTACTTTTTTCAGAACAGGAGTTCAGCAGGGGGAAAAAAAATCCTAAGTGTCAGTGTCATGTTATTTTGAAACAAACAAAATGCCTTTAAAAGGAGATGTTTTGTTTGTCATTAGCACTATAAGCTTTTWCATGGGAATGTTTTAGGTTGAGGTGTTGGTGGGAAACCCCAACAATTGTCTGCCAGCCGTTAATTTCAGACACTATGGGAACAGCTGGTCTATAGCATCTCCTCATATCTGATCTTCCTCGTCTTCAACAGTGTTTCCTCTTMTCTGTTAAACACACTTGATGGTTCTAGATTTTTCCTTTATTATTTGAGGGAAATGATAATTATTATAATTATTTGGAACAGTGGTTGTGTAACTCAAAGGTAGTATTTTATCTGTGGATTGCAGTTCAAGCTCACTTACTAGAAAGTAAAAATTCTAGAAGCCATTTTGGCTAGCTGAAGATAGATCTGAATGCACGTGTCCATTTTTTTTCTGCAGAAATACTTGTCAGAACAAGTTCTCTGCTGGTCCCTATCAGGTCCCTGTCTTACTGTGCCCAGAGGAAAGAAAAACCAAAATGTCTGAAGAGCTTAAGGATGCAAATATAAAATTAGTATAATAAGTATGAAACTGTCACAACAGATGAGGTGTATCAGGAAATGCACAGTATATTGTGCTTGCTGCCTTTAGTGCACTTTGTAATGGCTTTCATACGAGTTGCTTTGGCCCTGTCTTTATTATCAGGAATTGTTTKTATCCACTAAAATCTTCAAAGAATAGCCAAGATCATGCTGAAATTTAATGTCTTTACCTCCAACTAATGCCAGTGTCTGTGCTGGAGGGAAAAAYTTTATTTAGCAGATGCTTGTGAATGCTCTGTCCCTGCTCTGGGATTGCCAGTGATCCACTGAAAGTTCACTTCTACCAAAACCAGCATTTTTCCCACTCTTACTTTGTTTTTGAAATGAGAATACTCTGTGAGACTTCCATGATCAGCACTGATCAGTTGTGCTGTGGCATTTTTACAGTTGGGTAGAATTCAAAGTTTCTTAAGCCCAAATATTGGCAGACGTTGGAGTGTCATGTCAGTGTGTTCTGAGGTCTGTTAGCACCTGGCATGAAGAGACCTGAGGAATGGATTAATTGCTTCCAGTGACAATTGAGTTGTCTCTTTTTATGCAGTCTCTGACAAGTTTAGCTCTCCAATAACCCATGGTTATTTGCCCTCTGAGTTGATGAAGCTTGATAAGTTTTGGAGGTTAATTCAGGGAGYATTTGAGTTGCCATCAAAGAAGTTCCATTTAGGGTGGGCTGTGTTTTATTTTAAAGGGTGTAAAGCTTCATTATTGTGGAAGGATTTATATTGTCTGTAGTTACACACAAGATCTAATGGTCCAAATGCATGAGAAAAATAGTTTTATTTTTWAAAATATTATATTTTTCAGTTCTGTATTTTGTCAGTGTTAACTTAGATTTTCTCATCTGTTTAATTCAGTGAATTTCATCTTTCATTTCATTACATCAGAAAAGATTTCATGAAATGACTATAAAGGCATATCCAAATTGCTCTCTATTACCATGGAGAGCTGCATTTCTGGCCTTTGTGGCTGTACCCAAATGCACTTTAATCCAGGCAGCAGGAGTGGTGCTCGCGTGCCAACTGTGCCAGCTCTGCTTCCAGGGCCACTGTCCAAGCCTGCCCTGCACTGTCAGGGCTCCCTTTTCACAGCCTGCTCCTGCCTGCTTTGGGCTCTGACTTAGTTCTAATCACACAACAGAATTCCTGTTTCCTAGGTTTGGGTGTAAATTTCCCTAAACAGACAGAGTGGATTGTCTTGTAATATTTTTATATTTTTTCATACCCTTTGCTTATGAGAAAAAGGCTTCTTATTTACCAAGTAGGAAATAAGAAATATAATATTCACTATATTATATTCATCATAAATATCCTATTTACTATATATACAWTCACTGTAATTCAAGTAAGTAACTTCTTAATAGAAAATACTCATCAAACCGGGTTGATATTTGAGATTACTACTCTGAATCCTGGCAAGAGGTACCTAAATTCCATGCACCACAGTGACTAACATTTTGGCATTTACAGATGGGCYTTTGACTTTACAGTTTGTCAGATGTGACCTATGTATSCTTGGCTGTAAATACTTGGAATGTAGAAGATGTAGCTGGAATCTATCTGTGCATGCAAATGTTTGCTTTTAAATTTCACTATAAATAATTTTCATACCTTAAGATATTTCCCCATCTGTAATGTGTGTTGCAGTTGGTACAGTTACTGGATTATATTTGAATTATTTGTTATTAGAGTATTAGAACTGATTTGAATTCAGGATTGTTTAAGGGTTTTGGACCTTATGTAAAAAACTGTGATATATACTCTGGCAAGATAAACTGAACTGTTAGTGGAGATTTTAGTTTTCCTCTGAGACTGGAGAAATATTTTTCTCCTAAATTATGAGTGTAGAGTATTTTATGATGGTTTGCCTACAATGAATCTTTCAGTTTGTTGATGGAACTCCTCAAACACACCCAATAATAAAGAGTGCCAAGAAAGCTGAATTTCCATCTTGCTCTGCCACTCTTTGGTGGGAGTGACCAAATCACTTTTGGAATAGGTAATTCAATATTCTGGTTTTCTTTTTAACTTGTGTCTGGCAAATGAAGGCAGACTGATCAAAAGGCACRTTGTCAGATTACATGGGAAGTCAGGATTTTACTTCCCCAAGAAAATACGGGTTTCCCTATAGCCCATTTTAAGTCCAGTGCCATACTTTATTAGGTATTAAAAATGTGATCTGTAATAAAATTGAAAAGAATGTATTGGTATGTTCAAGCAGTAATGTTTTAAGCAGTAATGGCTGTGGCTTGTCTGAAATGGCCTAGACTTTATTTTAACATCCAGTGACAAAGTGGAAAGGCTGTACAAACGTATGGTACTTTAATTAATGGGGGCAATACTGAGCTTTGAAGGTCCTCTGGAGCTTTTGTCTCTGTTGGAAYATTGTGCTGTGAATCTTCCCTAATAGTTAAAGCAAATGAAGTAAAATAGCCTTTGGGCTATTTTGTTACACTGTGTTGTTGGAGGAAAAAAAAATTAATCCTGTGCCATTTTGCATTTGCTGTCTGTGAATCAAACTGTGAAAGCTAATTTAAAAACTTTCACACTCGGCTTGAATGAGGACTGTCAGTGCTTGGAGAATGTCAAATTGAATGCAATTAGCTGGAGTTGGGCTAGCCTGGATAAACCCATCAGCCTCAAAGTGCTCAGCCTTAATGACTGCTCTGATAAACTAACACAGAGGTTACAGGAAAGAATTTAAAGGCGTTGAAGTCCTGCTGAAAACTTGCCCTGTAGAGAAGAGGTCTTTGAAACCAAAATAGATTGTACACCAAGGGGCAGGGAAGTGGTGAGACCCTGTGGAAAGTTAAGTACAGCTCAAAGGTGCATCCAGGAAAGGGAAACAAAACCACCGATGAAGCTGCCCAGGAATTGTAAATACATCAATTATTGAAGTATTTGTTAATTGTTAAGCAGCAAGTTAGCGTTTGTGGTCTCTGAAGTAGTTCAGTGTCAAAGGATTTGTAGAAGAGGCAGCTGGTACAGCTGTGGTGGAGTGAAATCTTGGAATGTTTCAGGGAATGGTGGCACTGCTGCTGTTCTGGGTTGGGRAAATAATGGGGTTTTGAAGGTCGTCTCTTAATTGTATCTGTTAATCCAGTGCTGCATCGACCTGTAATGGGGACATGGGGTCCAAACGTAATGGATAAGCTGAAGTTCCATGCTTGGTTCTGTGTGTTCAGAATAACTTTCAGATGGGATGTGAGGTGATTGCAGGTGCTCAAGAGCCAGGGAGTTTAGGAAAAAGACTGGAGGAGAAATAGGTGATGAACAGCTGAAGTGGTGAGAAGAGTTATCTACAAYATCAGCTGCTAATCTAAAATGTAATGACTCTTCCCTTGGAAGATGGGATGTTTGCCAGTCAGTGGACTGTGGCTTCTGGGATATTATTTTTTCATGAGAACATGTCAGAAAATGTGTTTGGAGCTCATTCAGAACATTCCTTTTTTCTTTTCTCTCCACTTTTTCTTGAGGAAGACTCCCTGCAGAGTTTTATCTCCAGGTGCTGAGTGAGGTCTTAGCCCACGTTATTCCCTGAGAATTGTGAGTGACCCCTGATTTTCCTCATGGAGAGAGAGCCCTGATGGTAAATTGAAAAGAACCGAGTCTGTAAATTAGCATTTTACATGTCATCCCTTCTCACATGAGCAACATGAATTGTGCAGACAACAGCAGCATTTTTAGTTAATGAACCCAGCCTTGAGCACTGTTCACATTTAACATATTTACAGGGGGTAGCATCCAGTCAAAAAATTCCATTAATTCTTTTTGCATGAATATTGTGTGCATGAGTGCATGCATTTATGTGTGCATTTGTATGTATGTGTACACTATTAGTGTATGCAGTGTTAAAGCATATAGAGTAATTCAAGAAAAATCACTGAGGAGGTTTCATTAGGSATGTAAATGTATTCAGCAGAAGATTTGAAATAACTCTTTAATGGAAAAAAAGGAAAAACTGTGCCATTTGACATGAGAAATCTATTTAGAACTATAGTATATGCACAGTCTGTTTTCTGCTTTCCCTTTCTTGAAATTGTTGCCTGAAATATTATGGTGGCATGCAAAGGCTTGAAGTTTAATTTTAAATTTAATTTGCCTGAATGCTGCCAGGGTATTTTTACATAGACAATAAAATTGCAACTTGGTAATACTTGGCACTCAATTTCTATAGAAATGGCATTGAGGATACAACTTTGGGACCATAAGTAAAATAATATGAAATCACACACATGTTAATGATGATTTTAAAATGTCTTCAGGACTATGAAAATGTAATTTCTGCCTTGATTTTGTTAGTTTTATGGGCAGCAGGGGAGAGAGTTTGTAACAGTCATATATATGTATATTTAAAGCTGTGAATTAACTTTTTTCAATCTGTTAATCCAAATGTTCTTTAATGGCTAAAAATAGAATCAAATTACTTCATATAAAACAATCTGGGACTTATTTACTGAGCTTCAGGCAGAATTATTCTTCCAATAATATTCTGAATTTTCTTGAATAGAGTGCTGAAAGGTTACTGTGCTGGTGGAGGCTGAGCTTCCTCACCTGTGATTGCTGATAACCTGGTTGTCCTTCCTGACTTCAGTCCTGATAAGAATCAGCCTGTTTGGTGAAAAAACCCCAATATTTTAATGGCTATTACAATAGGAAGTATTTGCMTTGAGGTGTTGAACATCAGTTATCAGTGTAAGTTTATCTTCAACCTCTTTGTCATCATCTTGGACAGCACAAGCCCTTGAGCTGGGCCTCCTTATGGGGAATGCTGCTYTCCTCAGTGTTGTACCTGAAATCAGCTGGCTCAGGGCTGAGCCTGGTATTTGCTGTGTTCCAGAGTTGGTGTCACATCTCCAGTGGGATGTAATTCATGGGGAGTACCAGAAGAAATGAGAGAAAAACTTTTTTTTTTGTTGAATGTCACATTTCCCATTATTTTCTGATGTCTTACCACTCATGCAGATCCTTGTACTCATTTAACTGCTTAAGAGTTCCCCATCTGAATAATCAAACATTTTTTTTTTTCCCCCTGACATGTTAGTCTGACAGTGGTTTGGTGTTTCCTTTTCTTGGAAGTGATTCCTTTTGCAGGGTCTCTAACCTGATCAGCTGAGTTTTCATCCTGTTAGGTGGTCATGCACACCTGGTTACATCACAGTGGGGACCCTCTATGGATGTCTCTCTGCATGGAATTAGGATTATTTCCCACAGGAARTCTTTGGTTTAAAGATGCACCATGAAGTCTCTGTGTGGTTGGTTGGTTTTATTTACTAAAACAGTGCTCAATAATTTAGTATTTCATGAAGTAGTGGATGCTCTGAGCATTCACAGCTCAGGACTGTGTTTTGTCTTTCCAAGCACTTCCTGTGACACCCTTTTGACACAGAGACCTTAAAGTCACAGCTAGAATTGGACATGGTGCTTTCCTTCCCTGTCCTGTTTTTCCCAAGTCATGTTTGAAAGGGAGTCCCTGTGCCAGACCCAAATCACATATTGCTGATGTCACTTTTGCAGCAATAGGTGCTGAAGGAATGCAGCTTTGGAGCTGAATTCTGGAAGGTGCTGCAGTGTGATTGTTGTACACCTGTGCTGCTGCCTGCATGGAATGCTCACACACACACACAAAAGAAGTAAATGACTGTTCCAGACCCAAGCACATCAGTAAAGAGAGGCTGAATTTATCATTGTGCGGGTGGAGTGAAAAGTTGTGTGTGCAGTCACAGAGTAGCTTCTCTTTTTTCGTGACACCTTCAGGTACAGACAGTCCCTGCTGGAGGATCAGTGTCAGGGCTGTGTGCTGCAGGCAGCCACTGTCTGTGGTCACTGTTCGCTGAGCAGGGCAGGAGGAGGAGGAGGAGGGATGATCTCATGCCTTGGGGCAGCAGGACAAGGTCTTGGAGGCTGAACTCTGTGTGCCATTGCTCCTGTGTGTGTCATGCAAGAAATCAGCCCTGGCACTTCACTCTGGTAAAGGTACAAGGAGCTAAACCCAGAACTCATAAAGGGAAATATTACATAACTTTAACATGTTGGGGTTACCAGACAGCCCTGTAATTAAACCARACATGATCAGTAACCAAATCTCTTTTAAAATGGTCAGAAAGACTGATAAATTTCTTGTCAGAAGTATTAGGTTTAACTCAAATTTTGTTGACATGTTTTGGGCTACTGTAATGTGCAGTTCCTTGGTTGGACTGCCTGAGCTAAGGGGTTAAGTATCATTAATTTCAGCTCTGGTGTAGGTCCCTGTAGCTTCTGTGTACCTGTGAGATCCAAGTATAAAGTGTTTTCACAACTATGATTTGAAATAAATCTAGAAAGTTTTTCTAAGCATTGTTTGCAAAAGAAGCAATACTTTTAGAAAATTAAGTGAACTTTTCTTTGCCAATGTGATACCATGTCAGTCTCTTGTTGGTTGATTRGTTTTTGTTTTTTAATTTTTAATTTACTKTATTTCTAGGCACTGTTTTGTCATGTTACTATGCCCAGTGTAATATGAATCATTWTTCTGCCCTTCTTGCTGTGTTTTTGACAAAAATATATCTGAGAAAGAAACCTATTATGCATCTTTTTTTTTTTAAGAAACATCCCTATGCTCTTATTAAAATTAAAGAATATAATGTATCTTAGGCTTCTTAAAATCTAAGTAGGATGAAGAATTCATTGCAGATGATCCTGTGGAAAGGCTTTGCAAGAGGAGGGCAATCAAGTAGGGATAATTAGAGTTACTATTTAAATATGCAGAAAGCAAAAAGCTTATCTGGAAGAGCAGAGTGAAGTGTAAGTACAGCGTAAGACTCACGTAAGGATGATTTGCAAGCAATAAAATCACACCTCCCTGACTTTGTAAGTACAAACTAATAAGCAGTATTTAATAATGGAGACTGTAATAGTGTGGGATATAAACCCAGTGGAATGTGATTTTACCATTAGATCTTACCTGAAGGGGATGGATTGGTTTAGCACTGACAGAGTGAGGATTACAGGTATTTGGAATGTGTGTGCAGTAAGGGATGAGAGTAATTGCTCAAGGTAATCTCTGAGCAGTTAACTCAGAATAATGATAGGGAGTTGGTGGGATTTCTCTTCCYGGGTTTTACTTCTTCCTCTGAATCTGCCTGCAAGTGTGAACACCTCTGATGGACTCTTGCTGCTCCTGTGATTTGGGAAGGTTTGCTGCAGAGCAGAATTAATGTGCTGCTAAGAACAAATCCTCCTTGGCAGAGGAATGGGTCGGATGGTCTTCAAGTTCTTAATCATCCCTGATTTTGTAACTCTGTTATTATTTTCATTAATTAACTKGAGTGGGTAACACAAACATCACACTTCTTCCAAAATCAATATTATTACTGCCTGCCATTTAGTCTGTTGATCTGAAAAAAAGCCCRAACCAAAATGTTCAAGTGGTGCATAGGCAATAACTTCATTGAGTGTGTATTTATCTGAGTGGCTTTAATTGGGCATCATCTGCAGCCCCACCGTGTACAGAGGGCCTGCCTGGTATCACAAGCTGGGCAAGGCCAGGCCTGCCTGATGCTGGGCTTTGGGAGGCAGGGGCTGCTGGAAAGGCTGGAATTCAGGRGCTGGTTCTTCCCTGGGGCTCAGCTCCAGGGCAGTGGCTGCCAAGGATGCCCTGCTCAAAGGAGAAAGGAGCTGGGGGCCTGACCACTGGAATTCCTTTGAGTTCCCCAGGCCCTTTCACAAGGCCATGGGTGCTTAACCCGTGGTCCTGGCTGCCTTCCAAGTGGAGTAATTAAATTCTGCATTCCTGAATTCCCTTTCGTTTTAATTGGATTTGGAATTCTTCACCTTTTGGCTTTAAACTCGCCTGGCAAAACAACTSTTTCTCATTACAGCAAGGGCTTTATTCACATCAGGCTATATTAGCCTTGAATGTAATGTACATTGCTTTAAGTGTGCCAGGTGTTTCAGGAGAGCAGTGTACAAGTGAGAGCAACATTTTACTTCTATTTTTAATTGATTTTCTTTGCTGTACTGAAGTGTACCCATTTGATGGTTATTCCTGTTTGCTCTCTCGGTTTACAGGCCTTGTTGAGACTGTAGAATCAAAGGCAATTCATGAAAATATTTTAGAWCTCTGCTGCATCCAGGAAACCTTCTGTTTGCCTCTATGTGCAGCTTTCATCTCTTTTGTGTAGTCAGTGAAATCTAGGGCATCACTGGAAATTCAGTTTTTACTGTGTATCCAAATGTTCACCTGATCATGGAGACTGCTCAGCACTTCAGAGAAACCAGCTGGTAAACAAGGGAATCTGTGCTACAGCTCCCCTCAAATATGGCTTGGTTTCTACTGTGCCAGTAACTTCTGTTCATGTACTGGAGCCTAAATAATTGATTTTTTCAGTGTGTGCCACAGCACAGCATTTTAAAGCCCAGGCTGCCTTGTCGATGAGTACTGTGATTCTGCAGAAGTTTTAATTAATGGATAGGGATGTCCAAAAGGTGTGGGCAGTAATGAGAGTGAATACTTGGTTTAAATCTGGGAAGGTAATTTCTGTACAGGATAAATCTTTGATATGGATAAAATTCAGATTAGTTCATGGTTCACCTGGCCCTAGTGATACCTACACTTAGAACTTGTGAGCACTGCTGGCTTACAATCAGAATATGTTCTTCCCTGCCTAAAATGGAATTCTATTAGTCAATTCACATTAGCCAAGTCTGAGGTCTGTGTCTGGTTGGATTTATTTGCACTGGGCTGATGACAGAGCTCTGTTTGGCTTTTTGTTTGACCTGGATATATGTGTATCTTCCTTAGTGCTGTCAGTCTRCTCTTAGGCTGCTCAGTGAATACTCCTGTTACTGAAAATCCAAGATCTGTAGTYCTTTATTAAATTATAGAGTACATTACTTGCTCCTTTAGTATTTACCTTTGGGCGTTAGGACTCTTTTTGCTGGAAAATAACTTGGTACAGGGTTTTGTGGGAGCTTTTGAAACCTCTCTGAAAGAAAAAAAATCATCCAAGCACATCTGGGAATGCCTTTAAAAAAACAAGTAGTATTAATCAGCACATCTGCATTTTTTTAAKATAGTATATTTCATGTAAATGATTGCACAAAAGTCTTTATAAGTAGGAAGGTCCCACCTGTGTTATGGACTATAAATTCGCTTTGTACAGCATTCTGTCCCTTTTTTCTGTGTGAATTCCAGAGGACAGCCCCAAGCTGACAGAAAGCCTTTCTGTTGTGGACTTGATTTTGTTGGTAGGCAGAGAGGGTGGGCAGAACCAGCATCCTGTCTTTCATGCTTGTGGATGAGGATTAATCATGATCACAGCTGCAGAATAATGCAGATCTTAGCTGGGGCTRCTGAGGGGGAAGGGAAGGGTATGGGGGGAGCAGAGGACATCTCTGTCTTCCCTTCCACCAGCCCCTCCTGCCCTTTAKGGAGGAGTTGGAAGGAGCAGATTCCTACCTTTTTTTTTTTAAACTAGTTAATCTTTCATGCATCTTGTGGTTTTTTCCATTAATCATAAAGAATGCACTCGATTTACTGGTAACACACACACACAGAATGTTTGCATGGCTTCCTTGTTTCCTTGATGATACAGCAGGCACTGGGTGCTGAAATTCTGCTGGTTCAAAGGCACACAGATTTACACCAGTGACTTTTACTGTGTCTCTGTAGGCAGCCCTGAAATGCCTTGCAGGTCAACTGTTTTTGAAATGGATAAAAGTGTGCTAATTCCTTCAAGGTAAATCAGAAGGATTATGACATCTAGAAGAGGAATCTGCCAGACAGTTCTGAAGCAATATAACCAGGACTGACCCAACAGCGTCTCTAAAGCTTCCAATAAAATTGCCTGAGGAGTCTGCCAAGAAGCCAGATGCTGCTGCTGGAAAAATACCTTCTGTAGCTTGGCATTTGTCCTGTAATTGCTTCCAGGAGAGAATAAACTGTGGCATGACAGTAGAAGGTGAATGGTTCCTCACCGCATGCTGCTTGGTGATTTTTTWAAATATTTCAAGAATAAGCATTATTTTCTGATGTGTTACCAYTCATGCAGATCCTTGTACTCMTTTAACTGCTTAAGAGTTCCCCATCTGAATAATCAAAYCCTTTTTAAATTTTYTCCCTGACATGTTAGCCTGGCAGTGGTTTGGTGGTTCCTTTTCCTGGCAGTGATTCCTTTTGCAGGGTCTCTAACCTGATCAGCTGGGCTTTCATCCTGTTAGGGTGTGAGGYGGTCATGCACACCTGGTTATGCCACAGTGGGGACCCTGCATGGATGTCTCTCTGCATGGAATTATGACACAGCAAACAACACCTGGCCCACACAGTTCAAAGTGTTAAATAGTCGTGTGGCTTTGCTTTTTCTTCTAGTATATTTTCCAGTTGTGGGAAGAGCACTGTCTGTTATTATTCTGAAATGCTGCTGAATCTTACCTCTAACMAGAAAATGCATGGAAACTTCTTAGGGAAGATGCTTCCTGCCTTTGAAAATAGTTAATACTCCTACTGATAGAAAGCAGAGGCATTTGAGGAGCAGTGTGTAACCTAATCAGATACAAATGAGATGAGAATAGATAAGTGATTCCAAGAAAATTATTTATTTGAAATTTCTCCAGTAAAATCTAGCAGCTGTTCTCTAATACTTCTGTTTGGTGTCATGCAGGAGCCTGCCTGCTGTTCATYCCAGCAGTCCTGTGGGATTGCCTTCAGGACTGGTTTGAAGACTGARCTATTCAATTAGAATGGTCAAAAGTAATTCTGCAGCTAAAACTCATCAGWGAATCACAGGATGCCCTGRTTTGGAAGGGACTTTAAAGCTCATTGAGTTTTAACTCCCTGCTATGGACAGGGACACCTCTCACTATCCCAGGCTGCTCCAAGMCCTGTCCAGCCTGGCCTTGAGCAATTCCAGGGATGGRGCAGCCACAGCTTCTCTGGGCACCTRTGCCAGGGCCTCACCACCCTCACAGGGGAGAATTTCTTCCTTATCTCTGCTCTAAACCTACTCTCTGTCAGTTTGAAGCTGCTCCCCCTTGTCCTGTCACTAMATGTCCTTGTGAAGTCTTCCTTGTGGGTTCCCTTCAGGTATTGGAAAGCCACACTTAGCTCACTTGACAGTTTGAAATACTGATATTTTTCAGTTGTGAACATGAATGTAAAAGTGATTATTGCCTGTTTGTGTGAATTCATACAGTCCCAGAAGCTTCTTGCTTTTTCCCTTTGCTGTGCTAGACAATGAACTTTGGTAGGAGTCAGGTGGTTGAGTTTGGTGTCATAAAGCAAAAGTCCATTTGCAGCAAGGTGAATTCCTTTGATCAGTTCTCCTAATGCTTAACAGTCAAGGGAACAAGGGCTGAGTGTTGAAAAATAACAGAGAACAAAGATGCTGGCAAAGGGGCTTTTTGTTATTGYTGGCCTTAGGAAGGTTTGCTTTGCTTTGCTGTAGTGTCAGGAAGCATCAGAGAATGGAAGGGCACAGTGTACAGGTCAGCTCTTGTGGCTGAACAAATCTCAAAGGGACTGGAACAGTTGGTGCAAGATTCACATCCTTTAAGAAGGTCAGTGTAAGGCATCGCTCCAAATTTTACTTCAGATTTCAAAGTATAGCTTAAGTTAGGTACAGTGCTGTTATTTTATTTAAAAGGAATGAGAGGGTGAGTTCATTTCACTCTCACTTGAAATAAGAAAATGATCCTGAAATTGAACAGGAAACAGAGCTGAATCAAGATATTTCTGATAGGAGGACAGGAAGATGAACAAGATTCCTGCAACTTACTGTGCCAGTTCAAAGCATGCTGAGCTGTCCAGGATGCAAGATATTTAATTCTATAACCTTTTCTTCCAATTAGAAGACACAGATTCTGATTGTGAAGAATTTGCATTCCAATATGCAATGTAGTGTCTGACATTGCTTTTACCTTCTCCCTGGTGATGCTCCTGACTGCACACTTCTCCCTTTCCTCCGGTGTGATGATTGCACCACTGCACTTTAGTAATCATTTAACAGCTCTAATTACAGAATACTGTGATCCCAACTGTGTACTTTGTCCTCTTTGCCTTCTTAGTCCCTGTTTCTTTGGTGCTGAGAGGATCACAAAAGAGCYGTTCTTCTGCTTTTCAAAAATAAGTTCCAAAGGCCCTGCTTGGGTAATGTACAGATCTGCATTTTCTCGTGGCTTTGGAGTTGATGACACTGAATTTTAGCCWTAGAGGGGTTGGTTTGTCTGCTGTTGTTTACATCAGTCATGCTGGCATAACTTCTCTGACACTAATGCAGATACACCAGCATGAAATTGGTGTAACTCCAACTCCATTAAAATCAATGGAGTTAGCCAATATGAGTCAAATGCAAGGCCATTGATTTTGTGCTGGTGTGACTTTATTGACTGGAGTGGAGGTGAGGCAGTTTCTGCTGCTGGGGCTCAGGTCACAGCCAGGCTGTGCCTGTGCTTGGAGTAGTTGTGACTTTGGTTTCTTGTTTGTTCTTACACATCATGATCAGAAATTCCTTCTCTTTTCTGCTCYGGGGTCAGCAGTGTGGGAATCTGGGAGCAGTGAAGTCTTGGAGTAGAGCAATTCCTAGGGGAAAAGCATTAGGTAATTCAGTTTCACTGAGCAATCTCTAGTCCCATCTGAATGATTTCCTCTGTTATCTGCTATGTGGTAACAGAGGAATGATGTGGAGTTTTTAAGCCTGCTCCTTTTTGATGTGATAGCCTGCTAAAGCTTACAAAAGCACTCTGAGTGGAGTTTTGAGTCAGAAAGTGCATTTAAAGGAATGATGAGTGCTGTATCTATACCCCAGCACACTGGGATTGTTYCTGGTTTTCAGCTCTCTGGGCTGGAGTTGCATTCCATGGGCAGAGGAGATGTAGTTTTTCCTGAATTCAAATGCCATACCTTTAATATTTCAAAAATCCTTTAAAGCAAGTCCATGTCTTCTATTTTGCCTTTGTTGCATGAGTGCTGCCCTGTATAATAGAAAATAGAAACTGGGATATTAAAATGAAATGTTAGTAATTTGCCATTAAAAATGTTGATGAAATCAATTCATTCCTTTGAAAAGCTTCTTTTTAATCCGGTCAGCATTTTCTGTGAGTAGAAAATTCACAGCACTTCTGGTGAATAATTGGTGGAGTGGAGTGCAGTATTCACCACGACATGGAGTGATTTCCAGGAGGAATTTCAGTAATTATTCCTGCCATCGTTGGAATACTAATAAAAATCTTACTTTAGAAATGTTTTATAGGTCAGTTTTTTGCCAAGCTGCTCTTCAGTGGTGAATCAGCTTCAGTGGTGCTATTTACCCCATCTGAGGARCTGGGTAACATGCCTGAAAGATACCCTAGAGACAGAAAAATGAAGCATAGTTTAAACCACAATAAACTTAATAAAATGTGTTATTAGCCTAAGTTACATGTAGGATTTTGTTTAAAAAAGAGCTTCTTGTTTTCAGGAGATAAGAGAAGTATTTTATGAGTATTGTCAACTTCAGCAATTAAATACTAAGGGAAATTAAATGCTGTGGTTGGAGTACTAGATATTTTTCTGATACTGGATGAATTAAAAGGGGTTATTTCGCAGTGTTGTTCTGGAAGACACTACAGACATAGTACAGAAAACAGCATAAAGGACATAAAACTATTCCTTTATCATAATATATAGAAAATCAGGAGTGGAATTGGAGAAATGGAAGGAAATACATGCTCATTTTAGAGCAAACAAAACTAAATATGAGCTCTGGAGGCAGCTGTGAGTCTTAAAAAGCTGTCTAATTTAGGGAGTGAGTGGGAGATGAAGGGTGCTGGGTTCCTGGGGAGGGTTTGTAGGGGAATAAATGTTTGTGTAGTRTCTCAGTTTGTGCATGTCAACAGTAAAATTCCTTTCACCTTTACAGGCTGCAGAAATACCAGTAAAGAAACGGCAGGAAAAGGCAGTGCTGGCATGGAGTGCCATAAAGGAGACTCCTTTGGCTTTGTCACTGGAAACATTGTGCATTYTGCTGTTCTGGGGCAAATGGCAAAACACAGGAGAGGGACAGACCCATGAACAATCCAACAGAGGCTCTTTTCTGTGGCAGGGCAGCCAGAATTTCAGTGCACAGTCCTGTTAAACACTTTAGAGAATTTGCTTTAATGAAGTGTCACCGACAGCTCTCCTGTTTGCTTTTGTTTCCTCCTCATTTTCTATTCTCTGTCAGTGTCTTAATCTCTCTTGTACCTCAGCTTGCTCATTTCTGGTCCTTACTTGCAGGCCTTGTTAGCTGCAGTGTATCAGTGGGTTTTGGATCAGTCCCTTGGGTTCCTGGTTGGAATTAGTGCAGTGCCTGCTGTGACAGATGAATCCTCTGATGTTCGCCAGCCCTGATCGTTGGGGAAATGAGCTGATGAGTACGAAACAGTGTGAGCAGCACCAGAGGATTTCCTGGCCCCTCTCCCTGGAGGGTACAAAGACCACTGGTGGCAAGGATGGGTTTTCCATCGTCTSTTTGTGTGTGGTCCCACTGCTGTTCTCTGTTAGGCTTTGAGGGCAGGTGGGAAGTGGATGAGTAACATTTTCTCCCAGGATTGCCAACCCTTACACTTGAACTGGTTTTAGTTTTCCAGGATTACAGCACTTTTCACTCCTATTTTCASTTACATTTTACCCTTTTAGTTTGTTTGGGCTTTGCTTAACACTTGTAAAACCACGGGCATCAACGTGATTATATTGGGAGCTTTGGAGGAGAAAAAATTAATTGCAGGGCTCCAGAGGCATGAAAGCAGGAACTAAGGATGGGGGCATAGCTTTTGTTTTGTCAAACCAATGTTTGGGAGGTACCATCCTCTTGTCAAATCCCACTTTGTGGCTGTGGAGAAGTTAAATACCTAGGGAATGCCAGGGCTTAGTTACAAATCCTTTCTAAGACTGCTTTTCTTTTATATAAGCAGATGGAAACTGGTTTCAGGGGAGGGAACTTCTTAAGTTTTGAAGTCCCAAAGAAAATTAATTAATTCATGTATTTGAAAGCCAGAGGGGAAGTATTATGATCATCTTGTCGACCTCCTTCATAACTTGGGCCAAGGGAAGTCCCCTAATAACCCCTACATGAGCTCACTGAAGCGTGGTTGAAAAGACAAATGATTTGACAGAAATTGTTGTTTCACGGGCGTGTGGGGGAGGCGAGTGGAGCTTGGGACTAATTTCCCTGTGCATAAAGGGTCCAACCTGTGTTAATCCTAACTGCAAAGTGAATTTACAGAAATATTTCTTTGCTAAGGCTTTAGGTTTTGTGCTGGCGTAGGAGTAATAGAGAACACAGGCTTAAGAAGTTCTCCTGGAATTAAGAGCCAGTTAATTCCAGAATGCGCTGATTGTGTTCCTGCTGTAGCCACTTAATAAGGCCATGGAAAATGTCAGTATTTTGTTAAAACGAAGAGCTCAGAATCCTCTTTAGGAAAAGCTGAGGCATGCACATAACATTGCAATAGCTGGAGCAGTAGCAAGGCACACAAGGAGATTGTTAGAGTGGATGGATATGTGTAAGATGATGGATTTTTAATTTTTTATTTTTGGAAATGCAGCAAACAAAATTTTGTGTTTAGAGCAGGGAGAGAAATGTGGCAGAAGTGATCAAAGCAAATAGCCTCTCATTGATAAAACACATGCTGCAGTACTTCCCACAGTTGGGAGGCTGTGGTATTTAACAACGGTGACCTAGATTGGAGGAGACAATGAAAGCTGTTGCGGTGAGGAGCAGATTGACTGCCATCCTCATCTGGGTAATAAACGGCTGAAATATGGACAGTGCATGAAAGTTTACTAATGTGGCTTACATAAAGACCTATACTTTTGGAGGAATTGTCTCTGTAGCAAATTCAGTTTGAACTATGGCTGGTGTCTGACAGATGTTTATGTGCTCCTTTACAAAGATACCTATTACTTTATTCAAGGATCTATGAGCCTGCGAGAGTATGACCTGATTAGGTTTGAAAGTAAATCAATATGTGAACCTGTCCAAAAACAGACATGCATTTATTTTAAAAAATATTACTCAGTGGGATAGCCTCGAGGGGATACAGCTTTTCTGGAGAGTTTCAGATGAGATAGCAGTCATATGTTGTTACTTTAAAATATTCAGTGCCATTCAGATGCTACTATTTCAGCTGTCCTGTTGGAAATAGCTGACAACAGGAGATGACATTCCTGATGCTGTGTAGCCACAATGGCCTTCTAAGACATTAAAACTGGCTTAACTACGGACCCCAGGGGTATTTGGTATTTATTTTTAATTTATTTTTTTAATAAGTGGATCTATTATAAATATTTCCCTTTTGTGAAGTGGCTCATGTTAGTGCTCCTTGTAGAGTTACGCAGTTAACCTTTGGGTAAATATAAATCCAAATTCTCGAAAAATAAACTGTCAATCCAGCTGTGACTCGAGAGATGCTTTAAGTAAGTGCCATTGAGCTGTAAAGGCTGATGCATCCCTACTGTGCTGTAAAACTAAATATTATTAAATTGGGTTGCAGGCAGGGGGAGGGGAAGGAGATGGGGGTTGTGAGGGACATCTGTTCTGCTCATCTCTCCTCTCCCTGCTCGTGGGGGGWTTTGAAGCGTGAGTGAGGAGGGTGAGGGCGTTCCCCCCAGCACTGCTCCAGCAGCTGTGCTTGGGGACAGGCAGCTCSCTGTCCCTGGACCTGGCCACAGAGCTCCTGGCAGCCTCACCCTGGGAGCTGTTCCCTCCCACAGCAGCCTTCATTTGCTTTGTCCTTTCCTACTCTCTTCTCAGCTGAGAAGGTTCATCGAGATGCTGTTGGTTWATGCAGGTCTGTTACACCAAGCAGGTGTGTTCAGCAAGCACTGCAACTTCAATTTGTGCCTCTCTTCATTTTTTTTCCTCCCTTTTTTTTTGCCATGCGGTGCTTATTCAGATTCCACAGAGGGGGGAACAGGGAATTTTGTATTTCAAAATCAGTTCAGCAGATTTTGAAAAGCTATCTTTGAATATTCTATAATACACAGACAGATTTGAAGAGCTTATTAAAGAAAGCCCCTGACACACTTCAGCAATATTAAATCACTTCAGACAGTGCATGGCAGTGTAATGTTACTGAAGCATTTTAAAATGTTAAAAGAGCCTGGATTTTAAAGTACTGGTGGCTTCACAGCCCTTACTGTGAAAAGTGATTTCAAGTGTCAAAATTATTCCAGTGTTTGCAGTCTGTTACTTTCTTAAATGACAAAGAAGGGACATTAGTAAATAACTCTAACTGCAGTTAATCTCTGGCCATCGAACCAGCTGATACACTGGGTTAATATCTTTATTAAATGCTTATTTAATAAGTGGGCAGCTGTTCCAACAGGCCAGATGGACTTCTCTGTAATTGTGCTAATAATGAGAACTTTCTCACAAAAAGAAAGGGCAGTAAGAAGATGCATTTGGTGAGGGAGCATCCTGACAAATGGCTTCAGGACAGTCTGGTCCTCTGCCCTCGACAGACTGGCTGGAGTAAGTGCTTCATCCCTCAAAGCAGGAAGGACCAGCAGTGAGAATTGGAGCGATGGGTTCTTTTTGGCTTAGATGTTTATTCTTTGTGTATTCTTTGCCTCCAGAGCCCTGACTTCCCCAGTCCTGCCTCTCTCGTCCTGCTCCAGCACATTGCTGCTGTGGGTTCACACCTGGTGCATTTTTGTCCCCAACAAATACACAGCTTTCTCCCTAAATGTTATCTCTCTAGATGTTATCTTTTTGCACCTATCCCATTTATATTTCATGGGTTTAGTTAACTATTTTCAGAGATCTTTGCAAGAAAGATTACTAGATGGGTGTTAAAATTACAGCTTTGTTTGTGTGGAGACAGAGTCTTTTATACTGGAAACATTATCATAAGCAAGAGGAGTGGCGAAGTATGATGTTCTCAGCATGAGCAATGAATACATTTTTCATTTGTCTTTGTTCAAGTAGGAGAATGAGAGCACTGAAACAGAACTGGAGAAGTAAAAATCTGTACTTACTCTCTGGCAATATGGAATTGGTGCATTTAAGAATTGAGTCCTTGCAGATTTTTTTGCTTTTGGTGACATTTTCAGCCACTTCCTGCATTGTGGTCTCTGTCCTGCAGCTGCTGGTCCAGAAGTGCTGGTCTTCTCTACACCCTGAGCATTGTCTCTAGGCTGTGAAGGCATCTTGGATATGCCAAAACACCTCCAATATAGATCTTTGAGGTAGTCACAGATAATTATACTTAAGCATCTATAAAATCTTGGACAACTGGCTCAGTAGATGGAGAAATTCATGTGTTCCTCCCTTGCAATGGTTTGGTTTTTTTATTTTCCTTTCATGTTTTAAACCCAGAAAATGACTGTTCCTTTTTGTTTCCTTCCCTAACAGCACTCGAAAGGAGTGAATGAGATGAACTGTTTGGGTTATAGTATCTGAAAGGCTAAATTATTCTCTTGGAGAGACGTTCTAAATGAGCCTGACCGAGATCCTGGATCTGTGTGAAGAGGACTAAGGATATAGGATGTCAACTGAGACAGAACTTCAAGTGGCTGTTAAAACCAGCACAAAGAAAGACTCCAAAAAGAAAGGTAGTGACTCATTTCTCTTTATTTGTGTGTGTTTTGTACTTTAATCAGCTCCTAMATCAGCCACCGTTGGCACATCTGTGGCTCTTCTGTTATCTGTGTGCTCAGTGAAAGTGGGATTTGTTAAGCTCCGTGGAAATCTGCTACAGAAATATGGGGTTTGACTCTCTGACATAAAAAACACATCCTTTTGGAAGATGAGAAAAAATTAGCATATTATTTATGGTTCACAAAGAGAAATACTGTTTTTAAAATTACTCAACAAAAGATCACTTTTCTTTTTCTCTGCTGATAAACACATTTTCTTCTAACGGCTTTTTTTTTCTGCTTTGTTTTGAACTAACCAGAGCTCAAATGCACTTTTGTTCCTGGAGTTTGAATTTTACTGACACTCTGTGAAGTTAGAGAACTCAGTAGCAATCTGTGGAGAGATTAATTATAGGAAAATACAAACGATGACAAAGAAAACTCAAAATTAAGGAGAAGCTGTGGAGAAATRCATGGTTGATTAGTTCATATTTGTATTTACAATTTTGCCTCAGACTGTAGAGCAGTTCTTTGGATTGCTAAGTGTGAGAAATGGGACCATATGAATTTGGTGCTTATCCTTATTTAAAGATTTTTAGTAGGGATTTTTCTCCTTACATTTTTAATAGTACTTTTATTGCTAATGGTTTTAAGTACTGATGAACTTGGAGCCCAAGACCTTAAATTGTAGTGTTAGTTCTTGCTGCTCTGTGTAGCCATATTTGGTTATTTTTTTAAACATACACATGAAACTGAGATTGAAAACAGATTTAATATGAATTACTCAAATAAAAAAGTAAAACAAAAAGAAAATAATCATACTAAATAGTTTTAATACTCAACACAGCAAGATTTGAACTTTCATGTGAGCTCTGGAGTTTGTAATTCTGTTTCTTTCTGTGGATATGTCATTTAGCCATTTACTTCTGAAGGTTTTTTTCATTTTCCTAAGACAAACAAACCCCTCATCTTTGCTTATATATGTATAATGAAATTTTACTCACGTATAATGCAACTTTATAATTTATAATGTAAATTTTACTCATAGTAAACTTGAACTGCTGGGCAGCAACACCATTTACTGCAGCAATTCTACCAAAACATTTACTAAGGCCTTGTGTTCCCTTTGGCTTTTGTATCAGAAATCTTTATCCTAGAGTTTGTAGAAAACACAGCAATTAAAAAATTTCAAGTGTTAGTTCAGGAAGATAGTTTAAAAACCTTATGACTGCTCTAGGCCTACACTCACAAATCAAAAATGATTCATTTAAGATTAAAAAGCTCCAGTTGGGAAAGGCAAGAAAAGGGGAACTTTGATGTAAATGAGAATGAGATCTAAGATGTTTAAGGCAAATAAAGTTAAAGTGGTTTGGTTGTGTGATCATTCAGTTTTTGGGGGCAGGCAGGAAATTTAAAAATGTCATTTCTTTGCAATATGGATAACATCTTTTTGATGTGTGTCTCCTATGTTATTTCTTCTGCTGGAGGCTGAAACTTTTGAAACCAGCAAACAACTCTTTTAGGAACTTGATGTTTATGTTAATAAAATATTCAGCATCCAACTTGTAAAAACATTTCCATAAATCACAATAGCAGAACACTTCTCTGCCCAAAATCTGATTCTATCCCCCGAATGGAARTTCTGAAAATTACCTGCAGTGCTGAGGGGGAGTATAAAATATGTTGTGTGGCAGTGATGTGAGTGTCTGGAGAGCTGGAAGGGACAGGGARTGGCAGTGGCACATCCCAGGGTTATTCTGAATCAGTGCTGTCTKTGCAGTCTGAGCCATCCCAGGGCTSGGGCAGTGAATGCTTCAYGCAGACAAGGTACACAATGCACACACTGTGTGCTATTCAAATCCCACGGAACCACAGTCAAAAGAAACTTGGTGTGCTCATTTACTTGTCACTGAGTTGTATGCACTTCCCTGTGTTCCAACAAAGGAGCCCTCCTCTCTATAGTGGGAATGATGGACACGTGAAAAACAGGGATTTTTMTTTTCCTTTTTTTTCCCAAGTTCATTAACTGCGAGCAGTGGCAGGTAGCAAGTGCTAACATGAAGTTTTTTATGTTGCTAATCAATGAGTTTGATTATGCAATGGAACTGAGTATTCCCAGGAAATCAGTCTTTGCTGTATCAACAGAAATTTCAACTCTGGTGGTTTTTATTTTATTTTATTTTTTCAGCTCTGGTGTTTTTTATTTTTTCAGCTCAGTGTTTTGTTGCACTTCTGCAGGAGCCATGCATCCCTCTCCATCCAGAGCAGGGGCAGGCCTCTTTGTATTATCCATGTTTTGGTAGTTCTCCTGCCTTCTTCAGCATTGCAGGGAATGTCTGTCCCACATTTGTATCCCACTCTGGAGGTTGGGGGTGACTCTGAGGGGATGAGGATTGGTGTGGAGATGGAGCATGGGACTGGGTTCTTTCCTGGTCTCAGCCTAAATCTTCTGTGTAGAGCCAGCTAAATCTTTAGTTCTCTTCATCTGCATAAACATCCAGTAAGGTGGTGTTTCTTATTTGGAGTGTTGAAATAAAACAAAGTTTAATTCCTAGGATTTGTGAGGTGTATGGATATAAAAAATAAATATATTTATATGTATATATATATATATATATATGTATGTATATATATATATACATATATATATATACACATACACTTTATATATATACTTTATATATACTGTATAAAGTGTCAGATACATGTGAGCAGCTCTTCTTACTGATGTACAATGGCCWAAAAGAAAGCAGTGACTTGTACATTTGTGGTAATAATGCCTACCTTGAGTTAAAGCCACTGTGATGTTATTAGTTAACAATTTAATAACCTGGACAGGTCAGGAAAAAAGTCCAGGAGGAGTCTAATGATATTTAGTGAGTGTGAATGCAAAGTCTTGCTGCTGGGATGGACTAACTCCCTGCCAGAAGGGTGGAATGTGTGGTTGAAGTTTCTTTAGGATTTCATATAGCTGCTTTTAGGCTCTGTTGCATGGACTGCTGACTTTTGGGTGACAGGGAAATAGTTTGGTTTGTGCTGCAGATGGGRCAGATGACAATGCTGGTGCAAAGATTTGACCAAATATTTCTTTGATGTGCTGGGCACACACAGAAAACTCTTTCTGTAKGCACATGCAGAGCAGTTCCTTTGGAACACTTCTCTTTAGGCATGGTGTTTTTACAGCCATGAGCTTTGTGGTCATAGCCAGCTCTGCAGTGCCTGCACTGGCATCTGAGCTGGTTTGTGAGGCAGTGTCAAGAACTTAAATACAAAACCCTCTCAGAAGCTGCTGTTTGCACAGAATCACAGCTGAGGAGCTCTGATGTTCTGTGGGTAAGTTCAATATTTACAKGATCATATCAGACTGTAATTTTGTATGTTAACATTACACCCTGGATAACCTTAAAAGCAGGGTATTGAAAAAMCAGGTACAAATTTTGCCTTGCATTCAGCCCATATTGCTCTGCTGGATCCAGGGTTGGGTGGGCTCTAGAAGTGCTTCCTGGTCCCACTCCTGGCAGAGGGGTTGGAATTTTAACTGACCTGGAAATACCATTATGGGAACAGAAGTGAGGCAGGCACCTCCCTTCCTCTCCAGACTGTCACTTTTTCCTCCCTGTGCTGTGAAGCTCCTTGTCCCTTGAGGAGCAGTGTTTCACCCTGACCTCCAGAGCCCTCCTTCCTACACTTTATTCCATTTTACAGGCTTACAGTGCRCTAGGTGTTATTAGAGRAGATTATATTTCTGCCATCCCCCAYCTCCAGCCCTAATCTTCATGCCACTCTTGCTGATATCTGCTGGTAACTTCATTGTAATTATCTTTTTTTGSTCACATTTTAAAAGATATCCTGGAGAGGTCTCATGCTGCTCTCTTAAGTGGAAATGGTGAAGAWTTCTCAGATTTAGAAAGCTCAATTTGAGGACTTTTTTGGTGATAAAATTTTTTTTTGGTGAGTTTGCCAGAAGTCATATGTTCTTTAAGAAGAATTTAGAGAATTAATGGTATAACTAATGCTCTTAAATGCTGATGYTATTTTGTTTGTTTATGTCATCTGGTTCATTAAGAAGTGGATAAAAATTGTGTGTTTGTATCGTTCAGGATAGGAAATTAGAGTTTTTTATTAGCCAGAGTTGTTAGAAACATAAACCATGTTTGTCTTGTAGTACATGGGGGAAAAGCCTTGTTGTAAGTGTGTATAGATTATTGAATCAAATTGAAAACATTTACTTGAGCCTATCAGAATTAAAATTGATTTAGAAACCTCTCTGGGGGAAATGTGTTGCATTGATGTTGAATTCACACTGATAACTGCCTGGGAAAATCCCTTCTTGCAAAATTAGCTGAACAGAAAAATTGAAATGGGAGGTCAGTATAGAAGTGAGCCAGGCTACCAAATTTTAGCACAGATCTGTGTCTGGGGAAAAGGCCAGGGGACTTTTCTAGAGATTTAATCTCTTCCTCTTGCACTTAAATTCTGTATTTTTTCTATTTGAAGCCTAGGGCTTGTTCTGCAATTCCATCTCTCATTGTATCCCCATTATACGACTCCTGAGTCAATTTTCAGATGACAGGGACTTGTAAAGAATGGAAGAAAATTCAGAGAGGAGCTTGGGCACGTTGGCACTCAGCATGATGGTGGTTGATGCTCAGGTCCCTTTGRGTGAGATTCTCTTGTTTATTGGGTTTCCTGAGCCTTGTGGGAAGCACGTGGCATCTGGGAGCAGCTCAGAGCAGGCAGGGCGCCAAGCTGGGGATTGCTGCACCCAGCCAGTAGGAATGGGATATTTAGGGAGGGTGGGACGTGCCCTGCTGGAGCTGGACGTCTTCTCCTGGCCTGGAGCTGGGCTCTGTGTCCAGGCTGGATGGACATCCAGGTGCCCAAGCCGTGCTCCAGGAGGGAGAGCTGGTTCATGCCAGGTGAGGAGTTTACACCAGCGGGGTTTGCGTGGCAGGGCT
This sequence comes from Cardinalis cardinalis, assembly GCA_014549065.1. Classification (NCBI taxonomy): domain Eukaryota; kingdom Metazoa; phylum Chordata; class Aves; order Passeriformes; family Cardinalidae; genus Cardinalis; species Cardinalis cardinalis. The sequence continues at coordinate 421,473 of JACDOX010000101.1, read as the reverse complement.
GCCTTGGAGGTGGGAGATGTGAGTCTGATCCTCTTGGGATCACGATGGCAAAAAGCTTAATTGTCCCATTTTATCTCTCCTGAGTGCTGATTAAAAGGAAAGCAGTGGCTGCAGGATCGTTCGCGTGCGGATTGGGCCTGTGGCAGAGCYACATCCATTTCCTGGGTCTTTTAAGCACTAATGAGAGGCTGGGGTCTGTCTAACTATCTAAAGGAAAACCTTTGCATCCCCAGGAGCAAAACTCTTGTCAGACTAAGATCAAACAGGAGCTACCTAGTTAGTTTAAAAGCCTTTGGGGATTGGAAGCCTTTAAAGGAGGTTGTGTTTTGTCATTGTCACTTTCCATCAGAGATGCCCGATGCTACCTCAGCCCTGGTTTGGGCTTCTTAGACCTCATTTGAATCCAGTTTTGCACTAATCATTGCTGAGCTCCAGAGTGGAATGGAGGTTTCTGATAGATGTAAAAGTTCCAGTTTTGCTGACACACAGAAATCTTGGAGCAGTTTTTGCAGCTATGTTTCCAGGTTGGAACTTCAGTTTAAATTAATAACTGCTATGATGGTGGATTACTTTTTTAATGAATTGGATAGTGATGCTGGATTACTTTTTTTAATGAATTAACTTCTTTTTAAAAACGTTGTGATCAACTACCAACAATTAAAGCATCATCACCATAATGAGGCATTTCAAGATGTCACACTGGTAYAGGTTCATTTATTTTTCTGATTATGTAGCTAAGATTCATGTAATCCAGCAAAATTTAGATTTGATCTAAAGAGTAATGCACAGAGTAGCTTCTTTCATTGACTGGGAGTGGATTTGCTTTGTCTCCTTGCAGTAGCTATGAGTTTTTCAATAATTTATAGATCAAGTAACAGCAACATTAATTGATACACTAATTGTGTCCACATGCCTGCCTTTAACAAATCTCTTTTGTGAAATGATTACTGACAATATTAATTGCACGTCTTTTGTGAGTTGATATAAGTTATGAATTCATTCTCWAGTTGAAAGGGGGTGGGAAAATCATTAATTTTGACATTGTGTAGCTATAATTAACAAGGGTTATCCAATAACCTATCATCAATTAGAGAGCTCATGAATTCTGTTTTAAATACCATGTACCAAAGGGGGTCTGTGGTTGTTAATTGAAGGATTCTTTGGGGGTGATGGATGTTGTCTCTTATTGCAGATATGATGTTTATTGTTGTATTTAATTGAGGGAAATCTGCCTAAACTAAGGTTGGGGCTGGTGTTACTTTGCTGCTCCTCACCAGAGGAATCAATAATCTGTTGAATATTAAGAACAGCRTTTCTCAAGAGCTTCTGTTACAATTTTTCAATGATTTAACAGCCATCAAAGCATTTCAGTTTAAARGAGTAATCAGGAGCTCACTGCAATKCATATTCCAGAGAGGATTTGAGCCATGGAACAATCCATAAATACAGGTGGGTGTTGCTGTGCTGCAGTGYTCTGCCCTGGGAGACCTGCTGTGAGCATCACCTGTGCATCCTGTGCTGTACCTTGTTTCTGGCTTTACCCTCTTATGCTCTAAAACTACCCCTGAGATTTGACTGAAATACTGAGAAAGTGGGGCTGGGGCTGATAAGGAAATAGAACTTCTAAACAGGCAAATCAATTCATTTTTAGCAAAACTTTTTCTCTGCTTGCAGTCATTGCAAAGACTCTCAGCAAAATTGCAAAATTCATCTTAGAACTTTTGTAAATGGAAACTTTTGTTTTAGAGAGTTCAGGGAAGAAAATTCTATTGTGTAATGAGTAACTGAGCAGGAGTGACCTAATTCATCCAGATTAGTAGCTAAAATACCTCCAGAGGTTTGGATAAGTAGAAGTTTCCTAATATGGCTCACAGAAAAATATTCTACAGGGACAAGTATGCTGGTGATGATAATGTTTTTGTAGCATTCTTCATCCAAAGATGTTTTCTTGCCCCGTAAATATTAATGAATAACATTTCTGTCAGCATRTTGCACTACGTGCATTTGGGCATTTGTAATTTTCTGAAACATTTTGCSTTTTTCATCAACATTATTATTACTRCTTGCAGAATTTCCTGTAAGAGGCAATAAAGTGTTGCTCACTTGTATAATACAGATTAGAGGTATCAGCTGTGTTGATAACTACTCCCATTTTGCTGAAGGGATATTAAAGACAAGTAAATTTGGAATATTAGTCTGCTCCCAATATTAAATTGCTCACTAATTTTCCCTGAAATAAACAGGTAAAACTTAGCATTGGTATCCACATTATTGCAGTGTATACTTTTTCATATTACTGGGGAAAATTCCTCCAATCTTACATAATTTTACGTAATTTATGGAGAATCATGAGCTTTCTTGACCTATGTACATATGGGGGAAATGCAAGTTGATTTCAGAGGTGGTTAGATCCTTGCATCAAAAGCCAGGGCTCATCTCTCATTTACTTTCCAAAGATTACAGCACAAATCAGGGCAGAGCTTGGTGTTTAATCTGAGGATCCTGATTCTTATTTTGTGCTTTAACCAGCACATTTCACTCTATCTGTGTTGACATCACAGTAATTTCATTAATCAGCTTGTGAAGAAAAACCCGTGAAGGAATGTACAAGTTAACAGACACATGCAGGGTTTGGTTTGTGTGTTTAAACAGCCTGAATTAGAAGTGTTTATTTAGATCTGACCACTTTTGGTAAAGAAAAAAATCACCCACAGAATTGGTGCCATTTTGAAATGCTGTTACAGAAGTTGTAAGCTCTTCATTCATGCCTTGTGGTATATTCCTCTTAAGGAGCTCAAGGAAATATGTAGGGAATTTGGCCAAGTAATAGGCTCAGACTTCCTGTGATAAATATGTCAGGGCAGACATTCACTGTGCTCCTTAGGAGTGAAGAAAAGATKTGGCTGTGACCCTCATGCATGATTCTGTGTATAGGATCAATATGGACATTATTGGTCCTCCAGAATAAAGGCAATATATTATTTACACATAAAATGTGTTTGGGTTGTCAAGTGATAGAGTGGATGTTCCTTGTGAGTCCCAACTCAGCTTATTCTGTGATTCTGTGAATGTGTTGAAGCATCACATTTCTCTTGAAAGTGAATTAGAGATAAACATGTCCTCAGAAATAATGACATCCTATTTGTATTATTTTTATCTAAACATTATTATATATAATAGCTTGTGTTGGTATAAGGACAGGAAAAAGAGCATTTCTCTGCTTTTACATTTGCTTGGTTTTGCATGTGTGATAATAKTTAGTTTGCTTAACCAAGTAATGTGTTTGTGTGGGGGTCTTTTGTATGAAGARTAAAGGGATGTCCTTGAATGCTCATTGGCATCTTTCCTTCTGCTTGCAACAAGAGTGGGGGCAGAGCTGATAGCCCAGGATTGGGATATCCCAGTACTGGGCTAAACCTGAGAGCTGCCAAAGGCCRTTTCCAGTCAGGTTCTGGCTGTAAAACCTTGTGTGGAGATGCTTTAACTCTTAAAATGTTTCTGCTTTGAGCCTCCTGAACAGCCAGAGCCTCTCCCCAGAGCCTCTCTCCGCAGATGAGGATCAGTGGGGTTGAAATCACTTCTGATTTAGACACTGTGTTTATCCAGTTCTCACTGCCCAGGCTGAAATACCAAACCCAATTATCACTTATTTGCAAGCAGCAGTTTACCCCCTTTATTTACTCCAGTATTGGCTTTTCCCAATTCCTTTTATTTATGCAGTTGTGCCGTGCAGGAGAACAGTTGCCAACACAATATCCATTATTATTCTGACAAGAACAGAGTAGCTTTCACTTCCATTTCCYAGAGACAGCATTACTCATTGCTACAAAACAGCACTAAAAACAGGAGAAGGAGGGTGAATTGTCATTTGGCAGCAGAGTCCCAGCACTGCCTGTCCTTGCTCCCAGTAGATCAAGTTTGAAGTAGAGGTGGGAAGGATGTGTGGTCTTTCTTTGTGATGGGGCAGTCAGGGAAGCAAACAAGCTGCTGCTCCGTCTACACAAAAGTCATTAGGAGTGGAACCAAAAAAATTTGCATTATTGTGTTTCCAGCATCTTCCATTGGGGGTGACTGAATCTGGTGAGCTGCAGGGTTTGGGGGATTTTTYCTCTCCCAGATCCTCCTGCCAGTGGTTTCAGTGGCTCTAGATATCCTTCAAAATTGTCCAAAAGCACAGACAGCTCCAGCCTTGACTTTGAAATATTAACATTTCATAACAGATTCTTCTACAAGTGACAGGAGCAGCAGCTTCCTCTGAAGCCAGCTTTAAAGTCTACCCTGCTTTAACCACCAGCAAATGCTGAACAGCTAATCTGTGATCTATAATTACACCTCTTATGCTCTTAGTTTAGTTAGAGGGAGAATTGTGTAGTGAAAAGGATGATTCAGGGAGTGAAATGAAATTAAGTGCAGTCTTTTGAGGTTAACTATTAATTTCATTTTAAATATAAAATTGCCTTGAAAGTAATAAGAGGGTAATATTCACACGTCACAATAATGTGCTATGACTAGGTGGAAGGCAAAAACACCAGTAGTAGCTGGATGAACCCTTCTTTTTTTTGCAGCCTTGTGTTGCCTGTGTAAGTTTTAAATTGAATTCAAATGTCCAAAGTCACATAAAGTGAATTAAATGCACCAGGGAAACTGGGTGTACTCTGAACTCAGGCATGGCTTAAGTTTAATATTGACACGGTTGCCTTGTGTGTTCAGTGTTTGCTGTGTTTAATAGTGTAGGATATTTATGGCTTATCGTTCTTTTTAAAAATTGTACCTATTTGAAATGTCTCTTTAAAAATCATGTTACCAGCCCTTGCCAGTAAAATTGGCTGTGGAAGAACACAGCCTCTGCTGTGGTGAGCGYGTCAGAAGGATGGCAGTGCTCGAGAGACACTGGAGATCAAAATGAAAGCTACCTACAGAATTCTTTATCTCTCTTGCCTATTTTCTTTCCCTGTGCTAGACTATAACTAAAGCAATCCATTATATCTGTGCCTCTGTTTAATTGCATTAAAGAAATGCCGGGGCTCTGAGGTTAAGCACTAAAATTCTAAGGAAGCAGAGCCTCAAAGTTGCCTGTGTAAGCCTCATTTCACATCCCTTCAGGATACACATTTTCATACAGTTTTTAATGAGCTGAGCTCATCTTGCTGTTTCCTGGAGACCTTTGTCCTGCTCAGAGAAAGGAAGGACAGTGGTCAGGGAATGAGCTCCATTTGGGGCTGCTGTCTGTGCTTGGCACTCAGGATGGAGCTGATGCTTTGTTTGCATCACAGCCCAGGCTTAATGTGGATGTGTGGCTATTGATGGAATCTAAATCTAAATTCTTTACATCTCAGAGAAATTTCTTTCATATATACCTCTGAAATGAGTTTAAAATGAATAGTTTGAATGACTGGACATCAGTGCAGGCCCTCAGAGGAGTGCAGTCAGAGCAGGATTTGGGGGGGATTAATTTGGCAGAGGAACAAATGGGAAGAGACTGAGAGTTGGTTAAGATACRGATGCTTAACATGATCCCAGGGTTAGAGCAGAGAGGGATGAACAATCTTTAGTGACACTGAGGTTTATTAGAGATTATCTAGCTCTAAAATGATGTAAAGGCTCATACTTTGAAACTCATCTGCATGTGCATGTGTTAATGAGGTCCAGGATAATGCTAATTAATAATAATTCTTTTTAGGCCAAGTCATTCCCTACAAGACAAATGTAGGTGGTCCCACTCATTGCTGGATATTTACTTCAGTGAAACAAATACAGCTTGAATATTCAAAAATAGCTTGAAAGGAATCCTACCAACCTGAAAGCTCACTTTAATGCTAATTAAAAAGGGGTCATGTCTGGGGTTTTTTATGCAGACATATTTAAGGGGAGCAACAAAGATCCTGGGGTCAGATCTCATGGAAGAAATGAACCTTTATTTTATTGTGTTTAAAAACCTTTAGGATTTTATCTTAATTTCACTATTCATTCATTTTAAATTATCTCACAACCATTTTCAGGGACATGGTCATTTAAGCAAATAAAGATAAAGTAAATATGTATTTCATATATTTAAAAACCTAGTAAACTCTCTCCAGTAATTTCTTAACTCAGTAATTCCTCATATTCTATTCAATGCATAAACTGCTGGTGTACTGAAAAGATTATAAAGATAAAGAGGAGGTTTGGGTTTGAGTTTTTTTAATCTTGTGGTGAAACCAATTATTTGGGGTTAAATGTCCGTAGAGCAGTCAGATATTGGATTTTTAGTATGTGAAATTATTGTGTGTTKATATGAAATACTTTGTGTCTTTGTATGAAACTCCTCTGTTTTTAAGACAAAATTTAATTACAGAAAAAGAATTTTGAGGGGAGATTTATTAGTCTGTTTGGTAATGAAGCAATCAATGGAAATACAAAGGTGCAGTAAGCCCTTCTATAAACACACTGTGGAAAATGTATTTCCTGTTGCCTATTAAGATTGACAAATAAAGATGTCACTTGTAACAAGTAACCTGACATTTGCTGCTGGAGYCCAGTTTTGTAGTAAAATGTTCACAACAGAGGAAATAGGAAGCCTTGAAGTTGTGAAAAGTAACTTGTTTTTCACCGTTTACTCACAATTGAGCTTCCAGGGAGGTTTTGTTGACATTTAATCTGGTTTTGAATATTTCATAACGAAGAAGCTCATTTGGGACCGTTGGCCAACACAAGAGTGAGAAAGTCAGAGCTACACCTTTGAGTGAAGTTATCAAAGAGGAATTTTATGTTTTATTAAATTTGTGCCATGAATATGTGAATATATGTTGTTTTCCACTGCTGGATCACAGGGGAATGCTCTGGTTAGAGAGTGAGCTGGGGGAAGAGACCCCAAAGGTGCATCTCTTCATGTGTTTTTTCAGGGATGTGAAGTTATCTTCGAAAATGWAACTTGAAGCTGGTGTGAGTTCACTGACCATCAGATGAACTCTGTGAAGGCAGCCTTATGTTTTCTGTTCTTTCCTCTTGCTCTGTTCCACACAGGCTATCTCCAGCAGATAAGGCTAAACTRTTACAACATCATCTTTTGTTAATGCCCCATAACCTCTGCAGGCCAGATTTTGTAGTTTCTGTCATTTCACACTAATTATATCCAAACACAAGCGGATTTACTTTTTTCTCTCCAAGCAGATGATGTTTGGAGGAGACTGAATTCTCTAAGGTTAGTAATGAAGTTTCCATTTGAAGCAACCCAGTTCAAAGGGGGAAAATTTCCCCTTTAGGTTTAGAGCAAAGGTTCTAAAAGCCTGAGATGTGAAAATAAAGAGGCACTAGTTATAAATACCTTTCAAATTATGTCTCTTTAGACTTGCTGAAATGTGTGGTTAAGCTTCTTTCTAGCTGCTTTAAAATATTCAAGGTTATTGGCCTGCATTAAACTCAAAACCCTTTAGATACCATTTTTTAAACCAAGTTATTCAGAACTGATAAGCAGAAAGATTTGAAAATGGGGTCTGTGAGGAGGAAAAAACCAAAAGACTTGAAAGAAGGAACTGGGTGTTTTCTCTCAAAAAATAATTTTACTATTTTTACACTCAAAAGTGAATTATCTTAATTAGTAAGTGTATAGCACAAGCAGTTTCCTCTTGCCAGTGCTGTTTGTATAAACTAAGCATCCCTGGAATATGGGTATTTAGTCAGCCAGACTAGAAATGTCTAGAAAACATTAATATGCTTTTGCTGCTTATGACCAGGGCAAAATATTCTAAGTGCATCACCTCTGAAAGTTGCTTGCCAGCATTTGGAGCAGGGTCTTCATTTGATCTGCTGTGTGTGATGGGCTTTGAGGTCTGAGATTTCATAATCAATATGTGCCTGTTCATCAGAATTTCATCTATTTAGATACATTAATTTACACATTCACTCATCTCAAGCCTAATAGTGAGTAGTATTAAGTGACTTCTAAGTCMGAATTGTTGAGGGAAACACTTTCCTTTCATGAAAATTTCAGCTTTGAGTCTGGAATTCAGCCATTGGATGTGAGAATCAGGAGTGCAGCTGGAGCAGCCTTGCCCCAGTGAATGCACAGGTGGGCCAGTGCTTGCATTGGCAGTGGTGGAATTGCTCCATGTGATGGTGTTTGACACACAGGTTTGGAAARGGAACTGGATCACTCCAGGGCAGTGAATCCCAGCACTCACTGTGTGATTGGAGGTGCTCTTTGTGCTCCCTTTTTAAAAAACCCCCAAGTGGTGTTAGGGATGGGAAGATTGTGCAAAAAGCATTGAATCGCTGAGTATCTGCATCCATTGGATCCTGCAGGTTTTTATTTCTGGTGTCTGACAGAGGTGTGGCTAAAGCTTCATATGACTCTKCTTTAATGTACTTAACTTTTGTACCAGAGGCATTTTTATTCATTTGGTGTCTAAGTACAGCAGGAGATTGGAGCAGCATTGCCAACCTCTGCAAATGCTGTAATCATGGGATTAACCTACTTCAGAGCCCTGGGAGCACGCTCACTTGGTGAGGAGAGCAGGAATGTTTTCATCACTCTGAGTTCACTGGCAGGTTTTGAAACCAGATTTTGCTCCTTTTATTTGTGCCTCAAAGTGGAAGGTGCAGTGGAAATGATTGTTTCCTCTTCTTGCATTCTGCTTAGAGGAATGAGAGTTTCTTGTACATTTTCTGTGCCTCTGTGAGAAGGTTTGTATTTATTTCTGCTGTGCATGGACACAGAGATTTTCCTAGCACACGGATTGTTGTTTTAGGAAGAGGAATGAATGGCTTGATATATCCCAAAGTAATTTGTCAGTCRGCTTTGGGTTTCCAGCTTACAACAGCTTATGGTTATTACAAGCAGAGCCCTTTCAGCATTTTAGGCACAAGAAGTGAGTGTAAAAGGCAGTGCTCATGTGCACTGTGTACAATTTTCATTTTAGAATGGAATCTTTCATTTTACGATGGAATCTTTTCCATTCTGAAATGAAAATTCTTAAGYTTGCATTCTAAAACCAACCCGATTCTTTTGTTGGAGACCCACGTTCAGAAATTGAAGAAGGGTCAGGTTTGTAGCCAGCTGTCCATAACCTGATGCTTCTTTCCTGCTTTTAACCTCCTGCAAATGAAACTTCCAGATTTCCTAGAATGATTTTGGGGATGCTGCTGTCTGTGAAAAGCCTTGTGWACTTGTAGGTATGTTTAGAGGAAGTCACAGGGAGCAACTGTGCCAATAAAAGATAAGTTGACCTGAAAATGAAGCCTTCAGTGATGCAAGAGTAAGACAGGAGAAGGAATTGTTGATATTTTAAATTACTTTTCACTAGCTATGGACCAGCCCCACAGARCTCAGTGCATGGTCACGGCACTGCATCTCCACCATGCTTTAAAAAGAGAACAAATTGGCATCTTGTTTCTAGACAAACAATCCCTGCTTTCCTTCCAGTTAATTTTCAGTGAAAAGAAGCAGCAGCCAGTTTTCTGGTTCTAACTGCACTCATAATAATAGCAAGTTGGCAGCAACGGCGAAGAAGGGAAAATTCACGCCTTTGCAGCTAAACATTTTGTTCTGAACTGTATTTTAATTACAAAATGTCACTTTGTGATAAATGAAGCTTTCTTCTTCTAGCTGGTTTCAATTAAGTTTTGTTTTAAAAAGGAAGAATAGGTTTTAATAAGGCCCAAAATACATAAAATATTTCATTTTGACTTTAGTAGAACAAAGAGGATTTTAATGTTGAATCAATATCGAATAACTTGAAGTTATCTTGGCTGTGGGCCTTGGTTTCCTGCTATCCAGGTTGCTCTTTTTACTGGCCAGGGTCACCAGTGGCTCCAGTGGGTGTTGTTTACCTTTCCAGATGCTGAATTACTGCATCCCAGATGCTGGCAGGAAAAGTCAAACCAACCTTGCACTTGGGGTTTCTCTGAGCTTAGAGATTTTATGGAATTAGTCTCACAAACATGGACTCACTTCATGATTAAGGATTTTGACTTAAAGGAAGAAGCTGTTTCCCATAAAGAAAGATGCGGGGAATAAACATCTTCCTGTAAAATCACATCTCTAATTTGACTTTTGAAGTAGTGGATTGATCAGAGGACAGTTTACAGATATATACAGATGTGTTCTGTCTGCCTCCTGTCTGATGTGTGGTGTCATTCTTTAAGCTCCAGGGTGGAGATTCTTCAGGAAGATTTCATGCAATCAAGAAACCTACCACAAAATGCACACACTCTTGTGGGAAATTAGGAGGAGAGGATTACTTTCTAGTTTGCCAGAGCTGCCCCACTTAAAGCAGATTTGCTGGGGACTCTGCATTGTAATAATGCAAAAGGTCTGCACGTTCAGTGGGGTGGGCTCAGCCTCTCAGTTACATCAAAATAAATCTGCCGAAATCAGTGCAGACAAATTCCAGGAAGTTACTAAACCAAGACATATTTTGAATTACGGTTGTTGTTAGCTGAAACCAGTATGGAAATGTCTTTTCCTAGAATTTACACTTTGAAATGATGTATTCACACACTTTCATTAGTGTGTGAGTGGTCTGGTGATGTAGCTGAGGGMAAGGGACATGGCAGTGATTTCAGGCAATTGGGTGGCCCAGCTGCCTGTCCATGGCACAACATTTAGATAAACAAAATTAGGAAAAAAGTAGCACTGTCCTCAAGATGAAGGTTTGGGGATTTTTCCCCACTCCAGCTAGACAAGAAACCCACAAAATATTGCAGTGTAGACAAAGCTGCAGATTGTCTAAAAGCTTTAAATCCCAGTTACTGCTGGGGTCTGGGCAGTGCATCAGCCACATCCAGGCTCTTAAAGGAGCACTCTGTGGAGGGAATGTGATTTTCTCTTTAAATAAAGCCTGAAATAAAGCTGGCTCTCTAAGAAGCAGAGATTTTAAATATCTTGTCATTGTGAAGGGATTTTGGTCTCCCGGCTGTAAGAATAAACATATGTGACTCCTGGTCTGCTGCTTACAGGGTGGGGAAGGATTCTTGGAAGGAAATAAATTAATGTCAGTGATTTCTCTGGTTATCTTTTAAATGTGAATAAATGCACCTTTCAGTGTGAGGTGTCTCTAGTTTTCAGAATGGTCAACACAAAGTGTTTTGTAGACGTGGCAGTTTAATGCTGTGAAAATCTTCTGGCAGTAAGACAGATGTGGCAAACCCCTTGTTGGAAGGGCTTTGGAAGAGGAGCAGGTAAGGATTTAACACCCAAGTAGCTGCTGAGCACACAGCCACTCTATTTTCTTTGTYAGTGAAAAAGGCAAGAGTGGCTGTGGAATGTGAGGAAATGGGARTTTCTCTAACATTTTTACTTTTATAGAAATAGAAGGAAATTGCTACTGAGGAGAAAGAAAAAGCTGCTTCAGAAATCCAGCTGCTGTTGGAGTTGGAGCTGTGTAAATCCTTCTTGCTCTTAGCTGGTGCAGGTTCTTCACTGTCCTATTACATGACCATATTTACAAAGAGAAACCTTTGTTTCTCTTCTTTTTCTCCCCCAGTCTCTGATAAAGATGTACATCTTTCTATACATGGAAGGCTGTAAATATTTCCATCTCCCGCAGGTAAAATACACAGCACGACACAATTAAAACACAAAAATATTTCTGAAGCAGTTTTGCCTCCCTTCATTTGGCAGCACATTGTCAGGATGTTCTAATGAATCCAGCCTGCAGCAGGAGCTGCTCTCTTCCCAGTTTTCCCTTTATGAGTTAACAAAGAGAGAAAAGTAGGGAAAGTGTGTCAGTGGCATSGGGGAAAACGACAGGCGGCTTCAGGGGCAGGTGTTGGATCTGCTCAGCTCTGGAGGTGCCAGGGAGCCTCCAAACCCRCTTTGGACTCTGCTTGTAGGAAATTGAGAATTCTGCCCAAGGCAGATAGAAAGGAAATTTGGGATTGAACAACTTCCATCAAATAACTTTGGCAGAAGATGCCTTTTTTTTTTTTTTTGCCTTTAAGTCCCAAAAGGCACATACAGAAATCATGTCATYCTTGTTTTAGGTTTCTTTTTAATTTTTCTTCCACTTTTTTTTCAGCTGTGTGGCAGATTTAGGCTGTATCATGCTTGAGTTTTAAGGAAGTTCTGGCAGTTCATATTTCTGACTTGTCTCCCTTTGAGGAATGCTGTGGTGCTGAATTGAATTAGCCATAATACCTGGTCTGTAATTTCAGGTATTTCCTTAAATTATTTACAAATATTCTTGTGGCAAATCAAGCACTTTTAGTGGTGCATTTTTCCTAAACTGAGTGATTGCCTTGAAAACATCTGCTTAAATTTGTCACTTTATACTGAACATCCCTTGCATGTTGTGAATTCTTTGTAGTCCAAATACACCCAAATGGGAATTTTTTGACCAGTATTTGAACTCTAATCAAACCACACTTGAGTTTTCTTCAACTCCTTTTATAGTCTCAATCTAAATCAAAATTTTTCCTTTTCAAATTGGATTTAGTGGGATATTCCTGAAAAATCTCTGTTCTTCCTCACTTCCCCGTCAGAACTTACAGCCCAGAAGTAACTTGGGAGYGTGGGAATTGCAGTGTTTGCAAATGCACAGGCAGAAGATTTCTCTAATACAGCTGTTAGGCTTTATGGATTTACCTTCATAAATAATTAACCATAATCCTAAATGAAAAACTGTTTAGATTTTTCTTTTCCTTAGGTGGGCTGAAATACGTTACTTCAAGTAAATTGTCTTTCAGYGTCTTCTCAATTTAATTTGTCTCACTTTAATTACTGCACTTTGGTACCATTACAGTCTTTTTTCCATTTCTGTCTAAATATAATGGTTCTGCAATGCTTTTCCAGAGGCTGCAGGTAAAGAGYAATTCCAGCAGTGCAGAATAGAAGGTGATGGTGTATAAGTAGTGCCACAAGGAGGGACAGATCATAGCAGTTAAGCAAAAAGAGCCAAAGCTTAACTTTTAGAAATTACAGGAAGAAGCATTTTGTAATCTTGAAACGAAATTTCATATGAGTATTGAAGTCACAACTTACACACTGGTCAGCCACCAGTCATATCAGTGTATTTGTTTCAAGGATGGAAATACATTGTTTTCCTGCAGTGTCTGGAGCCTCACTGAACTGCAGCATCTATTTTGATTTGCTTTGTCCTTATCTTTTTTTGGGCCTCCCATTGCTGGGATTTTCTCCTTAATTGGTTTAGGGTGGTGTTGCTAGAAAAGTGCAAGGGCTGCTTCTCTGACTACATCTGAGAGGCCTTCTAAAAACCTGGCTTGCCCTCCGTGGCCTCAGTTATTCCTTCCTTTATTAAATCCCTCTCAATCCCACTCACACTTCCATCCTTGCTCACAGCAGTCTGAAATTTGCCTGAGAAAARGTTTCTCTGTGCATATTCTTCCATAACAGACTTCCCATGAAGATTTCTAGAATTAACCTGTTAGGAAAATAAATCTYCTTTTGCTACCATGGAATTGGAAATAACCTGAGAGAAAGATCCTTAAAGTGGTTTCTCTTCTCTGAACTTAGACTGAGGATAATTTTCAGGCATTGATTGTTTATCAGAGAGGCTTTATGGCAGCTTGAAGTGTGGCTTTAGTCTTCCTTCACCTTTGCAGCACATTGTCTAGGAAACCAAAGGGTGGCTTGGAGGTGTTTAATAATGCTGGGCTCTGTCAGTGGCTCTGTATTTGTGTGGTTATGGAGTTCYAGTGCATCCACAAATGGTTTGGATCCAATATAGAAAGGAGAATTAGTGACTGTGAAGGTCTGGTGAGGGTTGAGAATTGTCTGTGCCGAGTGCTCCTGTTACTCACACAATGCTGGGTTACTTTTGCCATCAGGTGTATTGACACTGAATAGAAAACCACTTTTTCTGCTTCCCTTTGCACTTAGAGAAATCAAATACAGAACAATGAGATTAAAGTTGCAGAAGAAGGGAAGATTTGGAGCAAATAACAAGGATATCAAAGCAAATTGCATCTATTGCTTTAAAAAGCACCTGCTTTTAAAAATGGGGTCAGAGGACTTTGAGCTCTCTTAAAGCCACAATTTAAAAGCCATGACTTGTGCTGTTGGTGTTTTCCCACTCAGTGTGGGTAGTATTTATAGAACTGGTTTTTGATTTAGTTCCCCTTCTTGCAGTAAATAAAATTCAGAGGAAAATCCCATGTGGGGATGGGCACAGAAATAGCCTTTTTGCACAGAAAGCTTGATCCAAGCAAGGAGTTTTCCAGCAAACCTTTAGTGTACAAGGAGGAAAACATAGTGAACAATAAACAAATAAACACAGGTGGGATTAACATTCAGATACCCCTGTTAAAAACAACACACTGTGATAATATTTTGATAAGCAAAGAACACTCCAGTTGACGGTAATAAAGTGTCTGTCAACAGCTGCTTCCCTTGCAGGATATAGGCAGGTATTTTTCCATTAATTTATCAATGAAATATCCTTCTTCCCTTTCTCTGGAATGGAGAGGGCAGGTGAGAAGGTACATTTAAGAAATATTTTTGAAAAGCTGCTATACAAGAAGCTGGAATGCTAATGTACTTTCTAAGGTTTCCATTGCTGGACATATTTTGGACATACCGAAACACAAATGTGTTGTACACATTTATGATGCTGTACACATCTATAAATACTGCCTATGGAGGTGGATGTGTRTCTTTTTTACTCCACATCTCAAAGTACTGTACAAAGTTTGGAACTAAATAAAGATGAAGAGTTCACCAAAATCACTTGTGCGCTCTGCCCATTGTGAATGGTGCATTTTGGAATTTTATTTTAAGCCACTTTTTAAAAATGAAAATGAACCTGCATCCATCAGTGATGGGCAATGAATGGAAAAATAATAAAGCAATCAGCCACCACTGAAATGCTGCCACCTCTCAGGAAATGGCAGCAATTTGCCTGTGCTGCAGCGCATCACAGTATCATCACTCATGTTAATATTTGATTTCCAAGATTCATGTTTCTGATATTTATGACAGATGTAAATCTTGGAAATCCAGAGATGTAAAATTATGGGCTTGACACCCAGAGTAAGGCTTTTGTGCTTCTTAGCTACTAAATAACATCAGTTAAAGGAACAAGGATTGTTCTGTCTGAGCATGAGTTTTCCCACGTGGTAGGTTGTGTCTCTGATGATCTGATAAAAAGTTCTGTGGTTTGTCCTGTAAATCAGTGAAGGGCAGATAAACTACACTGATTTTACAAAAGAAAATGCTGTTTTTCTGTATTAAAAGATACCAGCCAAACTCCTACCTGTAAAGCCTTTTCTTCTCAGTGGAGGCTCCTCTCTCAGGTGTTTGTGAGCTTCAAGCATTTCAAGCAGCTCTACCTGTTCTTGTAGAATCACTGAGCACTAATGGCTCTGAAAGAAAACAGTGTTTTCATTGACCTTCCAATCTCCAGCATGAGTTAAGAGTTGAATTTTACCTCACTRTCACTCAGCTTCACTTCTGTGAAGGATCCTGAGCTAGATGTGGGGTGACAGTTCCAGCAGGATGCTGCTGCTCTGGGTGGTGCCACTCAGGTTCTGTCACTCAACAGGCACAGGGGAAACTGCAGTTTTCTTTATCAAATATGAGAGAATTAGCTGTAATTAATAGAATTTCATTGCAAAGCCGATTTTAGATGAGCCATTAGACACTGCTGGTGGAAAGGCTCAGCCTAGTTGTCTTGTGGCAGTGCTGCCTGCAAAGTTGAGAGTGCTTTGCTCGAAGCTGAAGTCACTTGTAAGTAATTAAAAAAGACAAACTTTTGCTTCTCAAAATTTGTATTAAACTACTCATAGTTAAGAAAGATGTGCCCCCTTYTTTAGCAAACACTCACCTAGGGGACATTTACCTGGATTTCACTGTGCTTGTTACACCTGAATGCTTAATCTGTATTTTTCTGTGCTGTGTTGATTTGGTTGGGGTTTCTTGGTTTGTTTTTTTTTTTCATAAAGAACTGGCTTTTCTCTCGCAGTGGAGCAGTTTGTGTTGTAATGTAGACATTAAAAGGTTTCAGTTGGGCTGAGCTGATTGCTGCTGGAACTCAGAGTGCAGGGATGGATTAAGATCAGACAAAGCTGTGTGAAGTTGGCTGTCAGCTACGCTCAGACTTCTGACGGGGGATGTAAATTATGCTCTGCTGCAGCTCTCTTAGTTAGCTGATCTATGGAGTGAAATTGAACCTGACTACCTGGGCTGTTCATCTTTCTTCTTGATGGAGAAAGAGGTGCCAGTGGCACTGAGCAGCGAGTACCAGTGCAGAGGGAAAAGGCTCAGGCTGCAGGAGATCAGGATGTCACTGACAGCCTGTAGGACATGGGAGTGATGGAAGCTCCCTCCCCTCTGCTGCTCTGCAAGGGAAATGTTGTAATTTTAAAAAAGAATAGAGGAAAAAAGTGTTAACAGAATTGCTAATTAAATTWAAATGCCTTTGATTAAGGAAAATAAAACAAGGCCATATCGTGGTGTAAGCCCAGCTGGTAACTAAGCACAAAAAGAAATTATCCCAGCTGAAACCAKGACAGCCCATAAGACAAAGCTTTCTCACAGGTGTGATGGCAATTAATACATGAGTAGTACTTGGAAAAGGAAGTGAATATGAAGTTATTACTGAATATTATTTATACCTTAAATTTGCCTTCATCTTTATTTTTGAGTGCTTTTGATTTTGTGTGTGTTGTGAGAATGAGGATATAATTCTATAGACTTTCAGATTTTACTTTTGCTTTCCAGTATGCTGTAAAAGTTATCCTTGAAATATTTATTCCCAAAGCAGATCTTGAAAATCTGTTGRCTTTGGTTGTTCAAATTATGAACTGACATGGATTTCAGCAAAAAGAGGCTGTGAGCAATTTTGTGTTAACTGAGTCTTTTAATCTCCTACGTGTATTATTTAACAACTAATGATGAGCATCTAATGGTGTTGCAACTTTTCTCACAGTGGAAACCTTCACTTTATTCTTTCCCCACTTTCTGGCTTCTCCTCTTCATAGAAGTGATGAGAATGATAAAATTAGAAAATTACTTTATAAAAGTAGAAAATTAATCTGACATGATTTTATGGAATTACAGGCTTGAAAGTCCTTGAGCAATCACAGAGGTAAGGTCTGGACCATGCCACAGGTTCACTAAGATGCTCTTAAAACAATTTCAGTGAAGCAGCAYATTAGCAATGGGTAGGTGCTCCTGTTGTCCAAATGCAGGACTGAAAGTTCTCTTTAATCTCTGACCTGTAAATTTAGCTGATTTCTTCTTATCTTYTCCCACCATACAGAGAAAAATTAATTGCCTATCCCTTAATGCCGACAGGATCATAGCATGTCTGGAGAATGGAATAAATAAAAAAGTTGCAAAAGTTCTGTAATGCCATCATGCTGCAAGGGATTAGAGTCAAAAAGATAGCAGATAGAAAATACACAAGAGAAGCTGGATAAAATTAGGGTGGTTAGTGCAGGGAGTTGGAAAGATAAAACAGATGCTTCTTGCCAAGAGATGTAACAAGAAGTGAAACCTGAAGAGCAGTAAAGTTATGTTACAAAAAAGAGAGATACTTGCTTCATGGAACTCACTGCTGCAAACTAGAAGTGCTGAAAAATTCCTTATTAAYAATAGACACTTACTCTGAATACCTGGATAACCTTATTATTATGGTTTGGCTTTCTTCAAGGTACAGAATCCTGTGCAGTCCCATCCAGAGGAGCCTTCCTGAGTGGGAATTTTGCACAATCTCCTGACTGAATTGAAAGGCAAAAGGYGTGCCAGCCAGTGAGGCAGGGAGTCAGAGGTGGGGCAGCTGTCAGTGTTCACATGCTGGGCTTCATCTGAATGTTAAATATTAAAATGTGCCCTCTCCCTTCCCACATTGTGCAAAAATTCTCTGTGCTGGAGCTGGGAGGAGCACAGGATAGCAGTTCAGGTTGTTGATAGCAGCAGCCTATGGTTAAGTGGGGTCCTTGGGCTGTGGATGGGAAGCTCATTCTTGTCCTATGCACTCCTGAACCTCAGTGTGAGCAGAGGAGCAGCCAGCAGCAGCACAGGGATTGTGTTTTCCAAGTGCTGCTTCCCTCTTACAACTTGTTTTAAACCAAAATATTSCAGTTCCAGCATAGGAGCTTCTGCAGTTGTTAGCGAAGTCATTATTCCACCTATTTGAAAATCTAGGGGAGTTCACCTCAGCGCTCCTGCACCTTCCAGTGAGCACGTGTGACTTTTTTTTTAGCTGTCTCATTAGCAGGCTCTTCTCCTGTGCCATCATTTTCATTAGGCAGCATTGTTGGAGGGAGCTCTCAGAGGCTGAGCTCTGATTTCAGCGCACACGGGAGAGCGAGCRGAGGGAGCCTCGCGTGGAGCCTGGCACCAGGACCAGAGCCATGGAATGGCTTCCAGGACTTATCCTCGTTATTCTGTGGCCCCACTGCTTTGTCTGATCTTAGTCCAGAATCATTAGCAACAAGCTGGCCTGAAAATCCTGTTTGTCAGCAAGGGTAAATGGGCCCTGTGAGGTTCCTGCTGTTGCCTCGTGGGGCAGCTGGACAAGTGTGGCTTTAGCATTCACAAGAAATCTTTGAGACATAAGAAACAGTAAAATTGTCCTTTTATAGTGTTCAGTCTTCAATTTTGCTGTATTATTCAAAATGTGAGCTGGTAGAGGATAATGCCCTGTCTGGCCTTGCTGAGAGCAGGTGGTATAAATGAGCTTTCTTAAGGCTGAGGAATTTTTGGAATGACAGCACTAACATAAACAGTGTTAAAGTCTGCTTTGTTCTTCTGATGAGATGGTGCATTTATTTAACTCAGCTTCAAGGTAAAAAAGCTTTATCCCTACAAGCTGTTCTAGCAAAAGCCCCAAATTGGGTAATTCTCGTGTGACAGGCCAGCCTGCTGAAGTTGCTGCCATCCTGGAATTTCTCTGAGCCATAATTAGGAAGAACTGGGTTAATTCTGTTTTGTAGACTGAGCTTGAACAGTGCATCTAGTGCTGAGTTTGGGGCTATCAGTTACCCAGCCCCTCTGTAAGCTTGGAAGTCATCACTTTAGTTATTGACACAAAATGTGCAGAGGAATCTGGATCTGCTGCGCTTACTAAATGAAGCTGATTTGTCTTCCAACATCAGCAACTTAAAACTTTCTTAAGATTATTGGATTGGGAAGAACTTTGAGTCTAGTCACACTGGTAATTATGCATAGTATATGTAGTGTTTATCACAGTCTGTTCTCCAGGTTGCTGCAGGTGTACAGAGTTCTTAGTGCTGCCTGTGTGTAACTGCAGTGGAAGGTGAGAAGTTAACATCTTTAAAGATCTCTGTTTCCCTTCCACACCTGCCTGTAATTTGCGTGGCAATTGAGGAAAAGTGAGTYTAAATGAAAATAAATGTTCTGTTTCTAATTTTTGTCTCTTCCTGGAAGAGGCAGGCAGGAGGGGGCTGGCATCTTTGTCATATAGATTGAGGAAAACCCAGCTGGGTTGTAGCTTTGTGTTATTTGAGATGTCCAGGGTTGGTTGGCCATTGAAATGAGCAAGGAGAAGATGCTGTATTTAGGGCATTGTTGTAGTAATATTTTTTATGGGGGTTTTGGATTGGTTTGGTGGGACACATGTTCCAATCTCAGAGGCCCTGCTTGTCCTAGGAAAAGGTTTTGGAGTTTGAACTAGTGATACCTGAGATCAGGAGGAGGTGTTCACATCCCCAGCTCTTTTACTGGAGCTGATCTGAAAGGGAAGGCAGGTGATGTTGGGGTACTTGTGGGTGAGAAGGTGGCTGGTTTTTGGGAGGGGGATGCCATGGAGATGAAATCCCTGTGGTGCCCAGGCTGCAGCAGGAGCTGCCCTCCTTCCCTGCCCCATGGGCAGGACATGCTCTGGGGCAAAGCTCCTGGCAGAGAAGCAACACGAGAGGCAATTTAAAGGAGCCTTRAATTAATCAGGCTCAGCAGCCCTGAGCTGAAGGGCCAGATCCTGTGCCTGGTACATGTGCTGAGCTCCTAGTTCTGTCTGTAGCTTTGGAGAAAACAATGTTGACATCAGAGATGTGAGCAGAAAGCCGCCTTTTCATCCTTCCTGCGTGTAATTTCTGACAGGTTTTCACCCCCTCTCTTTTATATCCGCTGTTGTTTGGGTTTTTTCCCCTCTTTGAAGACTTTTCCATTGAATTTTAAATCTCAAAATTTAAACTGTGTGTAGACATAATTGTGTCTCTTCCTATTTACTTAGTCTTGCTACTTGTTATCTGTGCAATATTAGCGATGACACTTTTTCCTAGGCAGGGTTGTCAGTGACATATTTTCATATGAAAAAAGGGGAGAAAAGGAGGAATATTTTGAATAGAAAACTTGACTTACTTCAATAAAAGTAGGCAGGTGGTGTGTTTAATATGTTAACCCCCATTCTATGCATTTGTTTTACAGCCCTTCTGTCTTGAGATGGTAAAAGACTGGAAGGGAATTAAGGAGACCAAAGGAAGTCCCTTGACATTTTTATGTGCTGAAGTAACAGGCAGGCAATCTTGCTTTATACAATGCTGTCTTCCTGGGTAGAACAATTAGTGTTAATGTGGTAATGATAATTGTTTCTGTAAATTATTCTTAATTAACTATTTATGTAATAAGACACTTAAGGATCTGTATTTAACAGTTTTGAGGGTTTTTTTCCCCTGCTAATTGGCTTCCCTATATATTTCTTTCCTGAGCTAGTGACTGTTTTCTATTCATTATTAACTGTGTGACATTCAGACTTAAAATTTGGTATAGATGATCCTTAATTAACACAAAATGGTGCATAAATGTTCAAGAAACAGGTGGGTTCCTTCCTTTAGCTGTGTTCTAATTGCRGAGTGCTGTGTTTTCAGGGAAGTTACCAAGCTCTGAGGCAGATCCCAGCTTGTGGGGCCACTGTTCCTACCCAGAATCATCACCCCAGACTTTCAGCAGGTGCCTCCCAGATGTTAAACTTTATTATGTGCCAGATGTGGAAGTGCCTCTTTGGGAATCTTCTGTATCCAGCTGAGGAGATAAGAGGAAAGGGGARAAGTGTTTGAGACAAGAGCTTCAGGGCAGTCAGTTTGTGGTGGTATTTAAGCAAGCAGAGAGTRAAAATGGATGATCTCCTGCCTCATTTGATGCTGCCTGATCTATTTGGTAGGGGTTTTGGAACAAGGTAAGAGAGAGGGACTAGCCTGCTATGCCGTGTGCTCTTTAATTAGTTCCTGTTGTTCTGGTTTGGGCTTTCTTCATCTTGAAAATGTCACCTGCTGCCCTGCTCTTTCCTCATGGTTTTTTATTTTTTTTCACTTGCCTCTGTGTGAAGGATATACCAATATTTTATGTACATAATTGGTCTGAGTTTCTGTATACTGCCTAATATAAAGTGCACATTCTCCTCTTCACTGTGGTTTATGTTTATTGCACTCACTGCATTGCTTTATGTGCACAGTGTGCTTATGGAATGTGTGGTGCAGGCAGAGRGATGTTATATTCCATTCTTAGCATCATTAGTGCTGCTTTCTTCACCAATTTTCATCAAGCTATAGTTTAATTTAATTCACTTCATTATTTTGCAATGTAGCTCTTATCTGTTGGATTTCCCTTCTGTTGCTTTAAAAACCAGCAATGTCTCAAAACAGTGAGAACCTAAATATTTTTAGCTTTATTTTTCTTTTTTTTYTACATGTTCTGAGCATCCTAGGATTTCTGTAATACAGCCAATCAGTTAAAGCCAAATAATGATAGCTTTACAAGTTAATTAGCACCTCAGTTCATCAGCACTCACACTCAAATTAATACTGGAGTAAGCATCTCAGAATCTCATCTGCCATTTGCATTTAGTSAAGGTGATTTTGCAATATGTTAATTTTTATTGTGTGCAGAGCCTGTTTGATTTTCCATGCTATTATTTTTTGACCTATTTAAACTTGGGGCCTAAAGCCTTACAGGAATTGGTTTGTTTGAGCTGGTGTGAAGAATATGGACAATTCAGTCCATTGCTAGGATTTATTCTGATTAAACAGCACTGACTCATTATTTGCTTACTCAGTCACTTGGAAAGTAGGTGGTTTTTTGACTATTTTGGGTTCTTTTAAAGTGTTTGCAGCTTAGTGCTCTTGATGTAAATAAAAGGAACTATTAGACTAAAGTAGGAAAAATAACTTTAACCTAATCAAGCCCTAGTTGTCTGAATTAGTAACACCTACAATAATTAAGATTCTCTGCGGAAGTAATAAGCTAATTATGTTCAAAATTAAGGAATAATCATCATATTCGATCCATTGCATCTTTAGATTTTTCACTGCATAGGCTTTTCTTTCAAAGGCTGAAGGAAATGGTGGGAAGAAATTTTTACACTGGTGGTGAGCTCTGGTGTGTCTGAGAACAAATAATTGGAACTTGGAGGCTCGATATTTTGGGAAGAGTACAGATAATTACTGTTTACTGCTGTCTCCTCAGCTACAGCATACCGAGAGAAAGGAGCTCATTTCAATTGCACTTTCTTTGGAGATGCTTACTGAGGGAACACTTCATCAAGGGTAGTTTGCTGCTGCAGAAGACTTTATCCAGGTGCTGTGGGAAGCCAGGAGCTTTTTGGTGGTCCTGCTGCTGCAGGGTCAGAGGAGGAGAATCCTTTGAGTCACAGATCTAATTTTACATCCCTGCAGTGGTGCTGAGGGCTGAACGTGCTGCAGATGCAGCAGTACTGCTCTGCTGGCTAAAAATCCCCACTCTAAGGAAGCAGTTATCCCAAATACCAGCAYGGGGATTTGGAGTGTATTGAAAGAGGAAGAGCTGTGTCTCTCAGGAGCRCTGCTGGTGTGGGTTTTGGTTTTTAGGAGTATTCTTCAGGGGTTTCAGCCATGTACTGCACCATTGTGACTTCCTTTGGCATTCTTGGGGCAGAAGTAGATGAGATYTGAATTTATGGGAAGCATGGGAGGTGGGAGAGATTGATTGGCTGCCTGCTGGAGTAGAGACTTTTATCAAAATTTATTGAACAGAATACAGGTAAATGTTTCTTTCTTTTAATCAAGGTTGATTAAATTACAATCAGAAAGATGCCTCTGCTCCCTTGCGCACATCACAACCTTGTTATCATCTCAAATTCATCCAGCCTTTCAAGAGGGGGTTTTATTAGCCGTTCCTAATCCCCAGGTAATTGCTGTAGACCGAGAGACATTYGTAGAGAACATTTTGAGTGAGGGAAAGGGGTTCACAAGACATCACAGGCCTGAATGAATTCTGTGACAGGAATTCCTGCTCCGATTTCCAGTCCCTGGCTCCAGGCAGAGCCCCCTGAACCCTCCTGGGCTGTGTGCCTTTGCTGGGCACAGAGCAAGTGCTCCTCCTTTCCTTGCAGCACCAGCCCTGCAGGGAAAGGGATGATTTGGATGATTGGCGCCACTGCCCTTTTATAAAACAGCTTCATGATTGCACGAGGTGKGAAACGCAGCAGGATCATTAATTCCTTCAGGTTTCCACTTTCTTTCATTGCAGCTGCCTCCAGAAAAAGGTTCCTGTTTCTGAGCTTTCTGTATTTCAGAAWTCAGCGGATTTTGTGGGGAACTTTTATGACAGTGACAGTAAAACAAAAGCAGGCAATCAAACCTGGACTGTTTTATATACTTGGATGTTATTCACTAGCTAATACAGTGCTTCCTAAAAACCAGACTATCTGCTCACACTATTCCACTTTTAAAGGAAAATGCCTTTGCTACTGCAAACAGAGAAATTAATCATAGCTGGCTTGTTCTACAAAACACACTCTCAGTGATGGGAAAGGTCTGACTTTTTTTTTTATTTAATTTTTTCCCCCTCAAATAAGGAAACTTAAATTACTTAAGGGACTACTTAGCTTCCACTGGTGCAATTAGATTAACATAGGAGGAATTTTGATTTATTTCCAGAAATGAATATATGTTTCTAGGTCAGTAACTCTATTTAGAACAAAAGATCTTAAGGTTTTTTCCCCAAATAAATCCAAATGTAGTGTTTGCTAGGCTGATCTCCATTTGAATTTCAGTTTAATCTTCCTCTTATTTTATTCCCCTTTTCTTGAGAAGTGCAAAAGTTCGGAAGAAATACATGAATTTGAGAAGGGATAATAAAATGATGAAGTCTGGCTTATGGTACTGGTTCAAGGTGACTGACTTCATMATTTATATTTTTATATAAATAAATAAGCCAATATATAATAATATAAATAAAACAATATATGTTTACTAAGAGTAAAATAAGATCCAGGAGCAGTACAAMTGAAAGTTAACAGTGAAGCCATGAAAGGTAGGATGATATTGAATAATTGGGCAACAAAACAGATCCAATTCAATGTTGATAACATAAAAGAACCCATATAAAGGAAAAAGAGTAATACATGACTCCCTGTCAGTGAACCCAAACCAGATTTCTGGATTTGGCCCCTTGTATGCATTCTGGAGGAATATATCATATTTATCAATTGAAACAAAATGAAATGTGCATTATGTTGCAGTCTGTGTGTATCTGGTTTGGTAAAATTTATCTGTTGACAAACTTTATAACAGAATTGTTAAAACTCAACCTTTGGAGAAATGAAATATCAAAGAATTGAGCCTCTCTTCAAATATTCAGGATGCCGTGTGAGACTGAAAATTAACTCCTGTTACTTATGGAAAAGTAGCCTCTAGCAAACTCTTAAATGTRAATTTTGAGGAAGTTATATGTATCTGTGGTGGTTAAAAATAATCTTACCCATTAGGTGTTCAGTAGAATACACCTTCTCCTTGATAACTTAACTGCCCAGGGGGATGTRTGGTAGGTGTTGGTTAAAAACCAACTTTAACCCCTAAAAATGCCCCAGCTTTTCCCCCTTCCCCAAGAATCTCTTGCTCAGTCCTTGAACACCAGCTCAGGATCCAGTCTGGGCTCACCTGTGGAACCTCCTGCCTGTCCCAGCCAATTTTGGCTGCAGTTGCAAAGATTTATGACTGAGATAATAACCCCACAGTATCTGAGTTTGCAGCCTGATAGTTAATTATTCTCTGTGTGCTATGTGCTGTAGTTCACCTGTAAACAGGGGCTGGAAAGCAAAATAATCCCCCACAGCAGAATTGGGCRTATCTCAAGGGCTGTTCTGTTTCCATCTCAGGAGTGAGATGCTCTGCTCTTGTGATTGAGCTTCTTGGAGGGCTTTAAAACATGACCTGCTGTATCTAAACATAGTTTATCTCCACTGCCAGTAATGCAGTGGAGTCTCAATACTAACCTGGAATRGGGTCTAGGTTCTTTTTGCATTCATGGTTGATTTGTGAACCTTTTTTCTTGCTCGTGATGTCAGTAGAATATCTCTAGTGAATTATGGTTATTTAATCAAGGTCTGTGCATTATTATACAAGTCCCTTCATTCAGCTTTGTCCTGAAAAACTATTTTTTTTTTATTTACAATGGAATTGATGGAGCTTCTGATACRTAAAATCCAGTTGTGCATCGTGCATGTCTGTCTAGTGTCATGCAAAYGTGAAACAGGAGGTACCTGTCCAGCAGGCCTTGCTTCTGGAAGCAAAAGAGATTTTCTACATCAGTAACAAAGGAATACAAAATTCAGAACCCTTTCCACCAACTCTGATGAGTCTTTTTTAGTGGATCCTGCAGATGTTAGCTTTCAAACATCTGTTTCTCCTGGTGTTTCTTTCCTCAACATCTTGAATCACAGTTGAGCTGGTGCCGCAGCACCAGCTTGGGACCACCAGACTTGCTGGTTTAGCAATTACATCTGGTTTTATTCCAAATTATGGTTTTGTCCAGCTGTCTTTTAAAACCATTCCTATGAGTTGCTAGGATACATTTCTAAAAGTGGAAACTGTGTTTACACCACTTCAGTGTGAAAAATCTTTGAATATCACTTACTTCTTTGCCAAGACTTCATTACAAGGCACTGCTGAGGTTTACCAAGCTCTCCAAATTGTCATGCAATCCTGTTTCTTTGTTTGTGGTAATCAGAGAAATACATGGGTGATTAAATGAATCCTGTTTTGTCTACCATTATTGACTCCTTTGCTGAGCAGTGGCATTATTCAGGTGGATGTTTAGTCAGCTCAATCCTGACCAAGGCCAGTCCTGCACCTGTGGGTTCCTTTTTGTGCATCCTCCAGCCCTCAGAGCATCTCYGTGACCTGCCCTGGAMTGGCTCCAAGTCCTTCTTATGTTGAGYGCCCCAGAGCTGGACATCAAATCATCTGAAACTAAATCAAAGCCAYACATTTTCCTGAGGAGGGTTGTAGGCAAGGAACTTGAAATTTGTGTGAGTGAAGGATGGGCAGCACACACCACCAAAAGGCAGTGGCAGAGCTTGCCCAAGTTCTGCATGATTTTTGAATTTCTGCTTGTCAAAATATGATTCTAAGGATGAAGTCTTCCTCATCTGACAACATCTGCTGTAACTTGCCTTGTCTTGCATTGTTAATTTTTCTAAAATGTGAAGGGTTTTTGACATAACAGTAGTCTCCTTACTATAAAATCTACAAAGTAGAAATAGGTTTTAACACCTAAATTTATATTTTGATCAGCCATTTCAGGCTTAGTGTTGATGCTTTTAATATCAAATAGGGTTTTTGTGGGGGGCATCATGTAGAAGGGTTACTGGAGAAAGAACTGGCATTTGAACCTTGAAAAAGTTTTTCTTAAATGATAGTTCTGAGATTAGACTTGTTAGCCACCATTGTGATTCTTTCAAACCAGCCCAACAGGCCTTGAAATAAATGCTGTGGATGTAATCAACAATCAGATTACACTGAATGCCCACAGACTCCACCAGAAAGGTCCAAGGGAAAACAATTACAGATGAAACAAAACATAGCATCTAAATCCCTGCATGAGAAGCAGCCACACAAAGGAAACACAGATCGTGGTTTAATTACCCTGGYGGAAGAATGTTTAGAAAATTAATATTAGGACCTTGGCAATTGAAAGCATTTAAAAGTGTTAATGCCCCCCCTTTTATTCCCTTTGATTAAAAAGGTCACTGACAGAACATAGCTCTGTGCATACTCCAGCAAACATGGGAGTGATGGCTGCAGTGATTTTGTGCAGCTCCTGCAGATGTCGGAGGGCTCAAGAGCTGTGCCTAGCTTCTTAAAATGGCCCTCAGAAACACATATTTTTATTTAAAATCCTATAAAAGGAGCTGCATGGTTAGTGAATTTCAGCCTCTCCTGATTTTTTCAGGTGGAGCTTTTCCAGGTCAGGTGTGTCAAGGTGACCTGATGGTTTGGTCWTGCACAGAGGTGACCACCAAAAGGTTTAAACTCTCTCTGTTTTTCAGGGAAAGCYTCTAAACTGATGAAATGTAAAGCCATTCCTTCCATTCTGTCCTGGAAGTAAAGGATCTTAAAGACAGGCACAGATAAGCTGTTGCAGGTGACTGAGGAGGWGGAGGAGGATGTGCACATGGCCTCTGTGTCCTTTGCACCTCTCTGTGGGCATTGCTGGGTGCTGTCTCTTCATTTTCCCTTCCCAGTGTGGTGCTGGAATGGCAGGAAARAAAACACAGTAAAGACAAGAATTAGGCTCATCATTTTTTCCTCAGGAATGATGGTGCTATACAATTTCCATTGTGGCTCCTGGCAGTGTATTAAAAGATGAAGTGTGGGCTTAGGCAGCATTTAAATGGGGAGGAAAGTTAAAAGATTTTGCTTCTGCCAAGCCTTTTTTAGGATATTTAGTAGGGATATGGTGGGTACAGTGTGGAATCTGACATGTGGRTGGTGATAAAAGCAAGGACTGGTAAAAGCAAGAGAAATCCACAGGTAACCTGAATGCTGCAGCAAGGTGACTGCAGTCAAGGAAATGGAGATCCTGAATACCTTTTATTTGTTTTCAACAGCACTGAAAACCTTGGAGTGGTTACTTGCTCTTGAATTTATGTGCCCAGCTGGTCAGAGGTGGGCTCAGCAGGGTCATGAGGTGATTCCCAGAGAAGCTGTGGCTGCCCCATCCCCAAGTGTTCAAGGCCAGGTTGGACAGGGCTTGGAGCAGCCTGGGATGATGGAAGATGGCAGATGGGTTGGTTCCGAAAGTTCATTGATTCCATGAACTTTTCCATCTCCCTGGTACTGCAGGAGTGTTGCCTGCAGCTTGGAGCCATTCCTGGTCTCTCCCTGGGAGGAGTTAGATCTTGTGGAACATGTGGAGGATGACATCCATTGTAAATCCATCCCTCTTCCCTCCTGGTAATCTCTTCATTTTGGTGGAAAGACTCTCCTGCCCTGAGGGACCAGGGAAGCCTGGTTTCTTTTGGTTTCATGTTGATCTAAGCTCTARGGAAAGACAAGGCTCMAGTGAGGCYTCTCCTCAGCACATGCATCCATAGGATGGTTCTCTTCCATTGCACCATCTATTTCCCCCTGCCTGGTAAAGTGCCAAAATCATAATATAGATGAGACTTGACTGAAATTGGCCCGAAGCTTCACGTGTTAATCCAGGCACRAGAAGGGAGGGTGGAGGTTTCCATTGCTCTGCACATTCCCACATAACACCCAGGGAGTGTCTGGCTGTGTTCCTCTTGTTTCCTTGAGAAGCCAGACTAAATATAACAGCAAATAGGAAATGAAAACAATTCTGTTACTACATAGTACATTGCGAGGAAAAAACATTCTCCACGTCTCTGGATTAGCAGGATGTTTGAAGCTCTGATAACCCAGTTGTTAACAAGCATAATTCAGATGTGGGTTGTTTTTTTTTTCTTCACATAAATATGACTTATTTGAAGTACGTCGAATTAGAAAACTCATGAATAAATATTTTGACATAATCAGAATTATATGGCTAGAAATTGACCTACTTTGCATGACAGATGCTTGAGAATCCCCCAGCTAATAGCAGACTAACCTGGCACAGCAATGCCCAATCTTATAATATTCTAAGCTGCATACAGACATTAAATTATTAGATTGTTGGGTTTTTTGCATGGAKATTAGACACACTCAATTTTGTTTGTAAATGAGTAAGTTATGGGCAAGTTATTGAGGAGGCCTTGGGGTGCAGTCCAGAGGAAGATTCCTGCATCATTTGATCAGTGTTTTCAGCGTGGTCTCAAAAAATCTGTTAGAGGTAGAAATAGCCAGCAAATCTTGATGGTATCRGCAGCCAAATAATGAGAGTATTACACCAAATAGACAGGTCTTTTCAGAAGATAAGCACAACTGCAAGAGGAATAATAATGTTTTAAAAATCTGGTAATATTTTGATGGTGTAAATAGAATCTGCTTTTCCCCCTGCAGCTGCTCCTTATGCAAAGTGTTGATTTCAGCAGACTGATTTTATCTGTGTGTCCTTTCAGTTAATATGACAAGGATTTTCTGTAGGTTTAGTTAACAGAGARCTCTGACCTTGGGAAAAGAGTCTTCTCAGTTTAGGTTTGTATGGATTCTTGTAAAAAAATAATCTTCTTTTATTATTTTAACAAACACAGGTGATGAAACATTTTAGGTGCTTATTGCACAGAATAGAGTTTTCAAGCTTCATAAGTTTTTGTTGTTCAGTTCTAGCACAAGTAATAATAGTGATTTTATTTGTAAAGTACCATGCTTTTTATTTTTAGTGGGGGAAAAATACCTTTTTCATGGCTCACTTTCAACAAATATAACCCTCCTTTTATAAAATACATGCAATGAAAAATAATAACATATTCCATTTTMGTAGCCCCTTTATTCGCTTCCCGATTGTTTTCTCTGTTTTCAAAGAATCTTTGCAGATGAAGTGGACTTTGTTCASACTTTTTTCCTCAAGGTCTTCAGGGGAATGTTTTGCTCTCTTGTAATGARCCCTTGTTAGCACAAAGGTAGTAAAACCACGTATGTAATATTGGCAGATCTGTTCTTTTCCAAGCCTGAAGCAGGGCCAGGCTGAAGCACAGCTCCTATCCTCTATCTTGRTTTGCTCCAGCTGCTTAAAACTTCCTGGAATTAGGTTAAAGTGTCCCTTTAGCACCCATATTTCTTCCAAAAAGGATGCAGTTCAGTCATCCTTGCAGTGCCCAGCTGCCAGACCCTGCAAGCAGAGACCCCTTCAGGTGCTGCTCAGCTGGGGATGGAGCTCCTCCTTTCAGGGAACGAAGGCATCCTTTTAAAAGAGAGTCCTGTTTGCAGGACACTGATTTGCAGCTGAAATTGGATTCTTTGGAAGGGCAAGAGACAAAGGTGATTACTTGGCTTGCTCACAGTCGCTGCTTTAGGAKCTTCTCTCTGGCTTGCAGTGTTTGGAGGAGAGTTGGCAGTGATTCTTTCTGGTTGCTCTCCAGGTGACCAGCTCTGAAACACTGGACTGCTCTGCAGGTGGCTCAGCAACTGTATTAAAATTTGTAAAAAATTTGGCACTCAGTTTTGGTCTTTTGTCCTGGTYCTTCTCACATATCAGTGGGCTTTTTGGATTCAGACATGGTCACCTGGGTCCTTGTGCCATTACAACTCAAACCGTCTACTCAATAGCTGAAGAAGTCTCCAAGTTTTCCCAAGTTGTGGAAAGTTTCCTTTCCTCTTACTTGATGAAGAGTTAGCTGGTTGGGTTTGCTGGTTTGTTTTTATTGTATTTCCTTACTTTCCCAGCAATTCACTCTCAGTCTCCTGAGCTCCATCCCAAACACTTTGGCTCCTTGATGCCTGCTCAGTTCCAGGAGCAGAGGAGCTGTCCTGATGTGCTGATCCTCCGTGGCTTTGCACACGCCAGAGATGTGCAAACCCCAATTTCTTACCTCTGGAATCCTGCCTGGCACAGGGGTGTTTTACTCCTTGTCAGCAGTTTGCCCAAGGGTGACTGCCAGCAGTAGTCTTTTCATTCCTGCCTCCTGCTGCCACTTTGACAATAGGAACGGCAGCAGGAGGCAAAAATGAAAGGACCAGATTGAAAGAAGCACTTTGCCACTGTTGTAATTTTGAAATTGATGGYGTTTTTTAGCCCAAAGTCTCAGGAAAAAAGCTGCTTTCCTCTTTGCCTCCTATTGTTTTTCCTGCAGGGAGAGACATTCTCTGATGTTGCAGAGGCAGTGGGAAGCCAAAATGAAAATAATTTTCTTCCTGAAACATTGGATAACAAAATGTGAACAATTTCAGCAGGGAGAGACTGGTTTGTTTTGGTTTTTTTTTGTTGACTGCCATGTGGTGAATACTGGTATTTCCATTTGACTACAGAAAATAAGTAGCAGCTGCTTTTCTTATTGAGGTAATGTGATCTTAAGATCATTTCTAGACACCTGTTTACTTTGGGTTTTTTTTTTTAGCATGACACATTCATTCTTTTCCTTTTTCTGCATGAGAATAGGTGTTGTAGGGTGGGTGTATAGTTCACTTTTGAGGCCACGTGCTGCCTTTAGTGCCATGCCCGTGGAGCCAGCTTTTTAAGGCAGAAACTTACTGGTCTGCACATTCCAGAGGTGTGTTTTACTCCAATATTACCAGAACTACTAATAATCCAGATGTAGTTCCCAGGGTCACTAATTCCATTGGAAGAAGGATGAGGATTGTTCTGCAGTTGCACTGACATTTTCTGCTGCAGTCTTTGCTCAGTGGGGTCTGAAGTGGTTCTGGGGTTTAGGTGATGTGGGATGTGGGGCTGGGGAGCTTTAGTGCTTCARGAGTGACCTTCACCTTCTCTCTGAGAAGAACAAGTTCTGTGATTTAGGTGAGACTTTATTTGTGCTGGGAAGGTGATGCCTTGTGAAGGCTGCCCTAGAACAGAGTCTGGACAGAGCTAAAGAATAAAGCAGGGATTTATTAGAAGGATCTCCTCCATGGATCYRCCTTGGACAGYGCAAGAGCCCAGCCAGGGCTGCACCCAAGATGAACCAAAATGGCCCCAAAATGCACGAGCAGGCACGGGGTCTCTCACTATTATAAGTTTTGGTTAATTTGCATATTGGAGTTAATTGTCCAGTCCTTCTTGTTTYTCTCTCTTCATTYTGCCGTTGTTTGTGCTCCTGGGCTGAGATTTGGATCATTTGTCCTTGGTGCCCAGCTGGAGCAGGAATTGTTTTGTCTCCCTGCTCTGTGCACAGAGCTCAGCATCCCCTAATATGGAGCTCAGAACTACCCACTAAAGCAGCMCAGAATCTGAAAAATATAAAAACTAAAACCAGAGGCATCAAAGGAAATCAGTGAAGGAACACAAGCACAGCCCCCAGACCGTGCAGTTTGCAGGTGTTCTGAGCCTGGTGTGATGCACGTTCTGCAGAGCGCTGACATCAGCCTCCAGCAGGATGAAGTTCTGCATTGACACAGGGGATGGCTGGGAGGGGAGAGGGGGCTCTGGCACCATCCAGTGTGGTGCAAGTCTCCATTTCTGTGCCTGCACTCAGCACTGGTGCAGGGGGCACCACAGTGGTGACAGGAGAGGGTGAAGTGTGAATCAATGAATGGCTTTGTCCTCCTACTTTAGCTGTTACGGGCTATTGCTCTTGTCTCTGGGGACTTTAGTGGCTGTAATTAGTTATCTTGAATGGAAAGATTTTTTTCTCTTATTGAACGTGTGAGAAATTTGGGAATGTTAATAAGCAGAGCATAACCTTTTCTTAACTTGCTCTTTTTATAGTCCTGGGGAATTAACATTTATCATAGTGCAGCACAGGAAACTGGTATTTATAAGAAGTGAACTAATTCTCCACTCTTTCTCTTTCTTTATACATTACAAAACCTAAACTCTTTGGTAGGCTCATCAACAGAATGTATTTTGTAGGCTTTGAAGTGTAAATTGTGAATTTGTGTGCCTCACGTGACTTTGGGGTGCCACATGTAAGCATGTGCATGACTGTGTCCTGGATTAATAAAAGTCTCATTAAAATTATTCTTGAAAACTGCATACTTAAAGCCAGCTATAGGGAGACACATAAAAACAACTTGATTTTTTTTTTCATGAGTTCTGAGCTCTTACAGTTTTGTAGGMTTAAAGAGGAATCAGGGAGATCCAGCAACTCTGCGGGTCTTGTTGCGAGTTCACATACCAAAATAATTAATTAGATGCTTACCTAAATGATCAGTATTCCTTATGTTGGCTGATTTTTCATCTGCTTTAAGGTGCTTGTCAGTGCTGTGGTGGAGCTTGGAAGGAAAAGCAATTCTATCTGACTTTGCTCTGCCCCAGCAAGTTCAGATTAGGTTGGGAAATGACACATTCTGGGTTATTTAGCAGCCCCCCTGGACTGGGCTCTCCTTGCTGCTTTGGAAGTCGTGTACAGAGATTTTTGGCAGCAGATGGTATCAGCTGAGTGCCCCATTGGGACTGTTCTGCTCGTTCATGTGAGTACAGCTGTAACAGGTCCTTTGGTTTACAGAGTCCTTGGGCTTTTACAATGCCCCATCCAAATGCAGTGCACATATTAATGCAAATTAAGGATCTCTGTAACATCRGTTACTTTTTCCTAGCTGGCTTTAGCTCAGAAACAACTACTGACTCCCCGGCAAGTGGGTAAACAGCTGATGACCCTGTTTTCCCAAGGGCTTTATGTACCTGACATTTTGATGTCTGTTTGATTTAAACATTTACCCAGGCTTTAAAACATTAGGTGAACAAAGATTGCTAAACTATCTTCTGTCTCCTAAGAGGAGAGTCCACAAATACCTGTCTTTGCCCTTCCCCTCTGGTTGTCCAGAAAACATAATTTTCATTCTCTAACAGTGGAAAATGGRCTGCCAAGTTTCCCTGGTTTCACTTCTGGTCATTCCCTGGGGCTTGCTGAACAAGGTTAGTACCCCAAAATGAAGTTTTATTGCAGGGTCTCATTTCACTTTAAATCAATGTAGAATTTGGAATTTCAGCTGCTTCTACACACAGCCTGCAAAAGGCTCCTTTACAAAATGACTTTAAAAGATTTATGAAGACTTGCATGGTACAGAGGCTGAAAGGAAGTTTAATTACATTCAGCTTTTGGTCATTTCTGTGTCTGAAGATGTGCCCATATTCTGTCATCTCAAAAACCATCTAAGAAAATAAAATTGATCAGTGAGCCTTCTGGCTAAAAGGAAAATGAGTGCTTTGTCATCTGCCCGTGGAGCCTGGGTGCTCAATCACTGCCTTCTCCCGGGTGCTTGGCCCAGACTCTCCATCACTGAGATCTGTCCTAGGTTTTAATCAAACGTTATTTTATACTGAGGCCTCCTCTGTAAATAGCAGAACCCTTCCCTTGACATACTCACATGGACTTCATTGCAGTATAAATAGATCATTTAATCCACTCCATGGAACCATTTTACTTTGGAGATGGTAAAATGTGCATCGTGTTCATCTTGGATTAAGTGTTACGATAGAAGCTTGACAAGTGCGGTCACTGTCACCTGATGAACAACATCTCTGCTTATAAAACTGATCAAGGACAGCAAATAATATGGGAACATCTTATTTCCTTGCAGAGGAGACCTGTTTCTAGGAGTGGGGCTGTGTAGGTGCCTTCAAGTACAGTAATTCTCAGGCTAATAATGCCAGAAGCCRTAAAATCTCTCAGTTTGAGGTTTTGTGAACAGCAGCGCTGAACAATTGGGGAGTACTGCTGAGATGATTGCCTGAATGATGATTGAGTTTTCCTGGAGAGCCTTTATCTGTGCTTAAAATTGRAGGTAATGTTTTTAAATTAAACCATAATAGAAGTTCATTGAGCCTTCGGAGTGATTTCTCTGTCCCCTCTTTATGTGGTTTATAATTTTCTGTAGAAGTATTCTCAATCTTTTTGTTGAGGATAAATTGTGTTGCTGTCAAAACGGGGCATTAAAAGCACCCCAGAACAACACCTTGCAGACTTTTTTTGGGAGATTTCCTATCAATTGATAAAAGGAGAAGTTTGCACTCAGGTTGTGCCCATATACTGTGACCAAGCTTTTGTACAGGCACTTAAATAGAAAGAGGTGCTTATTCCTCACAAGAATTTGACATGGTTTTTAGGGTGGTGTCCCCATAAACAAGTTGTATTTCACTCCATCAGTAGGTTTTTTCAGCTGCTAGGGATTAGCCTTTATCACTGAAACAAAGTGTGAAATCCAAAGTATGTCTTCATTTAAAAGACAGCAGTGTTTGATGTCATGAGCAAATCGTGCTGCGACTGGTCTGGTCACTTGAGATGAAGTATTGATCTTGAAATTAAACTCTCAAGTATCTGTCCYTTTTAAAGAAAAAAGAAGAGTTTAAAATGGCTAATTGCAAGAAGCTCGTTTGAGAAATATTGGTAGAGGAAGAGAATGCTAGTGCTGACACCAGAAGGTTAAGTTTTGAGCACACAGACTGCTAGGTGCAATGTAGTTTCCTTTCTAAAATGTTACGTTAAAAGAGAAAAAGGAATTTATTTTTCTGTGGCAGATCTGTGGATGCCCACAAGAGGGTTGGGCAGTTGTGCTCCTAAAGACAGTGTGGAATGACCCAGCAACTCTTAAGTTTCCCAGTTCTAAGAGAAAATTGCAAGAATTAGATTAACAGATGCCAGGAGAATCTGAGAACTTGTGGGGTGTTCTCAGCTTTATAACCCCAAATCAACATTCTGGACTCAACTTTTCTACGGTTATGAAGAAAGAATTGCTGGGTTTGTGGTATCATGATCCATCCCTTTGTGTGATGGATCATTTTGAACCCTCTGTGTTGATCTTGAGGTTCTGKGAAGACATTGAGGAAAATGTGCTGTCAAAGAGGGTAATCAGAGTTATCTTCATAATTCTTTTTAGTTCCTGCTCTACTGAAAGGCACATTTAATTGCATGTGAATATTTTCTCTTTTACACCTGCTTATGTACTTAGGGACTTTCTTCTAGGGAAATCTATAGTTGATTAAAATTACTGTGAGTTTTCTTGGGATAATTGACACCAAATGAACCTRTGCATCATGTGTGTGTATATGTGCAAATAGATAAGATTCTGCATGTATATATATGTGTTTAGGTGCATATATATGCACAGCAAATGGGAAATACCTTTCACTTAGCAATTAATTTAGGAGTCTTCAGTCTGTATGGCATCTTAGAGGTCATTCTGCACCACAGTGTTTTGTATTTTCCGCTGCGTTGATGCCATAAAAACCCATAAAAATGCTAATTGGCCCAGGAAGATGTAAGCTGTTTATAAGTGTGTATGGGATTGTTTTTCAGCCCTGTGATACAGGAGGAGGTGTTATTTCAGGTTTATCWTTTGAATGTGTGCATAATTTGAATGGCTACAACTTTGACAGTTTATTAGTTAGAAAAGAAGTAGAAAAGAAAARACAGCGCTGTGTCGTTCTTCAGCGAATTGATTGCCAGGAGCATGTTATTGACTTTGGTGATAATATCATTATATATTTTACAGTCGTAAAATCAAGAAATTCAGATTATGCCCTGAGGGCTTCACACATTTAAATAAAGGATATAGCCATTTCCAGGGTTATTGGTTTAGATTAGCGGGTGCTACGAGGAATGCTGAGTGTGTTGTGGGTGGGACAGAAAGAGCAACAGTGCTCTCACTGCAGCGGGGCTTTGCTTTATTTTATTTTTCTATTTATGAAGTACACTCACTTACGGATCCCCTGGGAGGATGAACAACGTTTACTCTAAACTTTAGCATGTTAATACAGTGTTAGCTTGGTATTCTGTGAGGCTGAGAGCTGAAATCAAGTGTAATCCTTGGCTTGTACCACGAGTGAGGATAAATGAGGGAACACTGGCTAAAATACTCAGTGGCTGGGAAGCAAACCCGGGGYGAGCTGCAGGCTTCAGAGCAGTGTCAGAGCCACAGAACCTGACACAAACACCTCTGTCCCTCTTGGTGGCAAAGGCAGGGGATGGTGCAGCTTCCCAAGGAGCCTCAGTGCCTGCTCCTGGGTACAGCCCCAGGAGCACCTCTGGAATTCAGCWCGGGTTGCTCCATCCTGGATCTTCCATAATAACTCCTCTCCCTGTTGGACTGCTTGCCAGTCACCCCTTGGGACTGACTGGACTTGAGGCACATGGGTTGAGCACTTGGGGTTTGGGTTTGGGACTGTCTCCAGCTTGATTGAGGAAATCTCCGTTTAATTAAGGTATAGAGCCTTGAATAAAAATTATTGACTGCATTCCAAGCCTTGTTTATGACTTCTACAGTAGCTTTAGTGAGATGGATAAGRTACCTTAATGCTGATGATGCTGCTCAGGCTCTCTCCAGTTCATATGGCAGCTTGGGAGCACATTGCATCACCCAGCTCTGGGCATTTATTGTTCTCTTAAAAGAGTGTGAAGGTCCAAGTGCAATGTCACAGCTCTGCAGCAAAGGTCATGTTTTCCTTCTCACAAAGAAGCAGGGGGTCCAGCTGGAACATGTATGGCTCCAGGATATGTGGTGACATCCATAAAAGTAGATAAAAATGAAGTAATTACTCTTACATTTACATTTTAAGGGCCTCTGAGGATKATAAATCTATACACTGCAAACAAAACTTTCCCTGGATCAAGATGAACACATTTTCTAATTAAAAGTGATCACCTTTTTAAAATGAATTTGTATGACTTCTTAGTGGGTTTTTAGCTTCTGCATTTTTTCTCTGTTTGTGGCAGGAGAATCAAATTTATTTTAATTTTGATAACCTTGTTCCATTTTGGATTGTTGAGTTGGGAACAAATGCCTGGATTATTTC
Organism: Cardinalis cardinalis; assembly: GCA_014549065.1. NCBI lineage: Eukaryota > Metazoa > Chordata > Aves > Passeriformes > Cardinalidae > Cardinalis > Cardinalis cardinalis. The sequence goes on along the minus strand of JACDOX010000101.1, from coordinate 383,987 downwards.
TTATGAAAATACTCCTGCTTATGAAAAACAGACTATGAAAGCATTTTAGGGCAAACCATTGGAAAGCACCCATTGATCTCAAATAGTTATGATACAGACATTTAATTTAGGATCATTTTAGAATGGTGTAAAGGATAATGGTGTAAGTTCTTCTGAAGAAGAACTCTGGGGAGATGCCTCCCAGTGCAGAGGGCAGGTGAACAGCTATAATGGACATCAGCTGCTTCCCCAGAGTGACTTGGCATGGCTGCTGTTCTATAGTCAAGAATTGCTAAAACAAGATTTCAGGAAATGTGGAGACAGGAGTGGTTGTTATTAAACACGGGCTTCTAATTTTGCTTCAGATCATGGCCTAATAATGATTTCTGATCTCAAGCCTCAGTGTTCCACAAAACCTTCACAGGTGACTGTCCCTCTTTGAACCAYGGAGATGTTACCTAACCCCAAGATGTGGCTTCACAGTATTGGAATAAAACTCAGCTCTGACAGTAAGTGCATCCATATSCAGAATAATTTTCCTCCAGAGGCTGAGACCCATCCAGTGTGGTGGCAGGGATGGCTGGGGAGCCAGGCTTGATGGCAGAGCTCCCCTGATAAAAGCAGAAGCTGCCAAGGAGCAAAGCTTGACTCTGCTTGTTACGTGGAAGGATTCACTTCCCTGGGTGTGTTTCTGGCACGGGCACAGCCTCTGGTTTCGTGGTTTAATATTCTCACTCCCCCTCCTCTGAAGTCTAGGAAGAATTACAGCCTCGTAATTCAGGCAGCTCTTATTTATGCAGTTTCAAATACTSAAAGAACCTTGTTCAAGAGCTGTCRTTAAAAGCCCCACCCTTTTTTGTTTCAATGATGAGATGTTTATGACAGTGTGGACTATCTACTTTCCAGAGTGCCCAGGGTTCAAATGAAATATCACCCTCCCATAAATCTCACACACCTCAYGGGTGCTGTAAAATCAGCTGCACTGACAGTGTCACGTGGTAGTTTCCCAGGCAGGTAGGGAGTTTTCAGCACCAAAATTTGGAAATGTGGGTGAATAGAGATCAGAGGAGAGGTGGATGTGTGCTGAGGAGTGGTGGCTTGCAGATGGCTGACCCACAATATAGGGCAGTGTGCGTGTGCACTCTGCGTGCTCTGCACGGGACATATGCTCTGGGGTTTCACGGATGAGTTTGTAGTCTCCAGCAATTTGCAGCTTCCACCATGGTTTCAAATATCTACATCGTTTTCAGGCTGATGATTTTTCCCAGTCATTTGTCCCAAAAGCACTTCATCCTGCCTAATCTGGGTCATAATTGAYATGGGACTCGTGCCGGAGCAGACACGGCCGTAAGTTGTGTTTGAGTGGGCTGCTAATGGCAGGAATTTAGTTACGTGCAGTAAAACACAGCAGAGGTTGAAACAAGTATAAATGTTAAAATAACAGATGAATGCAGGGTCACAGTCATGACTTGGACCCCGAAAAGACTCTTGAACACTTGACATGCTCCTGCTGTCAGCTCACAGCTGCCTTTGGCTCTAACAGAGGCGTGAAGTTGGAAATTTCGGGTAAGGAAGCTGTTGGAATTGGATCGTGTTTATTGCAAATCAACAGGATGTCTTTGCAAGTATAAAAGACATATGGAAAAGTCCACTGTTATTGTTGTACTTTGTTGTGTCTCCAGATGTTTTCCCTCCTGCCCCGCTCCAGAGGCTGAAAGTGGGAAATGGTTTTTCATTGTTTCTAGCTGATGGTGCCAACATCTGCCTTGACRTTTCCCTGGGGAACGATATTAGCACTGCTGAGAGTTCCTGATTCATCACTTGTGTCTCATTTGCCTTTTTCCTTTTAAATTCAAGATAATGTCAGAGCATGAAGTTTCAGCCCTGCTCAGTTATTTTGAGGGGTGAGAAGAAATCAAGGGAAACACTTGGGTGGCTGCTGAACTATCACAGCAGCACATCAGAGCCTCCTTATTTTTGAAAAGCTGCAAATGAGGCATTAAAACATTGCTCTGAGCTGGTGTTTTTCATTGAAAGAAATAGTATTTGTGAGCTCAAACATACTTGAATATCTCAAAATGCTTAAAATAGCTCTGTTTTCTTAATATACATTTAATTCATCATTAGTTCCCAGTGCTTGACTCTGAGGGGAAGGGAACCAAATGAATATCTTCATTTGAAAGTGCTCTTTGCTGATCATATATGCTCATAATGGTATTGTAAAGGCTTAATTCCATAGTTTAGAACCTAACTGGTTGATCAACTTGGTTAAGTGTGTAAATTAGCAAAGTTGGCCAAAGTGATGACTGCTAATGAAGGTGCTTTTAATAGAAATACAAAACAAAGTATAATTTTTTCCCCAAAGCTTCTGTACTTCTTCATATCAATAAACAACTGTACAGTGTCAGATTATATTAATCTTCATATACTAATCAAATTCATTATATTAATGATACTATTTTTTTAGTGCTTTAATCTAACCTTTTAAATAGGAGTGAGCTCTGGAGAAAGTTTGTGCCAGAATTCTCAAGTGTAGATTAAGACTAGTTCCTGACCTGTAACTCCTTTATATCAGACTCCGGTTTCTGGTTCATTCTTTTACATCAGCTGGAAGAATCTGACCAGAGCCCTTAGGTGGCAAAAGTGTAAATTTTAGCAATGTCTGTCCAAGTTTTGGGAAGGTTTCTTTTGAGAAATCTGTTGGGTCCAAGAAACTGAAAATTGTGTAATATCTCACTGTTCTGCCTGCTTCTTGGTGCTTTGGCTGTTGTTTGTTTGGTTGCAGTTATTTACAGCTCACTCCTGGGTTTTTTTGAGATCCTAGCAAAAAAATCCACAGGCAGCTGCAAAATATATGTTTAATCAATTTTAGGAAGACTGATTCCCTAACTAACATTTTTCTTTCAGCTGAGACACAGTAAAAACTGTTCTGCAGATACTCAGGGAAGGGGGGAAAGCTTTCCTGACGAAGATGTCTTTTTTGTGGGTTGTTGTGGTGTCATAGTCCTGTGGTTCAGGTAATTTAGGTATGTTGGTGTCATGGTTTAACCTCAGCTGACAGCAAAGCACCATGCAGCCACCCACTCCCCTCCCAGCGGGGTGGGGGGAAGAGAATTGGAAGGGTAAACTGAGAGAACTTGTGGGTTGAGATAAAAATAGTTTAATAGCTTAAATACTACTACTACTACTGTTGTAATGAAAAATAGTTTAATAGTTTAAATACTACTACTACTACTCTACTGCTATTACTGTAATGAAAGTAAAATAGCAGAAAAAAGAGAGAACTAAAACCCAAGCATCTTTAATAAGAAACATATTTTTTGCCTTTCTTTGAGCTTCTTAGGGTGAGCCTGTGAGAGCAGCTTTTGCCAGTTATGTTATTTCTGTGTATGTTTATGGGCAAAAAGAATAGAACCAGGAGTTCTAAGGCAACAGCATTCTACAGACAAACAATACAATTTGGTATTTGGTTTTCCACCTTTCAAGTGTTAATAATGTAAATATTGCTTAGATGAGTAATTTTGTAAGGAAATAGTAACATGTTTCTGTTAGAGTTTTGTCTGCAAGACTTAGAATTCTCCTGTGTATTGTGATTAGAACTACTCATACAGATCACAAGTTTTCACAGGATTCACAAGGGTGGAAGAGACCTTCAAGATCATCGAGTCCAACCCATGGCCTAACACAACTAAACCCTGGCACCCAGTGCCACATCCAGGCTTTGTTAAACACATCCAGGGATGGTGACACCACCACCTCCCTGGGCAGCCATTCCAGAGCTTTATCACCCTTTTTGTGAAAAACGTTTTTCCTAATACTCAACCTGTATTTCCCTTGAGACTTTCAGATCCACGAGCTGTGATTCAGGTTTATCTCTTAATTCTGTAAAAACCTAATTTGTGTGCTGGAGACTTTGCATGGCAGCAGTTCCACTGCAAATTCCTTTGGGGTAGCGAGGCCAAAAGGCTTTATCGAGTGAGCATTTCCTTCTAATTCCGCTGAAATGTTCGGAGTTAGACCTGATTTGCCACTTGGTTGTGCTCCTTCTCTTGTTCCTCTTTGCCCTGCTGTGGGTATCCTCATGTCCATGTTGTGTTTGCAGGTCAGGATCGCAGCGAAGCCACTTTGATAAAGAGGTTCAAAGGTGACGGTGTCCGCTACAAGGCCAAGCTGATCGGGATCGATGAGGTTTCTGCTGCCCGAGGGGACAAGTTATGCCAGGACTCCATGATGAAGCTCAAGGTGCAGTGAAACTTTTCAATGTTACAGTCAAATTCAGCCTGAACTTGCACTCATTCTCCTTTCATGACACTGAGGCTTAGTCTGGTTAATTATGTATTGAAATCAGTCAATTTTGCATGAACTCCTGCCTGGTATTGCTTATCCTGGTTTAATTTTAATACATTATCTCTGAGTTCTGTAGTTACTCAGTGATTGACACCACTGCAATTTGTCCACAAATTACAAACAACACACTGCAAATTGAATAATTTTATTATGCAAAAGGGGAAGTAAATGACTGTGGAGGAAAATGGGATATCAGAGCATTTTCTATGACATTTCTAATCAACTACAGCGCTGCCTCTGGCTGTTACCTCCTGTGAGTGACGGGTGTAGGCAGCCAGATTTGGGGGGAGCTGGTGTCCTCCTGGGAGGAGAATGTCTTGCACCAGCAGTGGAGGGGCTGACGTGTTGCAAAATCTGGCTGGGACCGAGAAGATGGGGCATGAGAACATCAAGAGGAGTCCCCAGAGCTTTGGGGATGAAATGGAGCCATGGCAAAGGCAGACTTGCGTGTAAGGTTGGAGTGTAGACAGTCTGAAATACCAGTGGGTTGAGGGTGGCTCTCTGGAGCTGACAGGTATCCCTCTATTGCCCAGTCTCTCAGAGCATGAGATTTCCTGTGGGAATTTGTTCTGTCCCTCACCCTGGGACGTGTGGAAGAGCTTGAGTCACTGGGAAGGAAAGAAGGAAGGAGAGGTTGTGTTTTCCTGGAGTGCCCTGTTGGCTGTTCCCTTCCCATCTCCCCTCTGCATTGCAGGGTTACAAACCAGGTCTAGCACCAAACCCTCTGCTGATTTTTCCCTTTTATTTCCCTCCCAGCCTTTGCCCCAGCCTAGAGAGCTGATGGATTTTCCATTGCTGTTTTTTCAGGAGGAGAAATCACTAAATGGYGTCTCGTGTGCTACCAGCCCACAGGGTTCCAGTCCATCCAGGAGGAATGAGTTACTCATTAGGGAAACAGCATGGGGTGACACTCAGCTTGTGGTTCAACAACCTAAAAGCAAGATCTGGGAGATAATTTACAAATCACTTTTATGGCAGGCAAAAATTAATCCGCTCCAAAAGTTGCTCCGTTGGTGTGTCACATCAGCCACAATATTCCTGCCTGATTTAAATGTGTGCTGGGTGTTTCTCATCATTTCATAGCTCCTGGCACTGTGGGGAGAGTTGTCACTGTTCTGCTGCACAAACCTGTTTGTCTCTCTCCTCCATGGATTAATATTTCCACATTTCCCAGGTGCCTAATACCTGTTTGCAGGTGGCAAGATTGATCTTAACAGTACTGGGAAATGACTAAAACTGTTAAAGGAAGGGAGTGTTAGAAATTAATTTTTGTGGGCAGAGCATTAATACATGGGCTCTGGAAACCCAGTATCCCATAACATGAGTTTTGAGGCCACCCATAAAGTCTTAAATTAATTGTTCTTGAAACATTGGAATTGCAGAGAACCAGATTAAGTCTAAATATTTTCATTTCATTTAGGAGTACAASTGATTATATTTGATCTCAGTTCAGTGTTACTGGTCAGGGCAGGCTCCTGGGAAGGTGGAAACAGAAGTTACTGTTGTCATTCTGCTGTGGGAGAATAATGCATGAGATGGTATCAGCAAGTTTTCTTACAAAGGTCTGAGATCCTGAAAAAAAATTACCCTCAATACTAGTTTGTCACAGCACAGGTAGTTTGATTTTTAGAATAGTTTTCTTCTGGAAAAACCTCAATTTGCTTGTACTAGATGAGTGTGAAGTAAGCTAAATTCATTGACATTTTCTGTCCTCTGCTGCTTGCTGGGTTTTTTTTTTTTCCTATTTAAAAAATAAATAAATAGAAGAGCTTATAGCTAGGAAAAGTGTGCTAGAAATGACCTTCAGCTTCCATGAAAACAAATTTCATGGAGGATTAGCTAGTGCAGAGGTTGGAAGTGGGAGCACATTTGAAATGCTCTCTGGGTAGCATAAAGAGATGTGGTACCTTGAATAAAAGGAGAAAGCCAGAAGTAAGGAGGGGGCTGTTCCTGGGAAACCTTTAAGTTTTCCTAGAAAAGTGGTGAATTGTCCACAAGTAAATCTGTGGCACCTGGGAGAGTCAGGAAACCAACTAAAACTGCTCTTTCTTTGCACAGGGAATTGTTGCTGCGGCTCGATCGAAAGGAGAACATAAACAAAAAGTCTTCTTAACAGTTTCCTTTGGGGGAATCAAAATCTTTGATGAAAAGACAGGGGTAAGTAAAGTTGACTGTGTGCTGGGACAGAGCTGAATCTTTCCCTGGTTCCTTTAGAAGCATTTCCTGGCTGGGCAGTGGAATCTCACTGGTGCAAACACACATGAAGCATCTCAGAAATCTGATGAAGGGTTATCACCCTTAGATCACTTGTAGAGTGTAGCTTCTGTATTGTCAGTGATATAAAAATTACATTTTGTATGGAATGAGAGGTAAAAGATACTGGAAAATTTGAGGTTGTCTCTGTGAAGCAGAAACTTCCCCAGTAGCATCTGGTGGAGCAAGTTGCAGAGACTTTCATGCCTTACACAGTTTCTGCCACAGCAATACCATGTTTGATTTTTTTTTAAATTGCTCTAAAAGAAGAAACCTAAGCAAAACATTACACTACTTGGATATAAAGCAACAACACACAAACTGTTTTAATCATAATTAAGAAGATTTTTACAGCAGTTTAAGCTCTGCCTTGAATTTTAAAAAGGTCTTGATTTAATCTTTTGGAAGATTAACTATTTAACATGGTGCCAGAAATAAAACCCTACTGATGATAGATGAAATTATCTTTGCCAGTTAATTTATATTATTAGAAAATCAATGTCATTGAGCTCACTGATACATAATATGAGTAGTTAGTAATGAAAAGCTCATTTGGGATGTGTTGTGTAAAGTATCCATGCAAAAGCTGTGCTTCAGAGGGCATTCTGGGGTTACAGAAAATGGGAAATGTCAGAATTAGGGCTGTCAGTGCACCCGAACCACAGTTGTTTTCCTGAGATTAAGGCCTTTTCWTGGGGAAATAAAAAGAGGAAAGAGAAAGTCTATTCCTCTTGCATTTGTCTCTGAGTGTTTCTCAAAGACTAGAATCTTTTGCCTAGAATAAAGAAGGAAAAAAGGACTTGTTTTAGAAACAAAGGTGTGCTTTATTCCAGCTGCCTCTCCTGCAGCGTCCTGCACACTCTCCTGTCTGCAGAGAGCGAAGTGGGGACATGGGAACAGTCTCCTTCATTTCATAGCTCTGACATCCCACACTCTAAATCTGACATAACTATATCATCCTTATAGTAAACCTGTCACTCAYCCACTGAGGCTTAGAATGAAACCCTTAAATCCACCTTGCAGATGTCTGCCCCTGAGCTGCCCGAGTGATGGACAGGACTATTGAGTTGTCCTTCTTGCAGCAGGGCTGTGACAGAGGCATGTGGGGAGCTTTCCACAGCAGTTTTTACGCGTTGTTGTCAAAACAGGAGAGTCGTGCTTCCCATGCCAAGGGTTTGGAGCAGAGGTGCACGGAATCCTCTGCCAGGTCTTCACAGCCACCATCCCTTCCTTGGGCTTTTTTCCCAGCTTGGGTCTCTCCTTGTGCCAGAGTTTCACACCCTTGTCCCATTCATTCTTTGGCTTTCTCATCCAGCTTGTCTCTGCTTTGCCAGCCTACAGCTGTCATCTCATTCCCATTCCTGCTGGAAAATCCCAAAAGCTGGCAAAACTAGGGTTGCTCAGCCCAGGTTTTTGGATTGGAAGAAGCTGTAAAGAGCTGGAAAAAGATTATATTTCACTCGCACTGATCTTCCAATTTCCATGTTAAACTTCAGAGTTTATGAAGTTTGGAGTTTGGTGTTGACTTTTATGCAGCAGGGAAGAATCTGGATAATCTTGCATTTGCTTTCTCCTCCTTTAACAACCCTCCCTGTCCCCCACAATGCTTTTTCCCTTAGTTGTATTTCCATGATTTTGGAATTCCCAAAAGGGTATTTTGGAAAGATTGTTTACCTCTCTAGAGTGTCCTTTCTTCACTCCTACCATTGTCTATTGCTGTCACGTCTGCCCCARCTTCAGCCCAATGTGATAGAAAAGAATAAAAATATTCAGAAAAAAAAGTGGGCTTCTTCATGTTGAGTGTCTTGTAGGCTGCCATTGGATTTTAATTTATCACAATAAAAAATCAATTTGTAGCTCAAAACTAGCAAATTTTTTTAAAAATTGGCAGTGTCATGGCTGACTTCATACAGATGATTTAGGGGATTGCTCCATAATTCGTTACAGATGAAGGGCTCTGGTTGGGTTACTACTGAAAATGATAAGCAGGTTTTTTTCTTCCTCTACTTTATAGCACTTCTTAATATGTTCCAGACATAATATTCATCAAAAAGTATTGATTTTAATAATGGTATTATTCCAGCCATCAGGAATTCTGCCCTTTGAGTAAATTTATCCATGAAGGAGATTGAGTCGAAGGTGGAATATCATTTGGAAAGAATATATCTCACCAAGAAAAATGCAAGAAGGATTTTGCTGCGAGTTTGCAGCAAAATTGTAGATGCAGTTCAATATGGTTCATCTATAGCATGCAATAGAAATAATAACAATCCTTTCTTATATTACATCATTCCATGCCAGGGATTACACTAAAGAGGTCCCTCCATACCACTTCCAAGTACTTGTCAGTCTGTTTAGAACATAATAGCAAAAAGTGTATTTAATATGACTAACAGGATGTTCTCCTGTTGTGTGTATGCCAAAAATTGTCATTACACATTGGGTTTGACCCTATTAATCTTATAAATGCACCTTTTTTTTTAGCTGTCAGATATTTTCCATACATCCCATTTGCTTTCTCCAGATTAGGTTTGCTAAATACCTGAGGGATATCCATTTTCTTTTAGTTTGTACTGTAAAAAAWACCCTACCATTATTATTGCTGAACACAAGACTTGCTCTACCCAACTTGAGAGATTTCCTTGCTGCATATTACATGAAAATAATTTTTTTACYGTTTATTCTGTCACATCCATCTTGGTTAGACCTCAATACTGCAATATATTCTTAATTTATTTTATGGGAGCTTTTTTATATTTTCAAAAGCATGATCTTCAGACGACAAAAATACAAGTAATTGCATTGTGTTATTTAATATTCTCCCTTTCGGGGTGGAATGTAGTGATTGGTGATTTGCTAAGAAAGCAGCAAAAGCCATGACTGTGCATATGGAAGGAAGTGCAGATTTTGTGGAGGCCCAGCATTGTTGTTTAGCTGTTCTTGAATGTTGTTTTGTTAATCACACACATCAGGCCATCTCCCTGTGATAGCTCAGTGATGCTTCATTAGACCTGCGTGACTAATCTGGGCTCTGTAAAGAGCCTGTAATTGTCTCATTGTTTATTTATGTGGCCATAAATCTCTGTTTACTTGCAGGTTCCTTTCCAAAAATGTATTTGAAACTAATAATTAAATCCTCTGAAATGCTTGGGAAAAGATTTCCTTCCACCTCCATGCAGTGAGGTGTGCTTTTAAACTCTTGTTKTCTCTAATTGCAAAATGCTGTCGACTTCAATGGCAAGCCCCTAAACTGTGAAGAAGAAATGAGATAAAAGCAAGAAATTACTATTTGGCTCTAAGCAACGAATTCTTTCTGTTAAAGTAAATTTTTGTAATTGCGTGGATGTGCAGATTGCCAGAGTATGCTGTGAAATAYAGCTCTCCATGAGGTATTGTGTAGCTAAATTATTTATCTGGATTCCTCCACTGGCCAAAAAGCAGGGTAAATCAGTGTCAGTATCTTGCTGATTTATGGGAAATACCCTAAACAGATGGATTGTAAACCAGTTGATGAAGATGACAGTCATCTCACCAATTTTTACCTATTTTGTAGCACCCCAAAACTGAGTTTCATTTGCATTGCCTATTCTCTTTCAGAGATTATGGCCCCTGTCCTTATTGAAATGAAGTTCTTGGGCCCAGTCTGTGGGATTGTATTATTTCTAAGAATACTCTGGTGGGGTTTTGGTATTTATTGCACRGAAGTATTGTAGTGTGTTACTCATATTTCCTGAATTTGATCTGTAGCCATTTTCTTCAGGCTGGCAGTGTGAAACCCAGGAAGGAAAACCATGTGTATAAATACATTTATTTCATTTTGACTTACCCGTTCTTGTTATCTATCAGCTCCTCCAACCTTCATTATCTTTGCTCAGGATTTGATTTTATTTTATTATCTTAGAGGGTTTACCTGCCTGAAGTGGTGTTACTCAGTGCCCTCTTACCTGTAGCATTCTATTAAAAAAAAAATGAATTTATCTCCACAGAACTGGTGATGGTGCTTCTGCTTTAAATCTTAATGACATCCAAATAAATAAAACATGTGGTGGGAGGTTATAATCCTGGTGTCCTCAGAGTGTTCTGTTTAACTGAGATCATGTCATGGCTCTGAAATGTTCCAACCAATGTTTTGGATGCCAGCATCCTGCCCAWCTTCCTGAACTTCTAAGCTCTGCTTGACCTTACAGTGCAGATTTCTCAAGTTGTTTCTATAAAAGCATTTCCCAGCATATTCTGAAGCTTTATCAGATTTCTGTTGATAACCCCTGGATTTGCTGCTCTTCCCTATGCAATGTGAGTGATGGTGTTAATTATGCTGATAGATTGCTAACAGGACAGCTAAACTTGGCTGTAAGAGAATTTTAGCAAGATKAAAATTCTCACTGTTGGCAGGAGAGGCCTCGTTTAAAATGTACCAAAGGTACTTCTTGACTTTGCTGGAAATCTGTTGGTTCTGGCATCCCTGACCAGAAATCGAGGTACGGTCGTGGATCTGCAGTTATTCCTTGAAGCACATGTGCTGGAGCAGATGAAATGTCAAACTGTCAGAGCCTCTTTCACTGAGCGTCTCTGAGGCTTTAAAAATAGAAATAAAAGAAGGAATTAATTTCTCCCGCTCTCTCCTCGCTCTGCAGTGAGCAGGAGAGATGGGGTGAGGAGTTCACTGAGTTCTATGTTTGCCACAGGGTGGGATTGGCCAGGAGGATGCTGGTGGTCCCTGCCTGGGGCTCCCAGGGTGGRTTTTGTCCCCTTCATGTCTCTGAAACTTCCCAAAGTTCCTCTCTCAGGTGCAGCCCTCTGTGAGCATCTTACCCCATCAGCTGATTCCACACCAAGTCCTCTCAGCTCATCTCCGTGACTCYTGTCTCTGGATTTTACCTGTGCTCCTAGATGGCCTCCTGCAGTTTTCATCTGGGATTTCCTCTGTGCTCTCTGTCCTTGATCTCTTTTTTTTCTCCCTGTTGTGTTTTTTGCTTTTTGCCAGATTTATTTAATTTGCAAACATAAATTTGGTTATTGTGTCGAACCAAGTGATGCCAGCTCTCTCTTCTGCTCCAATCTTGATGTGTCTCTCCAGCCCTCTCCTTGCATGTTTAGCCAGCAGCTCAAGCTCAGTGAGGCTAAACCAGGCCTTCTAATCCTGACTCCCAGGGGTCTCTCTCTGACCTCCTTTTCAGAGAGCTGAGCAAAATATCAGCATCATCTCTTATTCAGCCCTGTACATTCAGCAGCGTGTTTGGCTGCTGATGTGTTTGCATTGCCACACCCAGGGTAGCTGCAGATCTTGCAGAATTCTTCTCACCTGCTCTGAAATACARCATTTGCTCTCACACTGAGAGTTAGAACCCAGTCCTGCCTCTCTTCATCTCATGTCTCAATTGTTATCCCTGTCTTTGTCCTTGACAAATTTGACTTTTATTTCTGAAATCCATTGTGACTGCCAGGATTGCTGCCTCAGCTTATTCTTTTGATCGTGTCACACTTCCCTTTGCATTCCTGGGCYGGATCTGCCTTCTCTTTTATCACCCCATTGCTGAATTGTTTTTTTTTCCAGCATCTTCATTCCTGCCTTTATTCTTCATCAGCTTTTGAGGAGTCAATCCATAGTACCAACTTTCACCATTCATTTATTCAGTTTTTGTAATAAATGACTCCCAGATCCCTTCCTACCCTACCCATCATCTTTTAGAGGAATTCTTTGGACATATTCATGCAGTACCTCCTTATTTTTTCCTTCAAATACTCTCATGCTAGAAACTTGTTTTAAACCTGATGATGCTGAGGAGCTACTGCATTCATGCATCCCAGAGATGTCCCAGGGGGCATCTGGCCTTTAGCTCTCAAAGGTTGCAATTTAAATATAGATATATATTATTTAAATTGTATAAATATATACAATTTAAACTTGCTGGGATAACCTTTTAATTCTTTATTTTTTAATTTTTTTAATCAGTRTTATCTATTTATAGGAACTTTTTCTGTAAGAAATGTTTGGTCTTGGACCATGCTGAGGACTTGTAAGGGCTGCAGTGTAAAAAAATATTACATACTAACAATAAAGAGCAATAACTGTAAAACAGCAAACTCAAATTTTGCACGTAGAGTTGAAAATGGTGACATTTGGGGCCTTTCTTTGTGCACTGTCCACAGCTTCTGCCTGCAGAAGATCCCTCTGAGCTGCCTGGGAGTCATGCCCTGCTCCCTGACACTTTCCATCTTTCTGCTTGTAAATATGACCAGTAAAACATGGCATTTACTGTTCTACATGCAATAAATGTGTCTAATTAGAATATGGCAGAGGAGAGGACTTAAAAATCTGTGTATGATTCTTAAAAGGTATTTATAGACCCTGGTACTTCAGAAGGGAAACAATAACACATTTTATGGACATGTGGCAGCTAGCAAAATGTAAATGTCACAAGAACCTACTTCCTTAATTACATCCCTTATTGACTATTGTAATTCATTCATTATTGGCCTTCCAAACTGGGCCCTGGGCAGTTTGGATGGTTCACAGTGCTCCACAGGGATTTTTAATAGCCACACGCTCATGGAGTTCTGTTCTTTAGATGCTCAGTTTGCTGGATGAAGGTTTTAAAACCCTTAGGTATCATGGCAGTGTTGTTACTGTGGAAAAAAAGAGCCCAAAAGGCAAAATGTGGGTGTGATTGTGCATGTTGTGAAGTCTTGGGGATCTAGAGGTTTGATGTGAGGGCTGAAATTTCTCTTCCTTTCACCTGGAARAGGGAAGAGCTCTGAGTGCAGCCTGCTTCTTGTTGGGATATGCAGAAACTGCCTTGTGAGAATTCTGACCCTAATGGGCATGAAGATAAAATAAAGCTATTCCAGACACATTATCCAAACTGAAATAATTTGTGCCATTTTGTTGTAGCTGTATTTTTTCAGTGTGAAAAGGGTAAAACGTTGATTGCTTTCARAAAGGCAGAAAATGAGATTTTATGAGTTTAGTGGTAGTCTCATTTGGCCTCCTGATGTTTAATCCAAGCACCCCAGGACTGAGTTAAGAAAGGGAAATGCTGCTTATGTGCATTCTGCATTATGATGTGGAGAATCTCACTGTTATATAGTTGTAACAGTGATAAATAACACTTCCAAACAGTAAATATTAGTAATATTAATGTATTCCCAATTACCATTTGGCTTCCATTGCATATGGGGGTGGGTACTCTGATTATARAGCTGTTGTAGTAAAAATTACCATGCCAGCACTTCTGGTTTTTACTAATTTCAATGTTTGGTATGCTTAACCAAAATTTGGGATGGATTTTGCWAAGAAGTTGAAAGTCAGTGTGTTTGTTGTTCTGGATCCTGTTATATTGTGGAGCTGCACTGCATCTCTCCCCTATTGTCCCATGGCAGAAAACTCCAAGTATACAGTTATATTAGGATTTTTTTTTGCCTGAATTCACTACTCTTTTGTGATCCAGGTAAATGAATCTCCAGCAGAGCCACWTTGCTTTTTCTCCAGCTGCAATTTAGTCTTATAAGAAGAGCACCCAAAATACAGAGTTTGCRTGCAAGTCCTGGTGGTTTTAAGCCAGGTTAATGCATCACACAGTAGTAGAAAATTTCAGGCCCATTTTCAGCACACCTGGAATTACAATGGCAGGATTTCAGACTGCTTGGGAAAGGATTTAGCAGGAGAAGTGCTGACATAATAATAGCACAGGCAGCTGAGATGCTCTGAAACCTCCCTGGTGAGCAGTGGGGGACATTCAGCAGGTGCCAGAACAGAAAGTTACATCCCCCTTTGAAATCCACTCGTTTTTTCCTGGAGATAGCTATGAAGCATTACACCCCAGGGGTGCTGGTGATTTTCCTTCCTATTCAGAGCATTTTTATCTGGTGGGCTGCTCTGCAATTTTGTGTTTGCCCTGGTAGGAGCAATAGCACTGTCACTGCTCCTGAATTCCTGTGCTGCCTCCTGGGCTCTCTTGTTGTGGGGGCAGATGAAAGGGGGGCAGGTGTCATTCACTCTCAAGGGCAATTAGAGGGGGARACTACAGGAGAGGATTGCTTTTAAATGTACATGGAGTTTGCAGGGTGATAGTAATGGATACTTACTGAAGTAAAGTCATTGGGTGATGTTCTGCCTTCAGGAACACAGGGAGGTCAGCAAGAGCATTGTTCACTCTGATAGTCCATRGGGATGAAAACATACCTTTTTTATCCCTCTTAGTTTATGTAATAAGGTCCCTGTGGAAGGAGAAGAGGAAAGGCCACTGCCACTGGATGCCAAACACAAATACTTGCTTTCATCCCTCTCCTTCAGTTGAATAAGCCATAAATTTCACATACCAGTAGATCTTTGCTTAGTACAAAAACAGCTGCTCGTAAAAGTTGTCTTCCCAAATGAGATCCCTGTGCTGCTGACCTTTCTGGTGGGTGCTCTGTGTGCTCAGCATGTGGCAGCCCATGTGTCAGGGGAGCCCAGGGGCTGGAACAGCATCTCCCGAGGTGCTCCCAGCACGTGGTGCCAATTGTGGAATTACAGCAGTGCCTCTTGTGTCCTTAAATTGCAGCATCCTACCTCTCTCTGCTGTTAATGCTTCCTAATCCTTTGTGGTTCCCATCCTCATTCCACATCATGGTACTCCCAGTGAAACAGGCAGCAGCATTCCTGCTGGCTTTAAAGGCAGCWCTGTGAATAGGTGAGGCAGAACACTAATTAGTTGGAGTGCCCTGACATTTAAAGCAAATAAGAAATCTGGGTATCTAAAAATATTGCATATGGCTCCCAGCCCTGGCTCTGCATAGCTCAAAGTACTTTTTTTTTGCTTTTTAGATAGTCAAAATACGGATTTGAATCCAGTTTTTTTTTATTATGTCCTTGCTTTTAAAAAGGCTGAGTTGATTTGTARAAGGTTTTATGTGCAGCCTTCTGTAATCTTTAATTAGCCAAATGCTTTCCTGTGAGTGATACAGGAATTTGGAAGTATTTTAAAGTGTAAGGCATGTGTGAGCATAACCTGTGCATGCACAAGGCTCAGTGCTGAGCAGTGCTGGGAGCAGAAATGAGTAAGTTCAGGTTTGATGGGAGAAGAGAAGACAAGATGTGTGCAGGAGCTGCAGAGGGGTGAGAGTGAAAGGAATGGGTAGGAAACAAGGCAGCATCCACAGCTGGGAAAGGCTTTGCTGCCTGCATTTCAGTAAAAGGTGAGGGCAGCACTGCCAGGGAGCTTTTCTGAAAGGCAGATCCTGTGTGTGACACCCGTGGCCGGACAGAAAGGCAAGGCAGGGAGAGAGAAAAGCCAGCAGAGCTGATCTGTGCTCTCCGCTGTGTGGTCAGGTCTGAGCGTGGAGAGTTAATCAAAGTTTGCTTTTGGAGATTTCAATTAGCAGCAGAAGACTAAAACCAAACATTCATCCTGCTCTACATGAAAATGAGCAGGGAAGAAACAGCTCTGGGCATTACAATGGTCAAATGGGAGCTGTAGGGATTGCTGTTGAAAGGTGCCAGGGCAGAGCTTAAAACCAATCTCCACTGCCTGAGTTGAAATACAGAACTCCTGGAACATGATATGCCAAGCCCCTGCCTAGGGCAGCTTCTGGAATTCCTACCTTGGGATAATGCAAGGGGAAAAGAAAAAGAAAATAGAGGGAAAAATTACCTGCAAGTTCTTTATTCTGCTTTAGAGTCTCTTTGAGGTTTGCCTTTTACATTTTATTTTATTCTTATCTTAGGGCTCAAGTGCTGCACACACACTTGTCATGTTGCTACGGATGGTTTATATCCGAGGTGAAGTGTCTGCTGTGGGACCTGAACAAATGAAGGATTTATTGATGAATGATCCCATTTATGGGATTGTCTGAAGCTTGCTTATACGTGCAGTTGTAACTCAGAGGAAAAGGTTTCTTCTCTTTTTTTCTGTAGGAAAACTGAAAACAAAATGGTTTGGTCTTTATGGTCAAGATTGGTTGTTCATGATGCTGTTTCTGAATTGTAAAGCTCAGCACTACAGGGTCATCTTTGGTGACATACAGGTACCCTAAGTCCATCACCAGCCCCTGAAAGCAGTCTATCATTGTCTTCTTGCTTCTGTACCTTGGTTAATTTCTGCTTATGAAATCACTTCTGTGTTTAAAGAATACCAAGGTTATGTCTTGTGAAATTCCAAACTGTTTTGCATCATTTTCAGCTGGCTGATGAACACAACATACTGGTTGTACACAGCTTGTGAATTCATAGAATCCTTTTCTGCTCTTGTTCTTTCCTGTACCTGTGCTTTCTCTCAGCCCTCTTTAAAGTCTTACTAAATTAGGGAGAGTATCTGCGAGATGAGATAGATAAAAATAAAATAAATCCCTCTTGTCCTTTTTCCCCTTTTCCAGTAAAGTTTCTTACATTGTGCAAGTAGATTCATGGTCCAAGGAAGTTTCTGTTTGATGACTATCCAGTGCAACTTAAATTTGAGTATGGTTTTTGTGATCTTTTCAAGCTC
Organism: Cardinalis cardinalis; assembly: GCA_014549065.1. Taxonomy (NCBI): domain Eukaryota; kingdom Metazoa; phylum Chordata; class Aves; order Passeriformes; family Cardinalidae; genus Cardinalis; species Cardinalis cardinalis. Next base: position 366,945 of record JACDOX010000101.1, on the reverse strand, counting down.
TGCTTTATAGGGGTTGCATGAGAAATCAAGAGAATCAGCGGCTGCCTCTCACTGAGGAGCTTTTCAAATCACAGGCTACAAGAGGGTGGCTGGTAATGCTTGCTGAATCTGAAGCAGTTARGATCTGAGACAGCTAAAGCCAAAAAAATTACTTCCAAATCTCCCAGGAGTTGTATGAAAGAATTGCTTGTGCTGTTCATGTAAATCAAAAGCATTTCAGGAGGGTGAGGAATATTGGTGTAAAGGAACAAAAGAAGCTTKTTAAAAGGGCTGCTCAAAGGACATTCACAAGCTCTAAAGATGAACACAGTAAAAATATGGAGAAGTTYGGTGATGCTGCAGCAAACTGTCTCATTACAGAATAGTGTGCTCCCTCAAATTCAGGGTTTAATCAATGAATCTTACAGAGTATATCAGGAAAAAATACAAGGCATGGTCAAAGGTGCTGCACTTGAGCTCTGTGGAGGCTTTGGCTTGAGAGTGAGGGCAATACTGGCATATTTATGGCTGTTTTGATCCACTGGCCATTTTGCAGAGAGTGGTGAGGTGGGAGCTCAGGGGGGATACACTTGGATGTGTCACAGCCCTGGGAATCCCACAGTGACCACTGAGCAGCTGCCGTCCCAAAGACTGTGACAGTGACTTACAGGCAAGGGCTGTTCCTTGTACAGCACACTCAAACAGTGAGATAGCAACACAAAACAATGCCCTGCAGCCTTAGGTGCTCCTTGCTGATGGAATTTGGGGCATGTTGCACTGCTGAGCTGACTGGGGCCTTGGTTTTGCTGTGCAAATCCTTTGCTTTAACCATCCTGACAGAGCAATGGCTGTGTCAGGTGCAGAACAAAAAGGAAATAGTACAAGGCTCGTGGGAGGCCCAGCACCTCAGCTTCAGTGTAGCACATCTGTCTTTCCAAAGCTCTCTGAAAATGTTTCCTTGCCCTTTAGGATTTTCTTTGTCCCAGAACAAAATTTGCAAGTGCATATTTAAAAGATAACTTGGGCTTYGTAGTAATTGGACAAAGGTTTTGGGTTTTAGCTGCTTTCACTCCTGATACAATAAAAAATTGAAAAGCCTTTGAAGTAAAGGTGGGAAATTTGCCATATATGTGTTCCAGTTTTGTTTTGCCCCTTTCCAAATTCATATATCTAATAAATGGATCTTCTGCATGAGCAACTTAGCATTTGCTTCTGAAGACAATGACCAATAACTAAATTCATGTCTGGTCTTTGTCAGACATTATTACAAATTATGAGAGCTGGACAGAAGTTTATTACCTTAGTGCTGTTCCCTTTCACAAATTAGGTTCTTGGAGCATCCAGCCAGCYCAGTATCAGAGATCCATTCATCACMATTAGGCTGCTGTGCTGGCAGAGCCATGTCCTGCTGCCTTAATTGACTCTGGGGTTGGGGACAGGGCCCCACCAGCTGAGAGCATCACTGGGTGTGTCTGTCACAGGGACATCCACAAGGGCACTCGCCTTTGCTCTCTCTGGAATTTCCCACTCTGGCTCCCCAGGTGAGATAAAGGCAGCAGCAGGATGCTTTTTTCATCAAGCAAAGGTGAGGATTAATTTGGATTTTAGCTGTGGCCCAAGTACCCTTTTAAGCTCTTTTTTCCTGAGTCCAACCAAACAGGCTCTTACCTGGGGTGCTCCTGGGAAGTACTTGCCTTTATTTGGGATAGAGTGTACAGGTAGAGCTTAGTGTAGCCCTGGACTTGAGCAGGTTCTTATCCTCACACAGGATCTTGCTCACTGACTCTCTATCTCCTGACTCAGCTGCTAAACTCAGGAAGTCACATAATCTGGGGGTTTTTTGCTTCAGTCTCCTCGGCTGCAGGAAGAGAATAGCTCTTACRAGTTAGTTATTGTTATTAAAAGGAAATTAAATTTACACTTCTCTGGGTGCTGTGCTGTGTCACAGCCAGACGGCTGCCCCCCTGGAGGGACTGAGTCTGCAAGAGCTGGGGCTAAATCTGTTTTGATTCTTCTTTTTATCAGCACCATATTTCATGTGCCCCTTTGTGCTACACAGACCAAGCTTTGATCTGCATATAATCTCAAAGTGAGCTTTTTGTGCCAAGTGTTTTTATTGCAGAGCTTGTGCCTTTTAGTAGCTGGCACTTGGAAAAGTCTTTCCTCAGGTTATTGTCTGCAAAATCAGAGTGTGTGGAGGAAGCATGGGGATTAGACAGATTTATTTTCTTCTCATTGTGAAGCCATCCTTACAGGCTGCCATCTGAGAGGCCCCTTCAGGCTTGGGGAACACTCTGGAGGTTACATTTTCCTTTTCTGCTCCTGTTCTTGGGATGGGGTATTTTTGCAGAAGGAAAGTCCATAATCTGTTGTTCAGYCTACATTCCATGAGTGGCTCTGGCTCAGACAGATTCAGGACTGGACTGTTCATTTTCAGTCTCCTTCAGGGGGAAGGATTCAGCCCCCACTCCATGTTTTTTTTCAGTTTATGCTCCTTTATGACCAAACCTTATCATCTTGGCCAGTGCTGGGAAATGCTTCCCAATACTGTAATCTCCATAACTGCAAGAGGTTTCCAGTGGGTTTTGCTTTTCAGGTTTTCATATGTGACATTTCTTTTTGAAAGCTGAATTGCAATGATGTTTTGTTTCAAAACTTCTTGCTCTTCTTGTAGGAATTCAGTATTGTGATAATTTGCTAAGCCTAAACTCTACAGCTCTCTTCCTTTCCTAGGTCAAACCTGGTAAAATTTTCCACATGTTGCAGTAAATGTTTATATAACAGATTTTTTTTGGCTATCAAGTGTTTCATCACACYAAGCACTATCACATTTAAGGCAGATTGCAGTGATCTGTCATATATTGTTTGTTCTGTCCCCTCTCCATGGGCATGTGACTGAAGTGTTYATGACAGTAGGGAAGGGCTGTCAGGTGGGAAATAAGATGTTTCTCAGTCACCCTGTGCTGTGTCCAGTAGTAATTTGCAGGGAGTTTGAAGTTGTTGGCAGCTGTAGCTCTGAAATAACACTGAGCTGTCTCCTCTCTGYTATTTCACATGAAACTGAGAATTTTTGCAGTGGTTGTTTCATTTCCCCATCTGCTCATCCCCTGCCTTATCTCATGAGGCTGATGTCTTGCCACCCCATCTGCCATCCAAATACCAAGTTCCAGAAAACAACACGAGAAAGTTTGTGATGCAAATGCAATTTATTGATGTGTTTTTCATTTCGCTCTGACATTTGAGACTGTTGACTTTTCCTCCAAATTGTGTGTACACAGTCCCACTGAAATGCACTTTTCTCTAGAGGGAGAGGAAGTGGAAGGTTCACAACTGCTTGAGAGGTATCCATGCACCTTAATGGATACCAGGGAAAAAAATCTATGTCAGGAAGAGGTTTTGGGGGTTTGGGTGGTGTTTTCTTAGCTGTCTAAATACAGGGACTGCTGTCCATCTCTTAAAACTTTCAGAAGTTACAAGACTAGATTTGAATCTGCAGTAGAGAATTCAGRTGTTTCATGTCATGGAATGGTTTGGGTTGGAAGGGGCCTCAAAGATCACCTAATTCCAGCCCTGATGCCATGGGCACCTACAGGGCTGTGGGATGTATGTGATGGGGATGAGCAGCTCCACTCCRCCTCTGCTCAGTGCRTTTTAAGGGAACAGCACAGAAGCASTTCAGCACAAACACAGCAATTAAGGAAATGCTTGTGGTGTGTTGTTGTCCCCATGATCCCTGCAAATACCAGCTAAAACAAACAGGACGTGTAAGGAAATGGTCATGAGGAGCATTGGACCAGGTGCTGCATGTTGAGCCCTGTTAAAGGAGCACAGCAGCCTCCTGGGTGCAGTGAAGGAGAACCATCTGTGCCACCCAGTGTTTTCCTTCAGCAGGGAGATAAAATTCACCTCAGAGCCACTCACATCTTTTGCAATTCACTGTTTTCCCTGGATGTGTTGCAGTAAGCAATGGTCGATGTCCTGTCACACTTGGGGCTTGCTGAGCTTCTTGGTGTAAGGCTTTACCATTCATTTTCCMTGTTAGCTTCAATTTCTGTGATTTTTTTTTCCCATGGTCTTCCTAAAAAGGTAGAGCCCAGTTTCCTTATGTGCWGCTGGGCAGTCCCAGTTGGAATAGAGGGAACTTGCAGCATGGCTGAAACTATGGTCCATGAAGTTATTTTRTTATGAATCCATTAAGGACTCTGCAGTTTGGTGGGTAACTGAGGTGTTCAGGGAGTTTATACAGGCAGAATGTTTTATTGCTTATTCCAGTGTGAATAGGCAGAAACAGGCTTGGTCCATGTGCAGCCCACATCCCAGCATCCATAGTGGAGCTCCCAGTTGATCCCAGCTCTCTGAAACCAGGCTCAGCTTGCAGTTACTCCAGGTGAGAGGCTGTGCAACCCCAATCCCTGTGAGACTTGTCCTGGTGGATGTAATGCTGTGTGGAACAAGCCTCCTGCTTGTGGTGGGGCAGCTTTTCCAGKAGGATTTGCAGCTTGCAGGATATTTTTTTGTTGTGGTTGTGGCTCTTAACACTGTGCCCCAGGCTCCACTAAATAGACAACCTCATTAAAAGAGAAATAGCGATAGTAAAGCGGTGACTTTCTCATGCCATCTAACTCACATTTTTGACATGATTGCTGGACCCTCCAAGTACTTAATTGATTGACTTAATTGATTTAGTGGCACTGGAGGCTACAGCATGGAAATAAAGGGGCAAGATGAGGATAAGGGGTGAAAAAATTTATGATAGGTGCCAAGCAGCCTGAGGGAAATTAGAAATGCTACAGATCTCGGAGGCAGCTAAATCAATTCAGTGTGATGTACAGGGAGCGACCTGGGGGAAGAGGAGAAGCAGGGGATGGAATGGAGAAAAGGAGAGGGAACAATGGCTGGTGAGAGACCCAGAGTAAACTTAAGGGGAAGAGCTAAGGCAGCAGGCTTGGTGCACATGGGTATTTTGGACTTTTGAGTTTAACACCAGGCAAAAACTTCTTAGTAWATGAATAAAATACAACAATACCATTATGTTTAGCCTAAGAAAAAGAACTCATGCATCACAAGAATGTCTTGTTACCCAGTTTGAGACTTTATCTGTGCTTCCATTTAAAATCTCCAACATTTGCAACAGTGACTAAAGTCACAAGAGACCTAAAATAATTTGGAGGCTGTGGATTTTGTTAACAACTGAAACTTAAATGTTAAATTACTTTCTAATCTCTGCAATATGTAATTGACTGTGTTGAACCATAATACAAATTAAGTCTTCTCTATAATTTGTTCTGTCGTGCTGCAGTGCTCCAAAACAATTTGGTAYCTCGCTTAAGGATTGGTAAATGGTTTGTAGCAGCTCTCAGCACAGACAGAGTAAAAACTTCAGGTAGTGTGTGATGGAGTCCATCAGTATTGGCGTACAGGGGTGTCAGAAACACCCCTGAGTTGAGAAATAATTATTTTATGTGCTTGTGGCCRCCAGTAACAGGATTTTGATCTTGCATTTTACAGTGGTGAATCTCTCCTGACTGCAASAGGAGCCCCATTTCTGCTGTGCAGGAGCAAAAAGTCAGACACTCAGTAAATAATACTTAGAATGGATCATTGGAGTATGTAGAAAGGACACATGAGGGGAACTGAGGGTTGTGAAAACACCRATGTGTGCGTGCACCACTGTGTTTCACATGTGTGTTGTAACTCAGTGTCCCTCAACCAAGTGAAAAGCTCTCCCTAAACACTCCATCCAGTAACATACAGAAAAGGATAATCGCAGTCACCTTTAGATAATTTCTATTTCTATTGATACAGTGTGTAAAATGTCATAACCGTTGGAAATGTAACGATTTTTGAACAGTGAATGTGGATTCCCAAATAAATTGGAGCATCTCCATCTGCTCTCTTACCTTGTAGGTGATACTCTTCCATGGTAGAACAATCTTCAGATTTAATTCCACGAGGAAGACACCTGATCACAGTTTAATTTCAGTGMAAAACGCTGCCTGGCAATCAATAAAGCAATGTCAGAGAACTTTGATTTAATAGGAGCCAGAGATAATGTTCCCTGTCATATGCAGAATAGAGAGATGGGAACATTTCATTTCATCCTAACAGATAGCATGTAACTTGGTTTTCAGAAAAACCTAATAAATCAATATCCCTGTATTATCTAAGTAAGATCCCATCATTAATTTTAAAYGCTCAGCACGTCAGGAGAGTCTGAAGTGCACCTTCAGCTGAGCCCCATTCTGCCTGCAGTCACTGGCAACACTTAACTGCCATGAGCAAGCAATCTTGATATGAGGACATTAAGAGCCATTTACTGTGAAATGAAAATGAAACATGTCCAGTCTTTTGTTTTATATGGAGCCATCCATCTCTTGCAGGCTGCCTCTCCTTTCAGATCCCGCTCCCTGCCCTGAGCACCCCCAGCCATTTCCCTGCCACGCACAGACATCCWCCCTCCTTCTGCTTTTTAAAACTTTAACTTCTCTTTTTTAARCTCCAAAAATAGCTGCTTGTTTAGAGATTGCCTGGATACCATGCTGGTTTTCAAGATGTGCTTTTTCTCAAAGCCAGCAGGAATCTGGACCTCCAAAGAATTCTCCGTGAGGCTTTGCCTGCTCTCAGAAATAGCATTATCCCTAGATGATAGAAGAGTAGGTCAATGTGTCAGAAGGTAGAAATTGAAACTAATAGATTGTTTTAGATAAGCTTTACAAGGACATTATTTTAAGTGGAAATACTTCTCTATTACTTTGATAATAAAATGCTGTTTAGTGCAAAGTGTGAAAGATTCTGGCACTACAAGAGATGCTTCTAAGAGCCTCAGATTCATGTCCTGACTCTGGACAGAGTTTTGCTCACACAGTTAAAGTTAAGTCTTTTTATTATTGCAATTCACCAAAGTGGGATTTTAAGTAAAATGTGGACTTTKGCATTCAGCATTGATTTCCAGTTGAATAATTACATTTACATTCATTTTCTGAGGAAAATAAGTATTTGGAGCTGCRTTACTGCTTGAAGTGAAGTCTCTTGCACTGGCTGTTGCTGATTTTTGTGGAGATAAGGCAGGTCTGGTACTGATTCCTAGAGGTATTGGAGATCTCAGCTGGAGCTCTGCAGATCAGCCTGGCCTGGGAGTCACAGGTTTCTGCAGCCCCTGCTTATTTCTGTACCAAGAAATACTGATTCTGTGCCTGGGATGCTGTGTAGGTAGTAGCTAGGTAATACATTTTTTATTTAATAATATTTCTTAATAATAATAACTTAAAGACACCTAGAAAAATCATCAGTAGAAGCTTTTAGTCAACCTACTAAAGCAAGTCAAATTTTATTAGATTTTGAGGAAAAAAGAGGCTKAAAGAGTTCAGATATTAATTGGTTTTCATATCAGAATGTGTTGGGATCCAGATAGAGTGGTGAAGAAGAATAATGCTGCTTTTTAATCCAGCATTCTGATGGATATTCTCTACTGTTGTTTGTTGTTTTTTTTAGCTACTCCAGCATCACCACGCAGTTCATGAAATTTCCTACATTGCAAAGGATATCACAGACCACCGAGCGTTTGGATACGTGTGTGGAAAGGAGGGGAATCATAGATTTGTGGCAATAAAAACAGCCCAGGCAGTAAGTATCCAATCACTGTCATTTTCTGCCATGTAACTCAGCTGAAAAGCCGTTTGTGAGGAGCTGTTCAAGAGGCTGGACTTGGGTTGTTTATGATTGTGCTAAACTGGTCACAAGTGTCTGTGGGGATCTTAAATAGCAAATTAATGGAACCAGCTTGGGCAAAAGGGAATGTGTTTCATTGTTCCCARTTTTTTATTATGTGTTTTGTTATAATTAATTATTGTTTACCTTTCTTGCTAAGCTAGACTGGATGAAGATAAATTTGCTTATGTTCCTATACTCATGGAAACCCACATTGTGTGTAGTCTACTGTAATTTCAGTGGGTGAGAAACCACTAATAAATATGCCTTTACATTCATCCATGTGCCTTTTATATTCATAATGCTTTTTATATTCATAACTATAATTATCATTAATTTTCAAGCATAGTTAGTTCAGCAGGAATTAACCCAGGCCTGGGTGCTGAGATAGAAATTAATTYTATATTAAGTTCCATTGTGGAGGTGGTCTATCAGCAGGATGGGATAAGAGGTGTTTATTTTCCCCTAGAGAAATTCTCCACCCTGTTTTTGCTTCCTTAGGCTGAACCTGTAATCCTGGACTTGCGAGACCTGTTTCAGCTCATCTACGAACTGAAACAAAGGGAAGAAATGGAAAAAAAGGCACAAAAGGACAAACAGTGTGAGCAGGCGGTATACCAGGTACACCAATAAGCTTAGCCTACTGCCACCAAAATTTGGGTTTGGAGCTTCCCCCCCAGATTGTTCCAGAGAGGCTCTGAGCATCCTCAGCACTTGTGACAGCAGTGGGTTTGAGCAGTGCTGGCTTCGCAAGGAGCAGCGTGAGCCCAGCAGCCATCCTGAGCCCAGCCCAGGATTAAACTGAGCTGAAAGCTGTGCCTGGGGTGTGCTGAACCTGGTTAGCARCTGGAAATGATCCCCTCATTTCCTGCTTAGTGTTTCTTCTCATTCAGAAGGAAAACTTTAATGAAGGGTCAGTGTTGTAAGCCAGGTTTTAAGTGTTGTAGGTCGGGTTTTAAGTGTTGTAAGTCAGGATCTAAGTGTCTCATACTTTAGGGGAGATTCAATATACTTCTGAATGTGTGTGTTTGAATCAAGTCAAACAAGGTGCAGATTGTTAAACTCGGATGGAACTTKAATAAAGTTACTTTGTACCATAATGTGACTTTATCTGTATCCTAAAGAAAGAAAACTATGAACTTACCTGCCCATTTTGCTTATTCCTTTGCTGTCCTTTAATTTCTGAATACAGTTCTTTTATCTCTGCTGTTTATGTTCTTTGCTTTTACTGCCTGTCCTCTTACTTTGCTGTAGACAATTTTGGAAGAAGATGTAGAAGATCCTGTATACCAGGTAATTTCTGAAGCTGTATGGCCTTGGAGTTTCAGAAATGACTAGATACATGTTATCTTCAAATASAGCCAAAAATCTTGAACAGGGTGTTTTGAAATTTACTAAGAGAGGTTTTGTGAGAAACCTTTAAAACCTCCACAGAAAGTAGCATATTTAGAGATGAAGCTGTAAGTAATAGCACAATATGTTTGTAGAGAATGGAATGTTTCAGCTGAAGTGTAGAAATACTAGATTRAATATGTCATAAACGCTACTTTAAATGTGGCTTTTGTATCCAGATTTTAAGTTTCAAAGTGAGATTTGTCATCATTTTTTTATACAAAGTCTTAACTGGAAAGGGAGCTACTCTGAGAATTAGGGAAGATGGCATCTTGTCCTCATAGTAATAAGTTGACATTTTGTTTTGTTTTCTGTGGAGCCAGAATTTAATTCAGAGGGTGAATATTTGGGAAAAAAAAACAACAGTAGCATTGATGTTGTAACACACTCCCTTGTTGGTGTTTGAGCTATGATTTAATAATAGATCTGAAATTTAAGTCTTGCTCCATCCAAGAAAAATGTCTGGGAGCAAAGATGATTATCAGAAATGTGTCAATATGTTCATGTCCAATGCCCTGCTGAGTGTGAAGAAGAAAAAGATGTAATTTCATTCTCGTGTTTTTGTGCTGAAACAAAATATGTGATAGTTTACTTTTTTTTTTCCTGGGGATTCTGTGTTCTTCCACTTAGGCATATCAGTGGGAGTCACACTGAAAGGATCCAGTTCAACCATTAGTGAATATTGAACAGAGCCTAAGGTGCAGCAAGGAAGATGATAAGAGTCAGGATGCCCTAAATTACTGTTCAGCTATTATAATGTCAGGAGTTTTGTTCTGTACTCTTCACAATAAAGCAAGAACCTGAAAATGAAAAAGTGTTGTGCCAGCCTTTTGCAATGTGGCCTGTTCCACACACACCAGCCYGTTCTCCCAGCTTGGATTTAGCACTTTTATTCATAGACAATAAATATATGTGGAAATAATTGCCATTATGTAAAAGAGGCAAAATTCACGTTGCCTTCAGAAAATTAATACCGGGCCACAGGCAGTCTCCCTGGCGAGGAAGAATTAGGGAGTTGCTCTAATGATCATTAAGAGGAGATTTAGGCCTGTTCATGAAATATGAAACAACCTTTCCTGGTGCTTCCCAGCAAACCAGTTGTCCTGCTGCCAGCCTGTGCTTTGAAGTTGTTTCTTTAATGCCTGCCTTTGTTTTGACGTGGAATTCCAAACGGCCTTTTTCCCTTCTGTTTCATCTCTGACTGTCCCTCTCTGGCGCTGCTGCCATAGTACATTGTGTTTGAGGCTGGACACGAGCCCATCCGTGAGCCTGAAACGGAGGAAAACATTTATCAGGTATAAAACCTCTCCCCTCGCTGAAAGTGCATCTCATACATAGCTCATAGCTCGTAGTTTTCATCCATCACCAAAACTGTCTTGGCATTTCATTCTGGTGACATTATCTGCCCAGTCACAATGTGATTTTTCCGTTGTTTGTCATATCAGCTTCTGCGAATTGATATTAACTTTGTCGACTCACAAACTTTTGAGTACACCATATGAGGTGATAAGTGGAGATTCTCTTTTTTTTTTTTTCTGTTAATTTTTTTGAAATTTTTTACACCTATTCTGAGAAACATGCTGAAGATGTTTTGTTGGCAAGCCATCCAAGCAATTCCTAGAAATTTCAGTGGTGCTGCTCTTGTTTCTCTTGTCTAACCAAGGAAATAACTGAGCAAAACCTCAGAGTTCTCAAGGGATATCCCCCCAGACCAGGGAAACTATTTTCAGAGTGCATATGTTATGTTAAAAGCCCAAGCTCACATTCTTCACACTGACAAAAAAYTGCATTGAAAGCAATATAAAATAATCTTTTGTCGTTCAATTTATCCTCAAGGGAYCAGTACGAGGTTTATTAAAATATAATGTAATTCATTTTGTATCACATACTRGAGGCAAATCTGAGGATAGACAGAGATCTTTGTGCGCTGTGAGAAAATAGTGATCGAGGAAATTGTTCAGTGTGCAGGGGAAGGAGTTTSAAGCAGTGATTAAGCATTTCATCCAGCTGGACTAGAGGATGATATGCTTRTAGGAAAAGATTGTAAGGTAGGCAGGATCAAGGATAGAAAAAAAAGGAAAARCATTAAATAATGAGAAAATGTAGGAAGTTAATAGGAAAAAATGAGATGCTGGTGTAGCTGTAAGCTAAAATAAAATCTGATTGGGAAAGAGAAATGCAAGTTAAATGTTAGAAAACAACATCTTAGAGATGCCATCAGAAGGTCATTATTATGAGATTCATTTAATTTCTCCCTGCTGCTCCCCTGGCACCATGCACACTCAAAAATGCAGCTTTTTGCATCTCCACAGCAAGACATGCAAAGCTCTCRCTCAAGGTGAGAGTCTGCCTAAGGCTGAACATTTTCAGTGTTGAAAGTTTGACTATTCTCAGCAAATGTTAAAAAATTGCTAGTCTAGTTGTCAGATTTGTGCTGGAAACAAAAATCCCATGAGAACTAGAATTGAGGGGAAAAAATGGTGATTGTTGTTCATCAAAGTGTGGAGCTTTTGGTGACRCTTCAAAGAATTAGAAGATGGAAGGAGGCAAAATGGGGCTGTTGCTCCCAGTGTTTGTAGATCTTCCAGCWGTCATTGGTGGGTAGGGAAGAAGTTGGAACTGTGTTCTGAGGAATAGCCCAGAGAACTTGGGCAGTTTCTATTCCATAAAAYGGAAATAGAAGGTGAAAAGCTGGTRGTGAGACCTTGTCTCATCTCAGGGTACTGCTGTTACTGTCCTCTRAGTCACCAGAGAATTGCTCAAGGCTTCATTTGACAGCATCTGGATGTGATGAAGTGTTTCCTCCCACAGTGGTCACAGAAAACACCTGTGATTAATGTCCCATACTCTGCATCTTCACAGTCTACCATTGTCCTCTGTGTTTACTACCTGAGTACAGCAAATGCTGAACTGGGGAGTTGGGAGTCATTTTTTGGTCTCTCTGTAATTGATGGATGCTGATGTGTCCCAGCTGCAGACTGGCCCRTAGCCATGAGCTTCCCAGCTCCCACAGGCTGCCTGAGCTCTTGGCTTCCACAAATATGGGTCTCCACACCTCAGATTTTACACTCAGATCCTGACAAAATTGTTTCTCTTACAAGATCTTGGTAATCTCAGAACCATCGGGCTACTGTTAAAAACAAAATTGAGAAAGATCCTCTTTATTTTTTTTTTGTGCTTTTGGTTGATTGGTTGGTTTTTTGTTGGTTTTTTTCTTTTAAATTTGATATGTATTTGTGGCAGCTTCTGTTATTTACTGTGAAGCCTTCCCCATAGCAGACATTGCTAAACATATATCTGCTCAATAACCTCACACAGCCTTGCTTCAGCCTCACCAAACCTTTCTGTTGGTGCTGCTCTGGCTTTTCATTTGCTGGCATGCAACAAATTCACTTCTCCCTTTAGTGGAAGAGATTCCCAGCCCGTGGGGAATTGCAGATGAAAGACACGTGCAGAAAGTGACAATTTCTATTTCTTTTTAGCATAATAGAGGTCATAACTTTCTTTTTAAGCATTCTTTCTCTGTCTGTCACCTTTCTTTGATACATTACCCCAAAGAGTGTCTGTGTCTGCTCTTCTAATATTATCTTTGTAAGTTGCTATAATTTGTTAGGCAAGGACTCAATCACTGAGCACTTAACAACCCTCAGATTGCTTAATAGCAGCTCCTCTGCTGCCTGGTGTTCTGGAGAGGTGGAGATGGGATTTTGGGAGATGGTTTGGTGTTTGTGTGGCAGCCCTGGTCTCTGTGGAGAGACAAGTCCTGCTCCATGACGAGTTGACAATCTGAGATTGGAGGTTTAGGACTGTGGTGCTTTTATTGCTGCAAGATGCAAAGACATCCAGATGGTTCACAGCCTGTCACAGAGACAGAGCTGACAGCAGAAATAGAGCTGGTACCTCTTACTGGTGCTGCTAATCAAAGGAAAAACAGCAATTCCTAGCAGCCCCCAGAGTAAGCAGAGATGCAAACAAACGTGGTGGTGCACAGCAAGAAAAGACAGCAGGTCAGGCAGCRCTGAGTTGGGAGGGAGAAATGGCTTTCAGGAAAGTTCCTCTGTCTTCATATGAGACTCAAGGAGCTCTTCTCTGAGTATAAACTGGAGTAGAAAAGGGGGGTTGATAGTGCAGGAAAATGCTCAGTCCACAGTCAGTTTTGGATTAGGTCCAGATTGGGATGACTTCACAGAAAGGTTGGAAGGAGGAAGAGGAGAATGGCTGAGAGGTAAAGATTTTGGAGAAAACAGAAAAAACTGCACACTAATAAAAGTTTAGAAACAGTTTGTCTTTTCTTATCTCCCCTCCTTTTGTGAAGACCCAGCTTTCCAGTGACTTCCTAAATCAACCATTCCTGCTTCCTGCTCTCACACTGTCACCTCCAGCTCTCTCTCTTTCCAGACTCTTACTGCCATGGCACTGAATTTTTACCAGTTTCACATATATCTAATGTGGTACTGGCTTTGGTGGAAGTGGCCAGAGAAAGCCAAGGATAGGAGTAGAAGAGATCTTCCACAAAGTTCATTCAGTTTCTTTGAGAGTTCCTGACAAACTCTTCAATGTGCACCAAGTTAAGAACACAGAGTTTCTTGTGAAGGCTGTACAACAGTACAGAGATGTTTTTATACAGAATATTATACAGAATAATAAATGATAGCATATCTCAATGAATAAGTAACATTTCTTCAGCTTCCCCTAGACCACTCTGAGTTTAGTATCAGAACCTTAAGATACTTACTGTCTTAAAAAACAAAAAGGTCATAGTTTTATCCTATTTGCAATATCATCTCATTGACCTGTGAGGTTTCCTTGTTGTCTGAAATGTAACTTTTGTACTCTGAGTGCCTTGTTTGGTGGAAAAGCACCACTGATGAGAACAGGTTACTGTTGTTTCTGCTTTTGTAATTTTCAATAGACACTCAGTGTTTCCAGGGAGGAAAGGAAATATAATCACAAATTATAAATATGCAAACAAGTGGTCCTTGGGTGAGCACAGCCCAGTGCTACAGAGCAGCTGAGTCTGCATGAGCAGRTTATAAATCCCCTGGGTATAAATCATGACTGGTGGCTCAATAAAGGCTCACACAAAGTTTTAAGTGCATTGTCCCCTGCCCATCTCTCCTGTGTCAGGCTTCAAGAGGCCTTAGTTCCTTAGGAAAATTGCAGCATATTGTAACCAAATATTTCATAGAGCAGCCACAAGGCCCCATCACTGCAGGATTAGGAGTCTTTTTGGATGATTAAATGAATTGTGAGGAAGAAATCTGGTAAAACACAAGGTAAAAACATCTCTTACCCTCACCTTGATTACCTTGCTCTGTGTCTCTTCATCTGGGGAGATGATGAACTCACCTGACCATAACTTCCATTGCCCATCTCTAACCCCCAAGTTAAAGGGGAAAACAACCATCTACGTAGGAAGGAAATCCTAAGCATGAAGTACACCTGGACTTCATGCAACCAAAATTATCTGAGCCTGGAAATCTCCTTTCTGAACACTGCTGGGCTGTAAAAAATTCAGCTAGGTGTTTTGTTTCTTCAGTATCTACTCCATTAATGGTCCTGCTTGGATAAGAAGGGAACCATCCTCGATTTCATTAATACTAAAAATTAGTATTAAGTAAACTACTCATTTAGGTACACCCTGTGCATAAATAGCAGTTGCTCTTTGCAGTTTTTCATCCAAGCTGCTTTTGTAGTGACCTCAGTTTTCCTTTGCTCTTGCAGGTTCCTACCAGCCAAAAGAAGGAAGGTGTTTATGATGTGCCAAAAAGTCAACCTGTAAGTGTAAGTATCTCCCCTCTTTATAKACAGTAAAGGAAGTGTGGGTTTTAGCTTCTGTGGCTTTTATTGTTGTCTGTAACATTTGATACATTCCTCATGGTGTGACTTTTGTCAGTGATATGTTATGGGTTGGTGGGGACTGTGATGTCACATCCATCTCATTCATGGCTTGAATCTCCTTTCTGTCTTTTCTAACTCRTTTTTAGGCAAGTCACCATTTGTGAATGTGTTGTTTGTGGTTAGGAGTTGACAGCAAGCCTTCTGCCTGGTAGTGCCTGAGGTACTGCCTGGTTTAGAAAGGTTCCTCTGGTACCCAAATGTGTATTATTTCTGTCGTGCTCTAAGTATTTAAGAAACTAAGCTTARTTCAGTTCAATTTTTTCTGTCCTGTACCTTGCTTGGGCAGGAAAATATTTTAAAAATAGGGATAATATGCTTTTGTAGCCAAAAAGCACCATTCCCATTCTGTGTATTGGCATTTTGAAAYAGTGAAGCATTTATTCCCAAAATATGTAAAGAATGGTAACAAGTGTTTGAGAGGAGTGACAGATGCCTTAGAACAAGGTGTGTGTTTGCTGAAGGGTGGGTTATGCTGTTCTATATAAAGTTGTGCTATAAATGTCCAAGAAATTGTTGGATTGCTTTGRTTACACAAAAAAATTAGTATTTCTGAGGATCTGTGTGAGAGTGGAGAAAAACCAAGAAAAAAAAAAACCAAGAAAAAGAATTTGAGAATTGTAGTGGGAGAAGCATGGGGAAGATGCCTGTTTTCATGAGAAGGAGACTTTTTTGCACCAGGATGTGGTGACTTGCACAGCGACCAAGATATGGAATGAAAAAACCAAAAATGCTGTGAAGGAGCTGAATGGGGACTTGGACTGTGACTTCCGGGCTTTGCACAACCGACCAAACAAACCCTGCCAGAAATATTTCACCATGAGCCAGTAGGAGCAGGGAGGCATCCTCACGTTGCCTGCAGAAATTTGGTGAAATAACTCACATTGCATCACTGATTGAGGGATTTGTGGGCATGGAGTAGCAGCTGATTTTTCACTTACTTTTCATGTAGTTTTTCATACAGTTCAGTGGTACAATTTTTCTGCTTTGCTTTTCCTGTGACTCTCTTATTATCCCTTCAGTGATGCTTCAATTTCACTCAGGGTACAGTGTGTAATTTAGGTTGTTGCAGTGTGTCTGGGTGTGCAGTGCTTGCAATCATGTCTGCAGACACTCTGGTGCTACTCTGTCCTGTATATAGCAGATGTGAGATATAGGACTCATGGAACCTACTCTGTAATCATCAAATTCATTTAAATTGCCATCTCCATGAAGCTGGTTGCACCTTTTTTTTTTTTTTGCTAGTTCATGGTTAAATTTAAAGGGTTTAAAGCTTTTTCTCTAATCAACTTCTGTACGTTAATTAATGAAGAAAAGGAGAAGAGGAAGAAAGAGGTAGCTGAGATCCTGTTTCACCTTTTTATGTTAGTATGTATTAAAAGAAAGAAAAAAGAGCAATAGCTCTTAAAATTAGCAATTTAATATTCCACTGCCCATCTGATTTATTGCTCACCCTTCCACACATGAGACTCTCTGTCATTGAGACACTTGCCATAATTCTGTTTTCAATTTATAGCTGTCATTATTATATAAACCTCTAAAATTCAATCTGAGGGCAAATAATCAAGCTCATGTACCTGGTTTAAACATGTAAGGACATTTCCTTTATTAGGAGGTCTTGCTTTTAGTAATTTCATAATGGATGAATGAAGTGAGGAACTTTTTTGTGGCTCCTGATTGGTTTCAGGCACCATGAATTCTCTCTGCTGATGATATATTCAGCTCTTAATAACAATGCAGCAAGTTTTGGTTGAATTCAGGCTGAATTGCCCACATTCCCTGGACAGAGATGGAGTTTCCATCTTGGAATTGTTTTCCTCTGGTGTGTTCCCAGGCAGGTTTAGGGATATTGAAGTGGTCATCCAGGTGTCCTCCAGCCTTGTCCCTCTGTAGCCAGTGGAGAGAATTGGCCACTTCTCAGGTTGGATTGGCCTTGGAACAACCTGCTCCACAGGGAGAATTCCCTGCCTATGGCAAGGAGTTGGAATGAAATGATCTTTAAGGCCCCTTCCAACCCAAACCATTCAGTGATTTCTGATGCTGTGAAATTCCTCCCATCTGCAGGATGTGTCCCTCTGAGATGGAAACAAATGTACAACTGCACAAGTGGTTCTTTTGTGGCTGCAGATGAATTTTAAATGGCCTGAAGCTATGRTGRCTTCTAAACATGAGGCTTAGCTGGRGTGAGATCCACCACASTGTGGAGGCTTGAGGGCAGAGYCCCCATTTCAGAGGCTGCTTTGAAACTGGGCAGTGTAATTCACACTGATCTTCAATGAGGTACAGCTTCCTAAGGCACCAGAACCATTTGGGCAAATATTTCTCCATGGAAAGGGTGTCCCACTGAGGCAGAAGGTGTGAAGCATCTCCCTGGTGGTGCCAGGGAGGAGCAGGAGAGTTCAAAATTGTGTATTCATGTGCTTAACAATGCTGTGCCGTTGTGTGAGGCCGTTTGTCAGCAGGTGTCAAAGTGCTTTATGGCCTGGCTCCTCATGATCTCTGATATCAAATAATGTAAATACGGAGCAAATGAGGCAGAAAGGAATGAGCCTCGTCCCGGGGTTGGAATGGACCCACTGAACTCAATTATCAGCAGTGGCTGCTTGCCAAGTCACTGCTCTGACATTGGGATGGAAAGATTGCTTACTCAATGTAATTCTGGTGTTTCCCCACCTCTCTGCTGCATCCCTTCCCAGCAAATACTGCTCTCCCATGGTTTTKCTCTGCTGGGTGTGCAGCTGRGCTCCAGACACACACTTTCCCTGGAATTCATTTCCCTCCCAGTACCTCTCCCTTCCTCTGTATTAACTCACATTTCTTGAATTCATTCTTGTTTGCTCTCTGCTCTGTCCTTGGACCAATTCTCCCATTCCCCATTCATTGAGAGTAGACATCAGGACAAAGAAAGCAGGCTTACCCTAAATTCTTCAGTTAAGTGGTGCATGCTCCACTTAGAAATTCTAGTTCTGTGTGTGAAATTAACTGTTCTAAAAAAAAGAAAATGTTTAATGATCTCGTTTTGTCATAATTTCCCTTCGTCTCCCCGTTAAACATCCACATCAAGTTCTACCTGTCACGGTGTTTTTAGTAATAAGAGTCAGACTGTAAAATACCCTTCACAGAGACTGTCAGTCACATCACAATACAACCTTCTCTCCTCATCAAAATGTCTAAACTATCTGCTTAAMAATTTCATGAAGGCTTTCAAACAGTTCATCTCTCTGGTGTGTAAAGATCCAAGGCATCAGAGGGGCTGCCTCTCAGTGCAGGCAGGCATTGGGCTGGTGCCAGCTGTGTGGGGAATATCAAACCAGGCTGGAACAGAAGGGAGGAATTCCATTGTCTTAGGACATGGTGTGGGAGGAGCRGGTGAAGCTGGACCTGAGCACGCTCAGGTTGAGAGGCCACAAGACCTTTCTGATGTGTTTGGGAAAGCTCAGCTTTGATTCTAGCTGGGATTGCAGTGCCATTCCCACATCTTGCTTCTCCCAGATGTGGTTTGCTGGGGAAGATGAAACAGRAAAGCCTTCTAATTATGATTGCCTGGCAAAAGATTTTGAGAATATGGAAACTATAAGCAAGACTGAAATGAAAGCAAGCTTTGAGATCCCTTAGTTACTGAACAACTGGAAAACAATRSTATGGCTGGACTGAAGGTAATCCCCTCTTGATGAAACAATACCCTCTGCTTGCAGGCAGCTCCAAGGGTCAGAGCAGACCCTACTAGCTTAGCAGAAGGKGCCCAAAGAGGAGYTTTTAGGGTTTAAAATGTAACACAGGATGGTAATGTAGTGATTCTTATAGGCTGTATGTAAATGCTRTAGGATCTGTATCTTGTACTAGATTRGTTAGTGAGAATTAGAATATTCAAYACAGAAGAAGATTTATTGTAYTGTAAYGGGAACCTCRCTCTCTTACACTTTTGTTCTCTTACCCTTTTACTCTCTTACCYTTTTACGCYCTTACCCTTTTTACTCTCTTACCTTTTCTACTCCCTTACGCTCTTACTCTCTTACCCTCTCACCCTCTCTCCCCCTCTCTTCTCTGGGGCCCGCTCCGAGCTGTGGCTGGCAGCTCCCAGCAGGGCCCCAGGCCCTTTGCAAT